>CM023453.1:25786867-26321867 GCA_013339765.2 Haemaphysalis longicornis | reverse complement strand
GAAGAACCGTCGTCGATGCTTCCGTAGGGCGAACAGTTGCCGGGCCTTCATTTCTGCCTGGGGCACTGGCGAAACACGAAGTTAAAGGTTCATTCTTATTTTTTTCCCCCTTCTGTGTGGCGCGCTCGGCAGGCAGCTCGGTGACGGGTGCTCCAATTAGCCGACATCCGTAATCACAGTTAGGGTGCCTTTAATTAGCTGCACTGGGAATTCGCTTCGCTTGTTCTGGCTTGCTTCGTTACGTTTTGGTGTACGTGTGCGGCCTTGGGTTACCGGGTATCGTGTTTACCTACGAGTGACTGGGTTTTCGGGGCACGCGTGTCTGCGTTCCTGCGTGTGAGTTGCTCTGCACTTACGTGCGTTCGTGTGCGCATGTCCGCCAGTGATAAGGCGCACAAGCAGCCGCACTTTCCCCCGAGAGCTCTTTCGGCGTTTTTCAATGCTGAGCATTCTTCAGCTGCCTCTACCGCGATAGCCTCGTGGCAAAAGGAGGAGCTAAACCCGTGCCGCATGTGCACAGAGGAGCGGCTGTGCGCAGTTCTTCACATTCGCACCCCCTCCGTAGGGGACAGAGGGCGCATGCGCACATTGTGCTCGCACCAAATTGCCGACGGCGAAAGGCGATGGACGCCGCTTTGTAATTGTTATGTTTGGGTTTGCTTCAAAACCTAAAGGCTTAGTGGCTAAAAATCAAGTTCGAGCTATGTGAGTGTGTTTCTGATGTAGCGTGCGCACGGCCGTGGACTGGACACTATTTCATCGAACGGCCGGGGCCTGGGTATGAATGTGATAAAGCGAGTAATACTGCTCCGAGTGAAGCAGTAGTAAGCACTCTTTCACATTCATGCCCAGGATATATAACAATCTCTCAAAAACGATTTCGAAGTGGCGCGATGCAGTCGCGCTAACGTCAATGGTTGCGCAGGAAACCCGTTTATAAAACTGATATTGGGCCTGTCGTAGCGTCAGATGAGATGGGCCTCCCAGGCGCCCCCCTGCAGACAAGTGGAGCCCCACGGGAGAAAACCTCGTCGTACCACTCCGAGTGTTTCTGATAAAAAAAGAAAAAAAAAAACTGAGAAGTGGAAAACGACAAGCAGCTCGCCTGTTCTTGTAGGTGATCTCTTAAGTGTTCACACATGTTTCTTCAAATATTGTGGACAACCAGCGTGGTAGATTCTGCCAGATTTGTAAACATAATTTTAATATTTTTACCGCGCGTTTTTTTTTTTTTTTTTGCTTTGCGTCCGGCATTTTCGGAAAATACGCCGAAAATGTAGTCGACCTGCCCTCCGGAACTATTGGCATGTGCGCGGAAGAGGTGGATGGACCCTGATGGATACACAGACATGGACCTCATGAGTGAACATGACAGGCGAAGTTTAGTCGGAGGAGGCGACTATCAAATGAAGCCACAACTGAGCGGCTTTTCAAAACAAGGCGCGCCTATTTCAAACATGAACTCTACGAATAAAATTAGGCATCCCTGCAACACGCACTAAATATACGATGCAGTACCACTGTACAACCTCTCTCTCTCTTGTTCGCTCTCCCTCTCTCCCTGCACGGCGATTTTGCCTAGCCCTATGAATTAAGCATATCCTACAAATACGAAAAAAAAAAAAACTGTCACGGAAGTTATCTCGCTCCCCTGTTGAAACTTGTATAACTAGCCAGTGACAGTAAATGACACTAAACCTCTCTGACAGCAAATTTGTAAGCAGTCGGCTAGTGATACACCGAATGAGGAAAGTCGACATACGTTACTCACCGTTTAAGGGCGTTCTGTCTCACCGTGTGCAGAATTGCCCAATGTACATGGACTACATTTTCAACCTTCTACAACGTGCACGATCATCGTGATATCAGTTGCGGAGGCTCGAGGTGGGGTCACTGGTCTACATCTTTCGCAGGGATGTATCCAAGGAGGGGGGGGGGGGGGGGGGGGGGGGGGGGGGGGTTGGGTGTTCGAATTAACCCAATTTTTTTTCAGACAGGGCGTAGGCGAGACTTGGGAATTGTGTGAGGATGTCCTGCTCAGACCCTATTTAGACCCACAGTGTTAAACAAGACGTTCAAGGCAATGCTGGGATTTTTGAAAAGCAGTGGTTTAGCAGCAAGATTGCAGCCCCAGCCCGTTGTAGTGAACTACAGAACATGTACCGTTCATGGTATCGGCATTTTTTGTACATAGTAATACTCTCACCTCTATCTCAATTACCATACGTGACGCCTTCTATCTATGCTCTTTTCCCTCTTTGCCCTCCCTCACAGGGAGTAGCAGGCCAGAGCCTATGTGATCAGGCCGACCTCTGGGTTTTTCTTCCATTCGTTAAAATGACTCCATCTCTCTCTAGCGTTCCTTACGGCAAAGCTCCTCCCTTCCCATAACACCTCCCCCTCCCCCCTTCCCCTTTGGAAAAAATTCTTTCTGTGGCCCTGTGATTTTGGTATTATTGTATCAACGATTCTGCCGCCCCCCGAAGTTATAAGAGTAAGAACTAGGACGATAGAAGGATAGCAGCTTGGGCGTAATATCATACGGCAAAAAGAAAAAAAAAAAAGCAAGGTCGCCCCTCCCCAAAAAGAATACAACAAACAAGCTGTCATACCGCAGCTGAATCGGCCTTCCCAAATCCAGCGGTGGACGATTTGCCTACGACCAGTTCGCTCATTACTGCTAGCTCGATGCTCGCTGAACCGTGCATGCAGAAATCGCCCAGTCGGCGTTTATTCTGTGCCGGTGCGCAGCTCGGAACAAACACCACACAGGTAGCGGGGCTCAGGAGTTCGGTAAGCATCGGTGGAAAGGCGTTAGGAAATTTATGACCTTGAGAAGGGCCTATCGCAGATTTTGGTTGATATAATGGCGCAAGAACGTTAATTATATAAAGAGAAAGAAAATATGGCGGTTGATACGAAACAGAGCCTCCAAGGTGGGCTTCTTATGTAAGAGGTGTTTCTATCTATGCCGCCCGATGTTCACTACAATGCGGTGGCCGACACGCGCCGGGAGCATAATTAGAAAGCAGAATCGGTTCTCACCGCGCAATCTCAGTGACGAAAGCCTTCAATAACCTTCAGCCTATAGCAGCGTACAGAGCAGCTTACGCGGGAAAAGCGCGTAGGATGAGTTCGCTAACGCCTGTAGGGAATGTGTGGGCGCACAAAAGTTAGCTCTGCGAAGTAGATGTTTCACGAGCAGAATAAAAATCAGAGCAGAGCGAATTGTTACGAAATGCGGCTGGAGATAACGATTGCCACGAAGTTGGTGGGGATGCGAAGTTTGGAGCATTCTGCGCAAGTTTTCGGTATAGAAGGGAAGGTAATCGAAAGGATATTCAACAACTACACAAAGCATTTGATCTCCCTGAATAAGCAAGGCACAATCGGTTTATGCAGAAAGTGTAACTGTAGCAAATGTAAGGTCTTTAACAATCGGTTTATGCAGAAAGTGTAAGTGTAGCAAATGTAAGGTCTGTAACCTATTTCGTGAGTAGGATGAGTCAATAGGGGGCAGGCGTGGGTAGCGACTAGCTACTGATAATGCGTAGGTGGGAAGAGCTAGTTTTTCTCGGTGAGTTGAGACTGAGAGGCGTTTATTCTTTAGCGCGAAAGCCTTTAATGACACATTGAGCGGGAAAGCCGGTGAAGGCGACTGTGGCAGCGAATAGGTTCCTGAAATGACTGACGGCGCAGACAGTATAAAATAAATTTCAGTCGAAAGAAACTGAAATGAATTTGGGTCTCCAATTGAATCGAACCCAGGAATCTGAAATGCAAAGTGCAGTATTGGGCGAGTTGGTTATCCATCATTACTAAACAGCGCAACAAAAACACGGACTTTAGTTGAGGTACACAGGACGAGCGCTCGTCCTGTGTACCTCAACTAAAGTCCGTGTTTTTGTTGCGCTGTTTAGTAATGACTGAAATGCAAGTTGGGCGTGCATCAAACCACACCAGTTGTAATCCACGACTGTGGTTTACTAACAGTGGTCCTGGTGCATGCGTTGGGGACTTCGAATTGTGCAATGTCGATAGCGGCACACGCAGTACGGCGTGCAACGAGTTTTACTTATGTAGATACGTGAACAGACTAAACTATAATGGGTGCATTTTCGTCCTGTGTTTTTCTTACTCGTGTGGTCCGTCTTTTGCGCTAGTAAAATGCAACCATTATCATATAACCAACTAGCCCAACTTTCCGTTCTTAACAGACTAAACGTTAAGACAACCACATGTTAAAGCCGCATTAGGCATAAGAACCCACCCACTATAGGTGGATTGGTGAGTCACGATGATTGCTGCTGTCAGAAGAAAACAGTTGTTTAACCAATCCCGTTCGGTTCTGACGTCAACATTATGAAGGGAATGAAAGCAACAGTGCGTCAGAAGAGAGCGAGGAGGAAAAATCAAGGAAGCTCACTATAACGCATGAGACTTGAAGGAAGCGAAGCTGCACGCAACTTTTACGACTATCACGAAGGTTTAAGTCCACAACTGCAGCCGATTTGCATTCTCTTCGCTGCCGCAACGACGTTTACTCCATCATTGTTACTATACGTGTGAGCTTCTTTCATTTTCTTGGAAGTGATTATCATTGGGCATTACCTTGGAGGGGCGTACGCTATGACGTGTCTTTCTCGTTCCGAGCAAGTGTTGCCACGATTACGACGAACGCTGGAGTCTTTCGTTCCTTGCAAGTGTTGCCAAGATTACGGCGAACGCTGTAGCTTTTTTTTTTGGCCAATCGTGGTCAATCTCTCTAAGTGGGTATGCTCGGCTTCCTAAACGTGTTCCGGGGACGCTGGGCGGTCGTTGCGAGGCCGGCACACACGAGTGTTCGGTATTTCCCTGTTTTGTTTTTTTTTAAACTGCCGGGCGGTCGCTGCAACCTTGGCCAATCCTCGTATGTTGGTATGCTTGGCTTGACGAACGTGCACAAGGGACGCTAGGCGGTCGTCGCATGGCACGCACACACGTGCGCTAGGAATTTTCTTGGTTTAGTTAACTGCCGGGTGGTCGCCACGAGGCCCGCGCTGCCATGTGTGTGCTCGGCAATTTCTCGGTATTTTTAACTGCGGACACAAAAAATTACATTTGCTAAACAGCTTCGCTGTTAAAAAGAGGCAAACGATTACATTGTTTTTTCTCGAGCCGTTAAGTACCAACCAATGCAATTTCAAACACATTCGGCGTCAACATACCTCCCCTAAATTCTCACACATCCACTCCAAGGGGTTCGCCAATGACGATGACAACCACCCTCATAAGTTCACGGTATTTTCATAAATTTTTCCTTCATCTTGGAGTCCACATCATCTTCTAGAGCCCACTTATCTTACCCCATCCTTTCATCCCGTTCCCCCCCACCCCCAAGCCTATAGCCCTGCTTACCATAAAACTTCTCTCTCTCCCTCCACCCTCCATACCTTCCCTCTCCCTCCCCCCTCCCCCCCTCTCTCTCTCTCTCTTACCTATAGACCTTATGCAAAAACTGGCGCCCTCTTGCGGGAACCGCGTGCGCTTCCGCCATGTTGGGGGATTCCGCGCATCTCCGGATACCGCAGTATACATGATAGTAAGGGGTTAGCGACGCACACGTCGGCATTTATTGTTGTCCAAGATGCTTGAATACTGCCGTGAAACTTGCTGTGCACAAAGATGATACTAGGACGACAACAGAAATAGCGTACACATCTTTTTTTATTTCGCAACGGAAGCATGATTCGAGCCCTGCGTGAAGTCGCTTGTCGACTTCCCTTCGCGCAGTAATGTTATAGCTAGATCGCATGCATAGTCACGAAACGTATAATATGTGCAGGACTAAAAAGGTCCTAAAGTGAGCTATTTTCTAGCCCTGTATTTGCCGCCGAGAACTGCTGCCTGCTGGTAGTTAAGGCGCACTGCGTCGGTCAGCTCGTACTTTATCGTGTGGGATGAGTTTTGCCGGCCGCTCGTGCTTTGCGCGCCCGCGTTTTCTTTTTATTCTGGACGTTCGGTAGGCTTTTATGGAAGTACGACGCATTCTTTCGTTTGCCAAACGTTACAGGAAATAAGGGATCCGCAAGAGTTGCAACCTTCACGTAGCGCCATGAATAGCGCAAGTAACGTACGTAATAACCCATGTATCGGTCATTTACCGCTCATCGCCGGCTGTTAGACCGCAGCCTATTTTTCCAAGATCAAATTTTTCGAGCGGACGTATCTAAGCGGTAGTGTGTACCCAGTTTTGTTGTTTAGGGCGCGAGCAGGGGACACTCAGCGGTCGCCGCGAGGCACGCTCTCACGAGCGCTCGGCATTTTCTCGCTCTTTAAGGTTTTCGCAGTTTGTTTTTTTGTTTGTTTGCTAAAGCCTCGTACGTGCTGGGGACGCCCGGCGGTCGCCGCGAGAAATGCGCTCACCAGCGCTCGGCAATTTATTGGTAATTTAATTATTCTTTGGCCATTTGCTGGTAATTTATTCGCAATGTTTAACGGGTTACACGCCACAGGCGTTACGCGCTACACATTACGGCCAGTTACAGAAGCTCCGCTGTTAAAAAATGCCAGGTATGCAATTTATTTTATTACATGGTTTTTTTGCAGGTTTCCTCTGCGTCTCAGGTCCTATCGCGGAGCTATATACACACACACACACGCACGCACGCGCACACACACACACACACACACACACACACACACACACACACACACACAACACACACACACACACACACACAAACACACCACACACACACCAACACACGCACACACCACCACAGCACCGCGCGCACACACACACACGCACGCGCGCACGCACACACGCACGCGCACACACACACACGCACGCACGCACGCACGCACGCACGCGTGCGCGCACACAAAACTTCCTGCGCGATGAAGCTTCGTTCTTGCGCGGCGTGCTCACCTTTGAGAGACACGTCAACGGCGCCGTTAGTTAATGAGCATGGCATGTAACAGGCTTACGACCACTCGTATTCGCCTGAGAGCTCCCCCTTTTTAATCTGTATAGTAGCACTCCTCTTCGCGAGGTCGGTATAATTTTTTTGATGGCCCTATGCAGTCCAGAGATATTGCTATTGTCGCTGCTGAGAAGACAGTACGCTTCTCTGCTCGGGTTACTTACATTCTAAAAAACACCATAGCCTTCCATACGACCATTCACATCGAGTACCGGGTGACTATCAGGGACTTTTTCAATATTTCTTTAAGATTGATTCTGTGCTTCAATCTGTGCTTTTTTATTACCACGCATTCCTAAGTAGGAGATATGCTGCCTCTGTCTCCGATTTCAAAAAGGTACTTTTCGAGATGACTACAATTTTCTTTTCAGATTTACGTTCACTGTCTTGCAGTTAGTATTTGAGCGCGTTTTATGCTGTGTGTATCAAACTGTGTATCAGTGTGTGTATATGTATACGTAGACAAATACTCATTGTATTATTTTTGGTGACTCAGATTTCTCTAAACTTTCATGCTATAATTCCTTTTTTGTTTACTTATTTGTTATACTCTTTCTAATTGCTTTATCATTTTTATTCCCCAATTTGTGATAGCGATTGTTCTGTTCGATTGTATACATTGATAGATGTACTGAGATATATGTTCTATGAATTATTTGCTGACGTTGTAATGCTGCTGTCAAAGTGTGTAGGGGGCTGTAGACGTCTTTAAGGCCGCCTGTGCCTTTAGTCCCAGTCTTCTCTCACTCAGACGAGAAATAAAGGTTTTTTAATTTCAATTTCAAGAAAGAGTTGATATGACCATTGCATAGCCTATGGTTAAAGATAGTGTGGTGCATTTCCTTTTTGATAGTCGTAGCTGTGCAAAGCATTGTTTAGAATGGTTTATTCTCATTTGCTCGTTTTTAGCTTTATTGATGATGTTGAAGATTTAAGTTACAGCGTTACCTGAGTTTTGCTTCGGTCACTGGAACTCTGCTTGTATTTTGCTCAGCCGTGTTATAAAGATTGTTTTGCTGCCAACTCAGGCCTCTAACTCATTCGCTTCATTGTTACCGGAGAAAGCTGGGTATCAAAGACAGACTCAAACCGTTTGTCACTGGGTGTTGGCGCGGGATTTGTTCTTCTGCGGATAAACCCCAACTTGGTGACAGCGAACTTTGAACTACAATCTTTGTTTTAGAATCCGTTGTTGAAACTCTCCTCTCGCAAGAAGGGAAAATATTTATTCCCCAATATACCGCTCAGCTTGCTTCCGATGTTTCCCTTCAAGGCGGCGCGCACTAGGAGAGATTTATCACGGCGTGCGCGAAAATAGAGCAGAAATGTTTACGAGCTAGCTCTGAGAAGCAAGTAATTGTCCCTCTTTCTTGAGTAGGTCAAGGCGACCTCTCTATAGGGAAAAACTAGAGCGCAGCTTTTCTACTTTCCCAATGTCGAGATCAGCTAAAACTCCCGTGTGCAAGGACACAGCTTCGACAGCGTTTCTTCATGATACATGTCTTGTACGGCTACAAAGTCTCATGGAACGGCCCCAAACCACGGTGGCCACCCAAAATAGAGAATTTCAGAATTGTGCAACCACGTGGCCGGAATGTCTCCTCTAGGTACTTGAAAAACAAGAAGCGAAAGAAAAACTAGAGGCGATTTTAAGGGCGTCTGCGTACAACGCAGCGTTTCGCAGCCGCTGGTTGCGGGCAAGCCATTGTCGAAAGACCAAGGGGCCGTAAATATCTTTCGATATGTGGTCGTAAAGATAGCCTTGCACGCGCCCCTCACCCGCCCCATCTTTTCTTGTATGTTGTTGGGAAACGCGAAGCAACGGCGCACAACGTAAAAGGGTAGAGCGCTGTCCCGTTTGCGGTTGCCTTTTTCAGCCAGGCTCGCGTGAAGGGCCGGAGGGGCCGTGACGGTGCTAAAAGACGATGTGCGCCCCTGGTCACATTAGGACAAAACAGAGGAGGAATTGCTTTCTGTACGGCCACGTCGTATGACGTTCTCGAAAGGTCAAAGTGCCGGTTTAACCCTGTTCACGGCATCGGGAGCCATTAGTGCGTAATCTATTTTAAATTAGATGGAGTAAACAATCCAACTGATTGCACTATACGAAGAACTGCCACGGGCGATTTTCAGCACTCTCAGGCTGTGTACCACACTTATATTGTGCTGCTCTTCAAGGTGACCTCACAGGGACAAGTGACAACATGAGATGATTTAAAAATAAGTTACCCTCAATAGATGTCGTTTTAAGACAAGTTTGCGAAACTGTTTTGAGTACAGAAATCTTGGAAAATGCGAAAAGACGCCAAACAAAAACGTCCCGGGTTATCTCCGCTAACGTCAAACCTGGGGAGGGGCGAAGCATGCAGTGTGTTACTGTATTCTTGGCGCCTCGCCGTTTTTGCCCACGGAAATGAAAGCGTAGCGTGTAACCTGGGGAAGGGTGAATCATGCAGTGTATAAGCGTATTCTTGGCACCTTGCTGTTTTTGCGCACGGAGATGAAGCCGTTGAGGGATAGAGGTATACATCTTTGCTGCAAGTCTCGTGTCTTTGAAGCAGGAAGTGTTCTAGCGCGAGGCGTTGCAAAACGAGTGTCCCGGGTGTTTTAGTACCGTGACTACATGATACTACGACGACATGAGACGACGACAACATGAGGCACCGACAGCCCAAGCCTCTAAGGGCCTTCGCCCCTACAAGGCACAGCGGGGTCATTAGTGTACAGCTGAAGCTGATGCAAACCGATTCAGGAAGGAGGAGTCAATTACACATTACATACTGTTATCCAGATGCCGGCACCTAGCGGAGATTACAATAAGATGTGTAAAGTGGATACAGCTGGCATTTTTTATCATAGGCTGAAAGCATTCACGACGGCGCGCTCCGCCTGCAGAATTATTTTGTTTGTCGACGCGTTAGCACTTGGGAGTGACACAGCGTCTGAAGTCTGAAGTCCGGCAGAAAGGGCACCAACGCCTTGATAAGCTCTACGCATGCTCGAGACAGAGCACCGGTGACCGCATTATCGCTGGTTTGTCTTGAGAAAGGTAGGCCTATCCGCACGCGTAAGCTTCTTTGCGCATTAAAACCTCTTGCACTTAGACATGTATCGCGCAAAGCGGACCTAGTTACGACGCGTGGCTTATGCGTAGAAAATCCTGTACACAACCCGTGAAGAGCAAGGGCGCCACTTCTCGGAGTCGATATCATCCCAAGGGAAAGCTGCAATGTCGAGATCACCTTGTAGCCGCGGTTCGGTAATCTAGAGATAGCTTTGCTCGTAAAATGGCTCGGGGCACAGTGGCCGCAATGAAAGAGCTCGGCTCGTCGCCTTTCTCGGAGCTCTCGCAATCGTCGCTTATTGAAAACCGGGGATCGTACGACAGCCCGAAGCTTATTGAAAGGCCTACAGCGACGTCTATAGATTCTCATAAAATATAAAACGAATGGTGAAATGTATTGCCCGCTTCTTGTGCTTAAGTGCTAAAGTGGCGTGTGAGGCGGTGTGAGTGCTTGCTGCAGTGACAGTTTTGTCTGTGTCTATGCCGTCGTATTTTGTGATTGATACGGAAAGTAGAATGCCAGTGAGACCATTGATTAATGAAACAGCAAAAAAAAAGTTAGGCAACAAAGATTCAACGAAGGTGGAGGGCGGGCGGGGATTAGCGTGAAGAACAATTTATGGGTGTGCATAGCATTCGATTAAGACCGAACTAAACAAACAAATAAATAAATAAATAAATAAATAAATAAATAAATAAATAAATAAATAAATAAATAAATAAATGGGAGGGAAAGAGGGAAGGAAGGAAGGAAGGAAGGGAATAAACAGACAATAAGAAAAAGAATGCAATTTCTCTTACTTATTCAACATTACATTCAGAGCACGCCAAGGATAAACAATTGTGAAATTCGTGGTCAGTGCTTGCGTTTAAAAGCGGCGAATTCATTGGGTGAGGAAAATACTATTACCTCAGAGGCACCCAGGGGTAAGGATACCTATATCCTTATCTGTGGGATCTCTATATTCTTATCCACAGGGGATAACTTATGTGGCGTAGGTACTGAGATTTATAGGAATGCGCTTCATATTATTACTAACCTTATTTTTTTTTTACCGCCATAACTTTTTTGTGCTTTCGTGCACACTTCAGAGGAAAGTCTGAGGCGTAAATATGCTTTGGAGTAAGAGGCTAGAGAATCAGACAACCAACGCAAAGTGCGTGAAACAGCCGAAGAATTCGGCCAATTAAAAAAACAAACAAAGAAAATATACAAATAGTAAAGGTCAAGACACGTCCGTTCTCAAAGCGGTCCACTCTTGTCAAACTACTACAGTCATTCGCACAAGCACGGAGCGAAGAAAGGAGTTATCGCCTCACAAGGAAGCCGGGACTAAAGAAAGTGTGAAGAGATTACCAGCTACGTACATTGGCTTTTAGCGTTGCACAAAAAATACCTTTATCATCCGTTCACTCTCATCGCTACGGTCAGTCGGTTGGTCGTCCATTTAGTCAATCAGTTAGTCTGCCTCTATCTTGCTGTCACTAATTTGTGTAGCTGTAAATCGTTCCAGGTGGTAATAACGTTCGTGTAATTTAACATTTCTAGCCTAATATTTGGCGGAGGAGGCTTTCGGCATGTCACCTCATACATTACGTGTATCACGTTAATCGTATCATCATAAAAAAGCGGATGTATAAATCACATCCGCACTTGTTCAGCACCTGCGATCCACAGACGTTTCTCCTGTCAATTATGCTAGAAGCATCTCTGGCCTTTCGGACAGAAAGTGATCTATAAATTTATTTATTCTGAACGAATCTTTAAGCTACTCTCTTGGGACACGCTGGTAACGCGTCGACTGGTTGGAAATTCGTTCAGAACCATGCGAAACTGCCTGCGTATCTTGCGCAAAGCAGTGGTAGGATTGGCTTTTATTAGCAATGGCGGCAGCGCAAAGCATACACGAGACAAGAAGAGTTGTGGCGACACGGACGCTGTGAGCGACTACCCTTTTCTCGTTTGCGTTGGCCATCCCGAACATAATCTAGCTCGCCCAATTCGCTACCCTATTACAGTTTCATGGCTTATACTGATTGTCTGCTGAATACGGTCTGCGGTGCACGTCAGAACACTTTGATTTAGATTCACGTTTTAAACTTATAGGACGCGGCGTGATTCAAGCTGGAAAGCA
Organism: Haemaphysalis longicornis; assembly: GCA_013339765.2. Classification (NCBI taxonomy): domain Eukaryota; kingdom Metazoa; phylum Arthropoda; class Arachnida; order Ixodida; family Ixodidae; genus Haemaphysalis; species Haemaphysalis longicornis. The sequence goes on along the minus strand of CM023453.1, from coordinate 26,309,703 downwards.
ACTAAGCGTGCAGGGTGCGACGAGTAGCAGAATGGGCCTGAAAGCGCCTGTTTTCGTGCGTGGCAAAAGGACAGAGGGAAAGAGTGATTGGAAGCCGCACGTGCCGTTCCGAAAATTCCGATTTGCCGACTGGGAAATGCCGCCAAGCAGACCCAGCTTGGACAAGCCGAGTGGTTCGTTCCGAGGGACTCGATCTTCAGAGGAAATGTTTAAGCGGGGAGATTTGAGAGAGCAAACACAAATGCGCCTAAAGAACGTAAATGGGTTTCCCGCTGACGCTTTTTTGGAAAGAGGTCCGACAATGCCTCGGAATTCAAGATAAACTCGATTTCCTCTGCGTGTTCCTTGTACGCAGTGACGACTTTCTCAGAACGGAAAGGGCTGACGTTGTATTCTGACATCGTATTTAGAAAGCTGGAATGACTGTCCTCTGCAGAAAGCGCGTTGTAGCCGTACCTCCCACCTAAAAAGTAAATAAAGAAATAAATGAGGCGGACTGAAAAAACAATGTGAAGACACTCTAAGGAAAAGCTTATCGAATGCATAATACCTTGTTGATTTGTGCATACAGTGGTCATGAAATGGCGAACGAAGTTTGGTGGTGAATACAAAATGTTTTTAAAAGATGAAGTTTTACGTTGAAGCCCGACCATGGTAGAGAGGAAAACGTCCATGATGAATAAATAAATAGGCTTGAAAGAGCCCCCGGGAAAGCAGCAAATGTTACCCTTCCTGTTGCGCGGACACGTATATATTATCCGAACACTTCAAGTCGGTCTCTCGCTTCCGGCCCACACAGTGTATTCGGATAGCGTAAACGCCTCTTTAGAGACCATCGAGTTCGTGCTCTGCAGTAGAGGTTTTAGGAACTTCCGTAGGAGCTTTGGGAGCATTTGTAGTGGCGGCTTATCTTCGTTGTAAGAGGATCTGTGCCAAAAGTAACGCCCTAAGTCCAGACTTAATAATTTACTAACATATTGGGTCCAAATAACGCATTTGTTATTGTAATAAGAGATATGCTTTGATTTTTTTTAACAGATGTAAAATAATATCATATGCAGGATCAGCATGCATGCTTGATTTCTCCACAACCACGCTTTAAGAAAAGAGCAATGAAGGAGGGGGTTGGGGGCGCGGAGGTAGTGGCACCCTGCATAGTATATATGCAGGCGACCCTCTTAGCTTGAGCCATCAGCATAGACTAATGAAAAACACTTAAAAACAGAGGTCATGATTAACGCTGAGCCAGAGAGAGAGAGAGAGAGACGACAGAGAGAGAGAGAGAGAGAGAGAGAGAGAGAGAGAGAGAGAGAGAGAGAGAGAGAGAGAGAGCGAGAGACGAGAGCTCCTTATATCACGTATTAGTGTAAGTATTACGGCATATCGCCTGTTCAACAACCAAAATCTCCTGTATATAATGGGTAGACGGGATCTGGCTAACCATAATAACACCCGATTTTCGGAACAAAATAATTTTACACTCCCAAAAATACGGACGAACTCCGGAAAGCACACTTTTGAATTTGGCGCAATTAAGCAGTGGAATAACTTGGCGTACATTATCAAAACCTCCCGATCTCTCAAGTCATTTAAGCGCTTACTTCGTTCTTCACTTGACCCATCATAACACGTCATGTTTGGTGCACCTTACCATATCCTAAAGCCTTACGAATATGTGTAAGTGTGTGTGTGGCCATGTATTTGAAAAAAATCTGTATTAGCTGGTGAAAATACATTAGACCCTATAACTGTAGATATGTGTATTTCTGTGTATGTGCGTGTAACAACATGTGTACATGCATCTGTAAGTAGATTAGTTTCTCGCCCACTCTAAGCATTTTTTACTCCTGCTTTTATGCGACATGTCAACACTATTCTGAGAGTTCGTGGCTTAATAATTTGTTTTTCAATCGTGTAATCCTTATGCATTATTTGTTGTTCAGCGACTGCACCTATTCTTCACTTTGTTATTAACCATCAGGGGTCCCACCTGCAGTGTTCTTCACTATGGGACCCCTGCCTGTATACTAATGCTATGTTATTTCACCTGTTTGTATAATAAAGTGAAACTGAAGCTGAAACTGAACTAAGAGAGAGAGAGAGAGAGAGAGAGAGAGAGAGAGAGAGAGAGAGAGAGAGAGAGAGAGAGAGAGAGAGAGATCTACTTGAAAGCTGCTGAATGGGAGTCACACAAATCGTCATTGAGTGAACATAATGTCTTGTCTGAAGACATAAGCCACAATCTGTAACATCATCGCAAAACATTTCCTGTATTAATGTGTCGATGCGAACTAGTTGGTACTTCATCATGGGAACATGGGAACTGGATCGCAATGACCCTCAGAAAACGATGAAAGGCATGTTATTGGGGAGAAAAGTGCATTCTTTGGTAGCTGGCAACCGAGGAAGGATCTTCGAGGAATTCACCATGATGAATTGCACCTAACCACATTTTGCTACGTTCTGACCTCTCCTCTTACGTTCAATAAGGCGCCCTCGGCCACTAAGGTGCACTAAAGGAAGCTATTTAAGGGTGTGAAGAAAGCTCAAATATAGCTCGTCAAAGCTCGAATGTAGCAAAGTTCAGCCGGGCATGTAAGGAGTAGGACTGTCAACGGATGAACCATCCGAGTGACACAATGACTACCAAGGAATAGAATTGGCAGTATGGAAAGAAGTAAATCTCGATGGGGGTGAGCTAAAAAAATTCGGAGGAAAACTCGTAAATTCTATTAGCGCAAGATAGGAACGGTTAGATATCGATGGGAGAGACCCTCATTGTGAAGTGGACATAAATATGATTAACAACGACGACGGCGATGCTGATTGTAATGATGATGATGCTACATTATCTAAAAAATGGGCGTCATTGAAACGAACAAAAAGGCAAATTCGAGAGCAAGACGATCGATCAGCTCTATATAAAACGACGTGTCTCTGAACTCGCACTTACGCAAAACCAAAATTATAGGGGAAAAATCATTTTTGTTTGTTGTGGTGCTGCTTCGATTACTTAAGTGTCGGAGCCCCTAGTCACTGCACCATTCTAAGCACACGCCCGCTTTCCTAACAGTTGTTCTTCTGTTGTTTAAAAAGCGGTGAATTTAATTCAACAGTGCTAGCCTCTGTCTTACAAACGACGAGCATTAGCCAGCTTCATCGAAACCTGAAAAATAAAAGAAAGATGAAACAGCAAAACTCTACATTTGCAGCAATTTCCGTCTTTTGTTTCTTATGAAGGCTAGCACCACCCCTATCTTCAAGAAATCCGCCTTGGGTCGACGAAATGCGGGTGGCTGACCAAGGGGAAAAATGTAAGGAATAATTCCCATTTGAAGCTATACGCGAAACAAAACAGTCAGGCAAAAACAACGCACAATGCTATTAGATAAATTGGACATGTACGCTTTCAAAGTCGGCTGCGGGATCGTCATATTTGTAACAGAAATCGATGAAAGCGACACGGCAGTATGAAGCTCTTCGCGGCAAGCTGCACGAGAAGCTGGATTTTCACGGGCGAATCTTTCGCTCAGGCCTCAAAAGCGATCGGTTTAACAATGCACAGCGGAATTTTAATAAAGGCGAATATATTGTGCATTTTGAGCACAGAAGACGACCGCTGGATAAACCGTGAAGTCTTTCAAATCGTTCTCCGTTTTTAAAGAAGCCAGATGATGTGCTCTGAGCAAAACTTGGCAACTCACTAATACCGTTATGGTAGAAAAGCCAAGCCGGAGCGAGCTACGTACTACTGTAGCAGTGCTTCCTTTGGCGATACACTCCTGGTTTACTCCTGGCTTCTACCAAAAGCGTGTTGCCGCTATGAGCGATCGTCCAATTTGTTTCGCCTTACGGAGGGTCATGTAAAATGCATGGCGCATAACTCAAAACACGGGATAGCCGGGACTTGCCCCAGGGGATGCGGAGGTAGGAATTCTTAGTTTGTCTTTTTTTCTGTTTTCCAAACAAGTATCCACTTCTGTAACTTCGTAAGTACCTCCGTGCAAGGGCTGCCTTCCTGGGATGAAAGATGTCAGCACTTCTGTTCTCTCTTTTAGTTTGTCCCGATACAATATTAAATAGAAAGAGATAGGTGGGAAGGAGAGAGCGGAAGGGAGAAAACAATAGTCACATCAGCACAAAACTGACTTCCATGGAAGGTAACGATGCACAAAGCTGAGTATGTGGGACCCTTGTATGAGTACCTACTGTCGGAAGCCATCGCGGCCCGCGAGCTGGTTTGGGTCGTATCAGATAAACGCTAGTATCTTAGGTTATATGATTTACCCAGACAATCTTTCTCGGGTGAGTAGGCTAAAGGCAGGTGAACTCTGCCTGACTAAGGCCCGTACATGAGCATTGCTAACAGCGGTAGCAGCGAACATAAACAAATTATAGAATGAAAGAAAACAATATCAGTACCAAAGAACTTCACAGAAAGAACAATTCGGCCAAACAAGCACACAGAAGTGAAAAACAAAAGAAACATCCGGGTTCAACAATCAGCAGAGTTCATTCCATAGTACGGGTAAGAGGTACTGCTTGACATCGCGTTTTAAAGCATGTATCGAACGGGGCTCATGTACCATTTTAGGAATATCAGGATGCTTATTCAAGAAACAGGATATTAAATAACCAAATGATTGGGTCCCATAACTTGTCCAATAAATGTATAATACATGTTGGGTGGTTGATACTGTCTATAAAAGGAGGATTCATCGAGCTTGATTTCGTTACAAATGCGCATCAAAAGCTTAAATTGAAACATCTGCGTAATTTTCAGCAATTTTAGCTCAGAGAACGCAGGTGAGGTATGTTCCAAGTAATGGAGATTTTCAATACACCGAACAGCTCGTTTTCCTAGTGCTGTTATTCCTTTCATGTTCGTTGTAGTCGTGGTTCCCCATACTAACGAGCAGTAGTGCAAGTGAGATTGCATCAGTGCGTAATACAAATGACGTAATATAGTTTTAGGAACCAGTTGTTTAATTTTATACAAAATTCCTATAGATCTCGACACGTTTGCATGTATCTTATCTATGTGAGGTGTCCAACTCAGACTTTCTTCGAAAACAACTCCAAGGAATTGGTATGAATAGACACGTTCTATAGCACAATTTTGAAAATGTATTTGGATTTCAATATCATCCGGTTTATTTCTAGGCTTGAACACCACATATTTAGATTTTCCCACGTTTAGCTGTCATTGATTTACCTGTAATCAGGTTGTCAAATCACCTGTAATGCGAAGGCAAGATAACCGTTGGTCATTAAGGGTAACAGAGGGGATCCCTAGAGAAGGCAAGCGTGACAAGGGGCTGCAGAAAGTTAGGTGGGCTGATTGGATTAAGAAGTTTGTGGTGATAAATAGGTTGCAGTTAGCACAGGACCGGGGTAATTGGAGAATAATGGGAGAGGCCTTTGCCATGCAGTGGGCTAGACAACTGATGATGATTATGATGATGATTGTACCTGCACGCATAGTTGCCCTACGCCATTGGGCACATATTTGGTATTCAAGGCAATACGTCATGTTTAATGACAGGTCTTATAGTGAGGCCGTGCCTAGTTCATTTCTCTCTCAACGACACCTTAGCTACTAACGACTAAATAGCAAACTCTCTTGGAGGCGTCTGGTTGGAATGGGAAAGACTGTTTGCAAATCGTTCCGCAGCCTCACGCACCTAAGACCGCTGGTCTAACCTAACCTTACCTAACATAACCTAACCAAACCAGAACTTACCCTAATCTAAAATATATTTAAATCTAACCCATTGTAATCTGATGAAGTCAGATTGGAGACTTTCCAATTTAATTTCACTCAAAACAGCAAGATTCTGCGGAACGACATGCAAACAGACTTCCGATTGGAATCCGAACAGCGGGTGATGCTGATGCATCATCCATTCCGTTTCTTCTTGACAATCACACCAATATGAGGCGCATATTCCCATAGCATGCAGTAAAGCCCCGGATATAGTATTGTTAAAAGAAAGGCAGCAATTGAAGAACTTCCACGCTACCATGCGGGGTTTCCTACAGCAAGAGGTCTGGCTTCAAATCTTTTTAGATATTAGCCTTCCCCCCTTCCCTCCCCCCGCCCCTCTCTCCTTGCAATAGTGCAACGCTGGTGCTTCGCACGTCTGTTGCCGTACAAACCATCATGCCAACGCTTATAGAAGTCTCAACTTGTGGCGCCCCTTCAGAACGTTTTGTTTTATAAAATCGGCTGCTTCACCCTTTACTGGTAAAAAGGCTGTTAAGGCAAAGTCTTTTAGATGCGACGCATCTCTTTCACTCGTCTTGTCCCTCCGGCGTCGTCCGGCGTAGTCCGCATCCCTCCCCCATTCTCCTCGCCGCACCAGCTCCGCGCTAGCGCCGCTCTCACCGCAGCGCCATCTGCGTGTTAGCGCTCGCCGGCGCTCGCTCCGTCGCCGTGCCAGCTGTGCGTGGGTGCGGGTTAGCGCTCAGCTTGCGCGCAGCTTGCGCTCGGTTAACACATGCGCATGCGCTGCTATGCGCTGCTATGCGCTGCTCTCTCTCATTCCGCACCATATAAACGCGGTAACTGCGCCGCTCCGCTCAGTCGTTCCGCCGCCGCTCCGCCGATGACATCCTCCGATGACCACCGATGATTTGAATGGAGACTAACAGGCCTGCTATCGCGATGGTCGGCGCAACCGTAACAAGCACCGGCCACCCCGATAAAAATTTACACCATCTTCCCGCGAGGGGAACCATGGGGTAGATGCGACGCATCGGGGGTGAACATGCTGCGTAAAATATGGACACACAACAACAATGGACACGCTAACATAACGGAAACGCAACGGAAACCCCCGATGCGTCGCATCTACCCCATGGTTCCCCTCGCGGGAAGATGGTGTAAATTTTTTATTCATATTAACCCGTTCGCTATAGGAACCGGTGTTTTGTGATCTGCGAGCCGTAATCGGTGAGTAATCTGCCACATAAAGCCTTCGCACTAAAAAAAGGCGAAACTAATCTCGGCTTTTTCATTTCGTGTGTCCCGAAAAGGATAAAAGAAGTAGTAAGAAGCCCAGGGTGCTTTCATAAAGTTGTAAAGAACTCCTTCTTTGAGCGAGAATAAAAATAGCAAGAAGAATTGCTGGAGAACGAGGGGCATAGACAGAAGAATATGAGGCATACGGTACCTAAGTATAATACGACAATGAACTGGGGAAACTTTCAAGGGGATGTGCACTTCAGTGATTGAAAGAAAGAGAGACAAAGGTGCACAGAGCCATCACATTTGACTCATAACTTCTTTTCATTAGCTCTTTTTCGAGGCGGAGTAGCCTAGTTTCAGGATACATGGTTCGACGCTAATTAGACAGGGATGAAGGAAGAGCACAAAGAGATAACAGACCCCACTTATCTTACCGTTTATTGTTAGGGGGCGGCAGCGGAATTTGGAAACATGTGAATCCTGAAACGGAAGGACCCTACATGAATGCTGAGAATAAGAACTACGAAGAAGGTGTTCTGTTAGGTGCAAGGGCGAAAACCATACGCCGAAACCGAACTGCATCCTGACAGCAATTTCGAATACCGAGTTTGTTGCTGCTAGGCAGAACGAGGGCCCTCTGACGCACCTATCACCCCTCTAAGAACAATGATAAAAAAGCATGCACCCCCCCCCCCCCTCTGACGACGACGATGGTTGAACGTGAAGCTTTCTCGTGATGGATTCTTTGGTACGCCAATCTCGCACTGCGAGTATGTGCTACTTTGGAGGTGCGCACCACTTTTTAGAATACCCACAGCAACTCTCGGGTGTGCACTCCGTAGGCCTAATGTTTGGGTGTGGGTGTGAACGGCGCGAATCGGTACCTGCTGCTTCGACCATGTAGAAATGGAGCAATCGGATAGACGCCGGCTTCATAACGCGAGGGACCCAGTTTCCCTTCCGCGGGGCGGCGTATATGCATTTCCTAGTCAGTACGGCCAGCCGTCACCTGAGCTTGCTTATGGGGGTTATATCACAGCATAAACGTACCTAAAGCATACAAAACCACCCGAACTGAGATAAATATCAGCCAAAACGGACCTGCAATAATTGAAAACAACGGTGTAGAAAAATATTCAAGAGAAATAGCCGAAACCGACCTAAAAGGGGAAAACCCGCAAAAGCGTACGAGAAGCAGTAGCTGAAACTGACCAAAAGGCAACTAAAATACCCGAAGTCCGAATTATAAAGATGTAAAAATAGATTATAAGCGTGATAACAAAGTTTAATATTCAAATATGGCAAACCCTTGAAAAATAACAAAAAAAACGGTAACGAGATTTGACCCCGGGTTAGGATGTTTGCTTCGCAGGAGCGTAGCTACTACACTATGAGACCAAGCGGTTCTGAGCGATTAAATTGAGGGCCACAAGCACGTGGACTTCAAACATGCCCCTAGATGGCGCCATGCGTCGCTTGGCTGTCCTGACTAGGAAACGCCTATACGCTTCCGGCGCTTTTTTTTCTTTCACTTCATTTATGATCATTCATCATCATCGTTAGAGAAAGCTGGCTTTCTTGCATTTCGTATTGGCGTATAACAGCATCACTTGAGGAAACTAAAGCTTCGCTTTAATACCCGCGCTATATTGCCAACGGGGCTTTTTAGGAACAAAGGTTTGGTAAAGTTCGACGGAGCAGTGAACAGGCACAACTTGGCCCGTGGCTGCAGGGTCAAATTTCAAAAAATAAGAAAGATGTTTCCAACGACGAGCAATGAAAAGATAGAACCTAATCTAACGGAGGCATTTTTACCAGGGAATGGTGTTAGGAAGAGGTTCTCAGGTGTGTTAGAGTGGCTTTATAGGCCAGTTAATTGGACGTAATTATCAGAAGAAAAGAGCATTCATGTCTGACTGCGCTAACTGTTCACAGGAGACGAAGGACGGAACCCGTACGCAAGACGATTGCGCTCGTCTTGCGTATGCGTTCGGTCGTTTCTCTTTTGTAAACACTCAGCGCATGCAGTCAGACAGAAATCAGTACCAAATGCCCCCCTCCTTAGCGTTTCGAAAAGAAAGAGCCAGCTGGAACGAGCACAGTAGTAAGACGCGACTTACATGGGCGCTGAAAAACAGTTTATTTAGTTTATTTTTGAGATATAAACATTCGCACATTCTCCAGAGCAGGAATTGCCGGATAAATGCGTAAGCCGCTCCGTCGTCCATTGAGACTTATAAACTTGTCTTCACTAGTGTACACACGTGCATTGCTAGGAGGATACTTTTAGGTGACCTATAAGCAGTGTGGTACCAACGTCAGGTTGCTATTATGTTGAGGCCAGAACAATCGGTCTTATATAAAAATATCAAAGCCCAAGGGCCTTTTATGAAAAACAGTTTCGTATCCGGAGAAACGGTGATACATATACGCATTTCCTCGTTGAGCTTACATCGCATCGAAGTGCTGTGTAGGCTTGATATATAATATATATATATATATATATATATATATATATATATATATATATATATATATATATATATATATAGCGAATCAGAAAATGGGAAATGAGGGGCTCCGTGAAATAAGACAGAAAATAAGGGTTGGCAGTTAAGAAAACCTCGGAAAGCAAAGGGGAGGTTGTGGTGGGCCATACAAAGAGATGAAGAGTTTTTTTTAGTCGAAAGAAAGTGGTGATTTTCTTGACTGCCAACCCTTATTTTCTCTCTCTTCTCTCTCTCTCTCTCTCTCTCTCTATATATATATATATATATATATATATATATATATATATATATATATATATATAGAGATAGAGAGAGAGAGAGAGAGAGAGAGAGAGAGAAGCAGCAGAGGAGCGTGCAAAAACGTATATGTACGAATATTTACGAAGATCGATAATGGGCCCAGTGGGTCGGCACCTTTAATATGCGACGGAGATTCCAACGCATCTCTTGGAGTGCTTCTGATCATGCCCTAGCTCCGTTCCAGTTGATTATTATTATTTCATTCTTCACGCAATAACTTCGTGCTCTGGTTATGAGGCTCCGCCATCCATATCGCATTCGCTCTCTCAATGCTAAGCCCTTACCGTCGCCTAACACCTCTTTCTATCCCCTGGCCGGGCAGGAGGATCACGTGAACGCAGACTGGCTAAATGGATATCGGTAGTTTATTTCCTACTGAAGACGTGGCAACTCAAGTAAGCCATTTTGACTCACCAGGTTTCGCAAAAAACCTCCCGAGTACATTCCTGGGTTAACCGCAGGATAAAAGAGAATAACGAGGAAATGAAGCCAGCAGGCCCGGTTAGCTTGGGTAGTATTTACTCTGACAAGCGTAGACGTGGTGGCAAGGACGAGCGCAAACGTTAGGCAATAAATATACGCGCTATACAAATATTCACTCAGAAATCCGCCGTGTTCCCGTCTTTCTGCGGCCGGCACTCGCGGATTCCCCACGACACAACTCGGCGAAGAGGTGCGAAGTACGGGATATGGGACGCGGTAGAGACTGGTGGCTCTCGAACAAGGTACAAATAACTTTCGCATAACTTCCGCTCGGCGAAAAAGAAAACGGAGCGAAAGAAGGCGTGCCGCCGGTTCCCTCTGTGCATTCCCAATAGGCAGATTCGACCTCGACCCAAGTCCCTGCTGGCGGACCTTTGGTGCGACTAGAGTTATTTGGGCATGCTCAGTCGGCGGCTTGTACCTCTGAGTCTTTTTTTTTTTTTTTTTGCCCGCTTACCACGCTGGACTCTGTTGGGGAGCGTCTTTCTTGCGCATTTGTCATATCGTCCGGCGGGGAGCTCCTTCCCTTTAGAGACCCGAGAAAGGTTGCAGCTCACTCAGGCGGGAAGCGCTACGGTTGCTGCGCATGAACACCTTCCCCGCGTAGCAAACACAAGCAACTCTCCTCCCACCGCAGCATTTCTTATCAATTGATAGCCGGCCTTCCACTTCTGCGAGGGACGTTTGTGGTTTCGGAGACGTAGCATTGGGGAGGTGGGCATTCTCATTCTCCGTGATGTCGAAGAACGCTAACAATGAATCTCAAAGGTCACGTATGAACACTTCATAAGAAATGCTTGCGGCTCAGCTCAGCTAACCTGAAATATGCAAAGCAGAAGCTTGGCTTAGTATGGTTGAGTCTTGGTTTCGCCTGGTTAAACTTCGATGCAGCTGTATTGCTGATGACGGCTCGAAGCCGTTTGGTTCAGTACAACGCTCACAGATAGAGTGCCGGCCTCACTTTCCTTCTCGGTGAACGCGGCTCAAGATGAGTCACATAGCCCGAGACGGCCAAGCGGCGCATGCGTGGGAGGCTGCCGATCTGCTGAGCGGCCGTTCCCGTCGCGGCCGCAGCCGCTGCGGGAGCAGAACTACTGAAAACGGGGCCTTGTGCGCAGCGCCGACAGCGGGTCCGGCAAATCACGTGATGCGCTTCAAGTAGTGTGTCCCCGGGGGTGTGTCTGCGGTTAAAAGATTAACTTGTGCCTCCTCCGGGAAACCACTGGACGAAAGTATTACAGCTTTGCTTTATAAAAAAAAGTGGCCGTGGTTTAACGTGGTTGAACCAAGTGTGTCGAACGAAAGCTTGGTTTTAGGCGTTCTATAGGCAAATAAAATACGGAGCTGCTTGGAGCTGCTCAGAGCTGCTTTGAGCACACACAAAAAAGAGACCAACAGACGCTACTCGATGCATTCAGTTCTGTATACAGTGAATAGCCAGCGCCTCCATGTATAATTTAGTGATGGAATGGAATGGATGACTTTATTATAGGAGGAGGTCAATAGGCCCTGTTGTGGGACACGGGGAAAATGGGAGGGGAAGATTGTTCATATAAAGTCTGCACTGCACTGTGGGCGTTCACTTAGCACGATATGCACTGGTGAAGTTGTGACGAGGACACTCTAATACGACCATGATTGGGGTATCCAAAGGAGCCGTTCAGGAGCCACAAAGGGTGTGTTTGGGGGGACATCTAGAGAGTGGGTGAACGATCCGCCTTCATACTACTTTATAGAGACCTGTTTTGAGACCGAATTCTGTAATTTTCTGTAAAATTTGGGGGTTGTTTTTGACGTGTTGGACATGTTCTTCAGAAGTCGTCGGGAGTACTTGCGTTGTAAGGAACTGGTCGCGGTCAGTCGAGTAAGCTGAACAAGCCCAGATGAGGTGGAAAAGGTTCGGTGTATTGTTCCTGCCACAGTAGGGGCACCGAGGACTAGCGAGGTGCCTATGCGTTGTCCATTGGAGATGACGTCCGGAGTGTAGGCCGAGTCAGCGTAGACTTTTTTTAGCGAAAATGTCTCCTGTTCTTGGCAGGGACTGCAGAGGAGCAAGAAAACAAGGTGGTGAGGCGTCGGCAAGGTCCGTGCCCTACCCCGTTTTTTTATCCCCCTTTCCGAACCCTTACCCTTGGAACAAACGAGAGATAGGACGCTGATGATAATTTTATTTTGTCCTTAACTGCGGAAAGGCGGAAGGTTACGTGGAAACCTTGTCGCCACACAAACGCACGAGGCGCTGGCTGGAACGTGGCTGACGCTAGGAGAAACTAGCGGTATCTGCGTTTTTCTTTTCTATTTCATTTTTTCCATCTACGAAAAAGACTTGCACTGTTCGTGGCTCTGGGTTTTTATATGGTTATACAGAGTAATTACTGTTTTCATATCTATGTTTCTGATGCCTGCATATCTGTTTTGCATTCGCACTTCAGCAATTATGCCTGTATTGTCGCTTGCACATGCTGCCGCCTTCCACTGCGAAGGACGGGGGCCCGTCAAGCTAACGCACGCAGCTTTTTTCTTTTCTCCTACCCACTAAAGCTGGGCAAAACAAAATCTTGAAATCTTAAATCTTGATTTCACTGGAGAAACAAACGTTCCCCGCGGACGATAAGCAGGTTGCAGTGAGTGAGGGCAGAAGCACTATATGTGTTGGCAGCAGTTCTATCTTAATTCAAAGGCGCCATGAAGACAAAATACAAGCTTGTTTTATTAGAAAGATTTCTTGTTCTATAGTGCCCCAAGCACTTTTCCAGAAGCAAACGATGCTTTATTCACTGCGAAATTAATCAATATAAGCTAAAAGTTTGATTGTAGCGCCAAAACGTGTGTTTGAACGACGCTTGCAATGACATCATAAGAGCAGGTCTTTCAGCTAACCTTGGTGTGCAGCGGAGACTTGTTTACTGCTAGTTAACCTAGATGGCGCCACCACACCACGCCAAGCCGTTTTCAGCCTTTTGTTTGTGACCGTGTTTAAACCTGGCTTGTTTTTGTTCATGGAGAAAATAATCCTTTCGTGAAACATGGTGCTCGGTCGACAAATATGGTCACGATAGACACCGTTGCTGCTTGCGTCAATCGGCCAGTGCCGCCTGAGAAAACCCAAAGCCCTGCAGTGCTGTGCATCTAAACGAAGCATAGTGCGCGCTGTACCAATAGCAGTACGCATCGGTACTTCTATGTTTACGTGTGCTTTCGTAACTTCCACTGTTGGTGCCACCATTCTTACTGCTTGAAAAAGAATGTGGCCTAAATTTAAGCGCAAATAGCTCGTTCGGCAAGCTTACAAGGTCTGCCTATTTTGCGTTTGTTTTTGCCAGCCCCCACCAATCGCAGAGTTGGGTGGTATGACATCATAGGTTCTGTTGCGGGAAATGAGCTAGTGGGTCGCATGGCCATTCCCTTTTTTTCTAATTGTGTAGCTTATTTGAGCGAAGTTTACGTTAAAAGTGGTGTCAGTATGATTCTAACGAGGCAATCTTTTGAATTAACCAAACTTGTTTTCTCTTCATGGCCGCTTTAATGCATGCGACAGGCGAAAAAGAAGGGCGGCGGGGGGGGGGGGGGGGGGGGGAGTCATGAGCCTCCAAGCTAACGCCTAGGTGTACGAGCAGCAGCAACTTGCTGGGGTCATACTGCCATGCAATCCTCTCAACTACAATGTCCGAATTTTCACAAATTTCGCGTATCCCTCGCGCAAAATGAAACCAAAACACTCAGTCAACCTGTGCCGCGATGATTACACTCCGTAGGATTTTAAATTTGAAAGACTCCCAGTCGGCACTAGGACCTTCAAGCGCACGTTTTGCTAGCCACATCAGTGACGCGATATGGCTAGGGATCGGCTGCATCCACGGATCGACCCAGGCCAGAAAATACGGTGCAACGGTCTTTTGCTGTTTCCAGCTCAGAGAGAGAGGGGGGGGGGGGGGGGCGGGAAGGGAGATAGCAAATGCCTGCGACGACACGTGCCATCTGACAGCCAATGATAAGTTTTTCGCTTTGCGCTACATCTCAAAGCGTAAGCAGAATTTCAATACGAAAAACCCCATTATGCGAGATTTACTCGTTCGCTTATCAACTCGGAACCGCATAATTCCATCCGCAGCCGTTGAAAACTGCGTAATACGCAATGTTTCCTTTACTCCATTTTTTCGTAAGCGGGTGTGACGTTTTTGTCCCGCCATCCCATGATCCATAAGAAAGGAATCGTTGTGCCCCCAAGAAACAGTATACATATATATAGTTGCGCTACGCGTGTGTGCGATGTGTAGCTGGCGCCTCTATATGTATCCGGGCAGGGGGTCAAGACTTCTTTGGATTAATTCCTACCACGTGCCTCATTTTGTCGTTTGGTGGTGAGATTTCTTTGGATTAATTCCTACACGTGCCTCATTTTGTCGTTTGGTGGTGAGAATTTTTTGGATTAATTACTACACGTGCCTCATTTTGTCGTATGGTGGTGACACTTCTTTGCATTAATCCCTGCACGTGCCTCATTTTGTCGTTTGGTGGTGAGGATTCTTTGGATTAATCCCTACCACGTGCCTCATTTTGTCGTTTGGTGGTGGGACTTCTTTGGATTAATTCCTACACGTGCCTCATTTTGTAGTTTGGTGGTGAGACTTTGGATTAATTGCCTCATTTTGTCATTTTGTGGTGATCCCAGAGGCCCTATAAATGCGACACATTTGGGGCACTATTGAGGGTACCAAACCGGCAGTTAGTTTATTCTTCAGTCAATTCCTGCATGGATACGTTTAAATTAGACCAGTCTTCTCGTACACGTATTGACTGTAAGATTCTTGTCGATAAAAAAGAACGCTTATTCTTTTCCT
This sequence comes from Haemaphysalis longicornis, assembly GCA_013339765.2. Classification (NCBI taxonomy): domain Eukaryota; kingdom Metazoa; phylum Arthropoda; class Arachnida; order Ixodida; family Ixodidae; genus Haemaphysalis; species Haemaphysalis longicornis. Next base: position 26,294,599 of record CM023453.1, on the reverse strand, counting down.
TGCGCGCCATTTTGTGACGACGGCGAGTAAACTGATTGCTTTATTTGCGTTTTTATTATACCTGACTGCTTTTTCAATTTACCTGATTTATTTATTTACTTGAATTTATCTGAGTGAATTTATCTTTATATAACAAACTGAGTGCCTTATTTGCGTTGCTATTGTAGCTAACTGCTTGTTTGTATGGTAAAATTGTAACCACTCCCTTCTGTAATGGCGTTAGGCCCTAAGGACAAACAAACAAACAAACAAACAAACAAACAAACAAACAAAAACAAACAAACAAACAAACAAACAAACAACAACAAACAAACAAACAAGCAAGCAAGCAAACAAACAAACAAACAAACAAACAAACAAACAACAAACAAACAAACAAGCAAGCAAGCAAACAAACAAACAAACAAACAAACAACAAACAAACAAACAAACAAACAAACAAACAAACAAGCAAGCAAGCAAACAAACAAACAAACAAACAAACAAACAAATAATAAGAATAAATAAATCTACCAGCGCATTTTGGCTCGACATACCCCGGAAGGAAATTTCGGCTAAAGTCCCATCTACCTACTCCACCCCCCCCTGCAGGGTGTCGTGAGGTTTTTTTTTTTTTTACCTTTTGGAGAACGCACTTCGTAATAAATCAGATTCCACCGTTTCGATCTGTGTCGGCGCTGAAATCTCGTGCGTGACGCGAATGGACAATACGTCCTCCATGGCAGCAGCCGTGGTCTTTGTCAGTTTTTAAACTACCCTGTCGTCGGGTTATTCTCTTTATCCTTCACTAAGCTTTTGTTGAGATAACAAAAATAAAAAAAATCGCCCGTATTCGAATAGCGTCGAGTGAAGTGCAGAGTGCAAGAGATCTGAAGACTGATTCCTCTCTCGCGTTGAGATGCACGTTCCGTCCTGCGCAGTATTTCGAGAACACCCTAGAATAAATCTTAGGTTGAAATAAGCGTGAGAGACAGCACCTTACATTCACGTTGGCCCATACTTAATATTCTCTCTTTCACTCATGGTAAGCCGCCCTGTGGAAGCTCATATACACACGGCGTCTCAGCGCGCCCAGTGCAAAGCGCTTTTTGTACAGGATTTGGGGCGCAGATCCCCCCATGCGTGTATTCGGAAATTCTGGAGAAGCTGTGGACCACCTGATTTTAGAGTGCCCGAAATATTTAGATCAATGAAAGGCACCTGACGCCAAGCTATGGCCCTTTGTCCGCAATTCGCTGTCGTTAGGCGAACAAAGTCCTAGTGAAGCAATCTTAAGACATGCTGAAAACATTTTCATTCGGTGTTTACAAATATGGACGAAAACGTCTAAATAGAGAGTGCATGCGTGTTCGCGCCAGAAGGGGTACATGCACGTATTTGAGGCTGGTTACGGATTTTTGGACTGTTTGGATACATAGGTATACGCATCTCTACTGAGTCAGCTATGTTACCAGGACGCCTGGCTCCTGCATCATTATTCCTTTTTCTTTTCCTCCCCAAGCAAAGGTTTAATAACGGGTAATGTCAGAGGGCACGAACATTGAAAAATATATCTTTTTTGCTTACATCGGGAAAGATCAAGTGTTACCATAATTCAAAACTTAGGACAAGAAAAACTGAAAGATGATTACGAGAGAGGGGAAGAGGTTTTTGATGAGGCACCCTCCCTACATAATATATTCATTTAGTTACGGTGAAAGAAATATAGCATAGCAAAAGCAGTTAAGTTTCTTAAACGAACGATGGGTGCGTGTGCGCGCACGTGCGCGCGAGTAAGTTTCCAAGATTCCCTCCGGACGTTTAGTTTTATCTTTCTGTGCGTTCCACAATCCTAATTGGAACGCGCGGGCAAACGGGCAAAATAGCCCATAAAAAGCACCAGCATCCCGACAAAGGCCGTAGAGTTATGCGGGCTCTTTGATCTCTACGCGCGCACAAAAATAGAACGAGTTGTTTCGCAGGGAAACAATAGACTTGCTATGAACAAAAGACGAAGAAGGGTGGGAGGGGTCGATCATAAACCCACTCGCTCCCCTTCTCTTTCGTTCGTCTCATCTTGCTAAGACCTACCAAACTGCGTCTAAACCCACCGTGCGAGGGCTACTTAGGCATCTGCAAAAAATGTTCGCTTAGATAAATGCCCGTAAGTAAAAAAACGAAATAGAAAAAAACATTGTTCTGTTCAAAGCACTTTCGCGTACGCCGCAATAATTCAAGTTTTCTCTGCAGTGCCTACATATTTCCCCCCCTTTAGGGTAAACCTAATTCCGTCGTCTCCCCCAGAATTTTTAGGCCTGTTCTTCAGGCACATGGCGCGGCGAATTCTTGCGCCCCTCACCTAAATGTGTTCATGCGAGCGACCATAAGAAGAAGACGTGGCGAGGTGGCCACGTTTGCGTTTCTTCCTCGCTTCACCGGCCGGCCGCCTCCCGTTTCCGAGCTGGGGGAACGTTTCCCGGATATCGCGTCACTGGGTGCCTACGTATGTAGACTCTTATACGCCCTATTTCACGGTCCTGCCTTGCGGAAAATGTTTTCTCGCTTTCTCTGCCGCGTAGCTTCTTTCCGTAGCTGTTTTTTTTTTCCTCCCCTGTGGTTCACCGCTTTTCTGGCATTGGAGGAGGGAGTAGGAGTTAGAAATAACGAAGAAGAAAAACCCGATCTACTTTTCTTGAAGGAGGCATGCTTGACCCCGCCGGAATGTGGGTCACACGGGGAGCGCAGAAGCCACCGTCTTTCGCATCCATTGACTTTTCAGGCAAAGGTCGGGGGGTCAGTGGGTGAGAAGGTCGAAAGAGACGTGATCGCTTCGATTGCTTCCCCCCCTGTGTCCTTGCCCGGCTTTTAATCCTCCCTGGTTTTCTTTTTCTGGTTTCAGAGTTTGTTCCAGTTGTCACTAGAAGTTAGGTTGCACCAGGCGTTGCAAAAAAAAAAAAAAAGAAGAAGACTAGCCTAAATCGAACATTCAAATTTGGGCTTAGCAAATTGGAGGCTTAGTCTTGAACTGCGAAATTTTAGAAGGCTTGACACTTAAAGGACAGTTTTAAACAAAATTTATGTGGCTAAAATTCTATGTATTTTTCTTGTTTGCGAACAAAAACTCCCTAGGCTCCACGTGTCTTCGAAACGCGAGGCGTTCTATAGCACGCCGCGTTGGAAAAAGAAAGACTGATTGATTGTAGTGTTTAACGCGCCTACGCAACGCAGGCGATGAGGCGCGTTGGATTAATTTTGACCACCGGGGAATCTAACGTGCGCCGTAATCTCGTACACACGGGCGTTTTTGCTCTTCGCCTCCATCAGAAAAGCGGCCGCCGCGGCCGGGAATCGATCCCGTGTCCTCGTGGTCAGCCGCTCAATGCCTTATCCACTGAGCCACCGCGGCGGGTGCGGGAAAAAGAAAGTTGCACGCCGTTCAAAGCATGATTCGGACCTCAACCTTATACGGGTGATCACGTTATTACGCGTCGTCAGTTAGATTAGTTCATAGTAGGCACCAGTTTCAAGATCAAACCGGACTCAGACCTCAACCTTACTTAGATATGGTCATTTTCAAAATAGGCGGAGTCGAAATAAAAGTGCGCGCGTGTCTCTCTTATGCATGACTACTGTCAACGCTCAAGGGAAAATCAAATTTGCGTGTACCTTTCACCTACATTCTGTTTCACCTCCATGTTCTGTGCAAGAAGCTTCGCTGGTCATACACCTTCACAGGATAGAGGGGCTCATAATTTTTTTCTGAGATTCAGAAAATTCAGATTCAGATTTGATGCAAAGTGCTGAAAACTGTAGTTTGATTATGTTTTACCGCATGGCCTCGAATATGTTTGTTGTCCAGGTACTATTTCTACCAGTAGCGCCAGGTGCGTAACGTGATCTCGGAAGGAATTCTTGCCTGCGGGTAAACCACATCTCTTGTCTGAGTTGTGCGTGCTTCCTCACAATAAGACATGCGTACATAACAAGCAACGAAATTTTCAAAGGAGAAATGCTTTTTTTTTGTTGCGTTTCTGTTATTTCCCTCATTAATGACTTTGTCAGTTTGTTAGCGTCTGCCGCAAACTGATATATAATACCTGAAGGGAGAAGTCATATGTGTCAATTGACTTCCTTGTTTCGATAAAATATGCCAGTACGTGTGACAGACAACATGGTGCATACCACACACAACACAGTTACAGAAAGCATGGTAGTTCAAATGTTTCTGATGCGTATGGTCATATCCATCTTTTTGCGAGCCTATAAGATGTCTAATCATGCCTCCGTTAATCTTCAATGAGGGGGTGCCTTGTATCACAAGCTCAAGACCAGTAGCATACTGGTCAACGTATGCAGCCAGGAGAACGGAGGATAGTGACGTACTGGTTTTTCAGGCTATAATAAAAGCCCGACCTCGTTGATAATGAACAAAGTTTTGGCTGCCGTGACTCTTAGCTCCCGCCATGCAGTAGTTCTCGCGAGAAACATATTTCTATATTAGATGCAGAGCATCTGATTCACTCGCCTTGTCCCTCCGGCGTTGTCGTCGTCGGCGGTGTTTTTCGCCCCTCCCCCATTCTCCTCGCCGCGCCAGCTGCGCTCTCCGCCGCTCACCCTCTCTCTCTCCGATAGCGAACACTCTCTCGCGAGGGGCATTGAATTGGATTGGATTGGATTGGATTGGCTTGGCTTGGCTTGGATTTGATTTAAGTGGATTGTGTTGGATTGTGTTGCGTCATAGCCGCGGCACGTTGCGGCATAGCCGCGGCTGACGCACTGGGGCCGGCGCATGTGCAGTACTCTCTTCCGCGGTTTCCTCTCCTTCGGGCGCACTGCGCATATAACCGGTGTGCCGTTCTCCGGCGAAGCAAGATCTACGCTTGGCTCAAAAACCTAGAGTCCACGCCGCTTTACGAGTACGCCAACGTCGTCATCGACTGGGACCGGCTTACGCAGTCCCCTCAGCGTTATGCGCGCTATAAAACGCGGTCGCTTCGCCGCTCCGCCTATGCGTCGCATCTACACAGGGGTTCCCGCGAGGGGAGGTGGGAGTCTTTTAGAATTAAAATTTACGACTTCGCGATCCCGGCATTTCACCTGGGCGCACCTCAGTGAGGACCACAGAATCAACTTACAGGCTTAATAACCCGCAAATTACGGGATACTGAAGACAGAAAAAAACTTTGTTTTATGCGAGATAAGTTAATATTTACAAGCTGCTGATGGAAGCGTCCGTGGGTTCTAAGTGGTGTCCTGCCAATTCATCCTTAAACGGCAACTGGGCATCAGAGGTACACTTCGAGACTTAGGGATAAGATTAGGATAATACTTATGCTGTAACCACTTCGCCAAGTGGGCTTTCATATAAGCCTTTCCTGGTACAAGCTGTAGCTGCTTTCCTCTGTAACGTGTGCCTATTTTCGTGCTAATCCCTCCGGTGTGATGCTAGGAGCAGTGACGCACACCCGCAGGTGGCATTTTCCTCAGTAGTTGCGCAGGCTCTCGCAATGAAACTAAATTCGTTCTGTCGTAGAGAGTATATGTGCACATGAGCGCCGGTGCGCTAAGCCGTCGGCCTTTTATCTGCCTGCACAGAAGCCTAGAGCTTACCTGACCCCATTTCTGATGACAGCGGCTCCCAAAGTAAGACGGGGAAAGAAGTGGCGTTGCATATCCCGCCAAGCCTTCTAGCCCAGTCCGGAAATGCACCAGGGTCTCTCGTTTCCTGTCGCACGTTGCGTAATTTGATCGGATGGCGCGACTCTAACCTGGCGCCTAGGAGTGAGGAGAAATGCTCATGATAAAGTGGTTTACGCAACGACGGCTGCCGAGTGCTCTGAGCAGCCAGTGTGTGCAATTGATCACCGACGTTCGGAGATATTGGATGCGCGGGAATTTCGAAATGCCGAGGTGAACGTCTGAATAAATGGGAGCAGTCAAAGAGCGAGCGGATCAAGACAGAGCCGCCAAGTAAGTAGTCCAGGGTGTTCGGAGGAGAACCACCTGAGAAGACAGCACGCACGAAAACTGCACGATTCATTACTTGTGTGCTGTTAGGTGGATGCGAGGCGTCCAGGGCGAGGCGTATACTCATAAGCGCGAATGCTTGACGAGGGTGCCAAGTTACAGTGGTACGCCGACCATACCGGTGCTTTTTTGTCTCATACGCAGGGTTTGACAGTCGCGGCTGATGTTCCCATCTTCCTGCTATTGCCGTGGGAAAGACGAGAGCCACACCACGTGGCTTTTAGGCGCGCTTGTCTTGTTTCAGACTAGCCGAATGTCTGCCCCCGAAATTTTTCGACCTTCCCACCTGATACTCTGTTCCTTCAACGCTTTGCCTCATCTCTCGATATTGATTCGGTTGCTTCACTTCTTAAACTGAAAGGGGCGAACCAATACACATGCCATTGCCACAAGTCATACAGCTCCGCTGATACTGCACCAATTGTTGCGCAGTTTGCTGTAGCCTGAGTTTATGTGGCGGAGACAGCGTTGCAGGCAAAGTCTCTAGTGATACGCCGTAGAGTTCACAAAGAAGCATGGCAGTATACCGACTGGCGTCTGTCTCTTTTCCCTTGCACTGGTTCCTTAATTCGTCTCTGAAAACCGTACTACACAGGGGGAAATGTATGATCAGCCTAATGAAATGAGGCGTGACATACGGGGGCCAGGGCTTCCATATTTTTGAAAGGTATAAGTACAGGTATAGGTTCAAGTACAGGTTCAGGTATAGGTTCAAGCAACTGGGCGGCCACTAGCCCATCTGTGACTTTCCGTGTGTTTTCTCGACTATGTGCATTGTCCTTGCACAGTGGTTTTTACATTTTGAAAATCGAGAACCAACCGGCCGAGCAGTCTGCTTGGTCAACTGTTAGTAAAGCTACGGTTCCTTTGGCTCTCGATGCGCCCTCGCGCTTTCCGCGATCGCCACTATCACACGGGTCCTTTCTGCGTTGACAACTATGAGAACTGCAAGAATAGCAAAAACAGCGCAAAGGAGGGCACAAGCAAGAACAGCAGGACGAAGCGCTGCCTAACAGTTAGTCAGCGCTTCGTCCTGCTGTTCTTCCTCGTCCCATCCTTTGCGCTGTTTTTGCTATTCTTAAATATGTACCAACCAGCCCGAATTTTTACCTTGTTGAAGTATGACAACTGTTTCCTATTTTTTCGCTGATTGGGGAAATGTAGCTTTCTTGAACATATTGCAATATTGCCTGATTGTTAAGCTATACTTTGTCCATGTTTTCTATTGTCATCAATGTGCCGTTAATCATAAAGAGAAAGTGTAAGTTTGTTCAACTGGAAAGAGTAGTTATTTGGTAAAGCGCTCAACTAAATTCCAACACCGAGAGACGTTTATTTTTTTCACCCAACGAAAATGAAAGGTACTAAAAAAACTAGTGTTTCGCGCTTTATGATGCCACCGGGGACGTAATAGGAGGAATACAAAAGCAGAGTTATCACTGTGCTAACTGTACACCATTAGTTAACTCTCATGATCAAACGGAACTAGAGGCCTCCTACACTCACGCGGATATGTTCCTTGATCGTGGCCTTGGTCAGTAGCCGGCAATCGCAAAACAAGTTCCTGTGACGTCATAAGGACCCCTCGATGAAGTGGCTGGTAAGTTGCTACTGATTCGTATTAGCGGTTTCCTTAATTAGCTGAGTTGTTGAAAGTTTGCGTTAAGATCGGTATCAGTGTCATTGGGTCAATGCAGTGCTTTGATTGAGCCGAACGGATTTGTGTTCGTGACCCATTTAAGAACGAAGACAATCTCGCTCCGGAGAAATTGGCCTTCGAAATACTTCCAACGTGTAATCTTCTCTGAGTCTATGGCAAACCAAAACCATATACATCGCTCTAGGCGTTTTGGGCGTTGTCAGCGTACAAGAAAGGCAACCTTACTTAGTTTCAAGCATTTTTTCGTCTTCGGCTCTTCAAGGGCTCTAGAGCGACTGAGAACGTCCCTAATGGACTCCGCCGGGCAGCCTTTATGCGTTTCACTTCCCAACCCTGAAACAGTCAGCGGGATTGAGCGAGGTGCCGGCTGGATTAGAAAAGTTTTCCTGGAAACAATCAGCGTCCGCGCAAAGCGTGGGCAAAGCGGGGAACGGGCCGACGCGCTCCTTTGTCCTGTGTCCAGAGAAAAGGCTCTTTTTCGCGCCGGTCAATGAGGCATCCCGGAGAGCAGCTGGCCGGCACAGTCCTTCCTTTCACGCGCAGAGGCGATACGCGGGGCGCTATGAAAAGACGTCTGACGGCTGCGTTTTCTCCAACGAACCAGCGCGCCGCCATTCCTAAACCGAGCTGCAGCGGGGTTTTCCGGCCATTATAACGGAGTTGCTCTCATATTTGGGAAGGGAATAACGTGTCCTTGGGAGGCAATAGTCAATAGAGGAGAGATGGGTTGGTGCCAACAGCCACGCGAAAGAGCGGCGTGCATGCGACTTCAGGAAATTTGGTTGTAACCCTGCAAAGAGTGTAGTAACAGCATTGGCATGGTTAGGGCAATGATTTATGGTCCACGGTGGGAAAGAAACGTAGTTACTTTGAACCAAAAAGAAACCAATTTCTATTCTCTAACCTTGGCTCCGGTGCAGCTTTCCGGCTCATCGCAGTTCTTTGAAAAGGGGTTCCTCTGGAGTTGTTCAGTGTAATGCAAAGTATCCTCGCATAGATAATATTGAAGGTCAAAGCTTGCGTTGTGCGCAGTTTCAAGTTTAGCACTTTACATTACCAGGCTGTGGAGACGGAAACTATCCCATTTGAATGTATGAGCAGTAAGCTTTTACAACAAAATAAAGAAAAACTATTTTGAGTTCTGCAAAAATTTTTGGTGGGTTCATATCTAAATGGACGCCTACTACCACGCAAAATGTCACTTTTCTGGAATTTCATCGAAAGGTTCCTGAACGGCTTCGTTTTTAGCGGAAAAGCTGGACATTGTTTTGGTAAAGAAAGAGCATGTTTCCAATTGAACAGCGTTTGCTGTAATCGGATATCTTAAGCACATGAATGTGCGTTTCCAATTTGTTTATTTATTGATTTATTTTATGTCAAAAAACCCCTAAAGGCCCTCTGGGGAAGGCATTACATAGGGTAGGGGGGTTACACAGGTGTCAACTGAGCCCCATTTGGCCGGACTGGAATATATATATTAATGAGGTCCAGTTTTTACAGTGCTTCGTAATCAACTAAACATAAGCATGCATTTCATTTGGCCACAGCAGGACAACTGTCCAAGTTCTTGTGAAAAAAAATTGGCCGCGTATCTGCTCCTTTCGTTGCAAATGCCGTCAAAAGACAATAGTCTTTATCGGCTTTTGCGAAGTAAATGCCTCCCTTCGCTTTCCCGCTCACCTCTCATGTTGTTCCTCTTGCGTCGCGCTCCTCCCAAGGTAAAGACGCCAAAGGTTTGCTTAAATCATTTTAAATTTCCCGCGTTCCACTGTTCCAAACCGGGTGTCTGGGTGCGAACGCTGCCGTACGGCGAAGACGCGCGTTAATGGAGGCGCCCTACTTCAACGTTTATAGAACCGCGTTTCCCTACTCCACGTGCGTTGCAAGCAGAACGTGGAACGATTGATTGATTGTAGGGTTTAACGCGCTGACGCAACGCAGGCGATGAGGCGCGCCGTAGTGGAGGGCTCCGGATTAATTTTGACTACCTGGGGATCTTTAACGTGCGCAGAAATCTTGTACACACGGGCGTTTTTGCTTTTCGCCTCCATCAGAAAAGCGGCCGCCGCGGCCGGGAATCGAACCCGCGACCTCGTGCTCAGCAGCGCAACGCCTTAGCCACTGAGCCACCACGGCGTGTCAGAACGTGGAACCTCTCTAGTGGAACTTTGCGTAACTGTTGCCGGTTGATTTCTTAAAATGACGCCAGAAGCTATAGTGGCGCGGGCGACAGCAGTCGACGGCGGAGTGAATTCTTTTTCTGTAGTTGATGAAGTATTTAATTTCGCAAAAGTCAACCATGTTTGATTTTTTATAAAGGAACACTGAAAATATCACTTCTGTATTGATTTATTGACTCATATTTGCGTAATGTCTTGTTCTTCTTCAACAATGTTGACAAGTATGAACATTACACCGGACATAGACGGGTAGATTTAGCTGTGACTATATAAGACTATTGCGCAGGCATTGTTTTGCTTTGGCCGGGTGGCTGAATCGAGTCACAGACAGACGGACAAACAGACAGACATACAGACAGACCAAAATTTCTGGGTTTAAGTAGCCCAAGAAAGACTATCGTCTTTAAAAAAAAAAAGAAGCAAATACATTGTGTATAACATTCGAAACCGCTCAAGCTCACACTCATCAACGACAGCAACCAGGCGCAGGTCACATGCACCGGCTCGGCACACCAGCTGCTGACGCAAGACAGGTGACTTTCAAGACAACAGTTGCCGCGGTGGCTCAGTGGCTAAGGCGTTGTGCTGCTGAGACCAATGACGTGGGTTCAATTCCCGGCCGCGGGGGCCTTTTCTGGTGAAGGCGAAAAGCGAAGACGCCCGCGTGTTCGAGCTTTCCAAGCATCCAGAGTTCTCCAGAGTTCTTCAATACAGCGCGACTCACCGCCAGTGTAGCGTCGGTGCATTTAAACTCATCATCATCATCATCGTCGTCGTCGTCGATAACATGCTTCGCACGCGAGTTAAACCGACTCGGTCGCTGTTTTGCCATAGACGCCCCCCTTCCCACTTCCAGGCCAAATTTCATCAGCGGCCCTGCGAATTTATCGCTCCATGCATTTATAAGAATTTATCTAAATAGAACCATCAGGTTGGCGCACAGAAGGTAATAACTTGTTGGAAAACCCATAGGGCCGACATATTGTCCTGCACGGACGAAAACAAATGTGTAGGTACGTATACGTGCGTAGATCTGCTGACTTCTGCAGATCAGCTGATTGTCTGGTGCATGAATACAAGCAAGAACAAGCAGATTTGGCTAACATACGCAAAAATAATTTACTATCTGGCGGTCATATCATAAATAATTAAAATTTCCTGGATAATATAAACTACCAGTCATTAGGCCAAGTGCAAAAAAAAAAAATTACAGAAAAACTAACATCTTCAGAGTGACTTTATTATCGGGATTTAATAAACTGCAGGACGCAAGGGATTAGCATGCGGATTATGAAACGCTCGATAAACCTTGCCATTTACGTAAAGTACTGCATATAACAGGAGAACAACTATGCAAGTACGCATCATCGAAGTTACACCCCTCTTCTCTTCCTGGAAGAAACGCGAAAACACAATGACTGGCACACAAAAAGGGTTGTAACTTATGCGTATGCTGCAGTTTGGTGCCAAAGCTTTGCAGTAAAAGTTGGAGAGTGACAAAAACATTAGTAATTAGGTCTCCGAAACCATCGAACGAAAATTATTATCCCCAAAGCCGGTGCCGACGTAATCTGCCTTTGCATGAAGTTGTTTTTGAGTTCACGAACTATCGCAGCATATTGCTCAACCTAATGTAACCTAATCATATTTCATCTGGCCTGGTACAGACCGGTATTATCTCGTTAACCATGTCTAGTGGTGTATACTTTAGGGAGATCTGGTTTAGTCCACACCGGCTCGGCGAGCTTAGTTGCTGAAGCTTAAATTATTCAACGCGAGTGGAGTTCAGAAGTAGTATTCGATTTGTTAAAAGCGTAGCTGCTGTACAAGCCGCAATTTCGCCGTTGTAGGACCAAATACCAAGAAAATGAGGAGCGCTCGTAAGCGCGTGCCCGCGGCGACCGTCGATACCCCGGCTCTCGCAGTGGCTTTATGAAAAAAAGAAAAACTCCAGCGCTGTCGTCAAGCGCTACCACGCATGCAATGCTTGGCATACGGATCAAGATTATTTCGATGCATATGGCGGTGACTGGTACTAGCACAGTACAAAGCTACCACGGCACATGTAAATAAACAATTTGAAGCTTGCATAAATGCGTTGTGATAGTTCAAGCCTCGCCAGTTGAAATGGTGGAAGTCTACAATGCTGAGGATCACTTTGCATCCACCATTAGCCACGAAGAAGACGACGACCTCTCGGATGCGCGCGACGACGATTACTAAACACAACTAGGGAAATAATCAATGACACTGAAACTTAACTATGTGTCCGGAAATGTTCACCTTCAACAGCTTCGCGATTCAAATCTTGCGCGTGAATGCAGGCTTTTCTGAACTTTTCTTCGGTGAGAAGGTATATCGTGTAAAGGTTTGCACTGCGCATATGCTTCACATATTCCAGCTATTCCAGTCTAACACAACCTGCCCTAAATCCAACCTAATTTAGTGCGCTTAAATTTAGTTGAACCTTAAATTGTTGCAGGTCGTCTCAATGTGGCCTAAATTAGTTTTCTTTGATTCCCGAGAGCCCTGTCGGCTGCACTATTGTCTTACCGGATAATTTTAGTGCCGAGTTTACGTGACACCATGATCCGCCCTATATTCTTATGTTCCGGTTGGCCCCTTTTTACAAGTAAGTGAACCTATTCAATGTATTTTCTTGTTACAAAAGGACATCATTCATTGCCACCTATCGGGTCGGAACTGCGTGTACGTAAGATGCAACAGCTGCCCCGACACAAAACTCAGCGTGATTATCGACAGAGGCAAATTTAGTTCGGTTGCGTCTCCTTCCTCGCTGAAGTTTAAAAAAAGGACATGAACTGATGTATCATTACGAACCATTTGAAACATCAATGATAAAAAAGAAGCAAATTTCACGTTCAGAGTCCAACTATGTAAAGTATTTTCCCCACAAACTACGCTACAATTTTCCTAGGCTGTAAAGATAACAAAAGTCATTAGTGAGCGAACGTATTTTGGTTCTCGCCGTCGAACCATTTATCGAAAATCTTGTCCAACAGAAGCAACAAAGAAGCATACGTGCTTTGTTTTTGGTCGGTAAAGGAACATTAAAGTATAGAATCGAGTGGCGCCCTATCTATCGGCAGACAACAGTGCCTTAAATACAAATACCCCACACTGGGCGGTAGCAGTTGCGTAGCAATGTAGGAAATATAACATCAAAAAAGGGTATCTGCTCCCCATGCAGATTTCGCATTACGTTTAGTCGCGTCATTAATCATCACTGGCGAAACGGGGAATGGGAGAATTAATCTAAGCGCTTTCTAGGACAAGCAGTAAGCAGTAATGCAGGGACAGTTAAATCTAAAAGAAATGTATGCGAGAACTTCTGCTGAGCACGTATTTATTTAGAAGAAGCGATCATCGACTCTTTATCATTTTATACGGATACAGCAAGGCCCAGACGTGCAAACGTTTTTCTGGTATTGTGTAACAGTGCATCGAACGTTTTGTTCCAAACGACGCAAAATTGTAAAGAAGAAAACTGCTTGTATGACGAGGGAAATTATGCATATGAAGAGGAAGCTAAAAAAAAGCCTGCTCGCAAACCCCACCTCGCGATGTGAGGTATCTATTCGCCAGTTATGTAAACAATTAGAGTAGCTATTAAAAGACAGCAAAAATAGTTTTTATATCCCCACGCAACAAAATCCTTACAGAGGTAACCGGAAAATTCGGTCGATATGTTAATATTTACGGTAACAGACAACACACGAATGTGAGCCGGAAGGTCGATACGCTACTTGAAAGCTACAGCAGTTTCTTCTCGTCCATTTTCACACGGGATAACTGAATAGTTCAGCAATTTGTAAATCCTTCTGATGGACCTCCAGTACGGAATATAGATTACTCAAGAATGAATGCTTAACTTGCAACAATGTTATAAAAAAATGCCCAGACCAAATCGAATCCCCCATGAGTTCATGTAGAAGTATGCAGAGTGGGTTTTCAAATATCTTGACCAAATATCTTGAACAATTACCGGCTCTCTTTCTGTGCCTGGAAGCGTGTCAAAATTGAACTTTTCCACAAAAGCATTGGAAGAACAGATGTCAGTAACTACCAACCGATTTCCATCACCAGTACGTGCAGACAACGCGCAGATTACTGGAGCATATAGTAGCAAAACATTTATTGTAATATCTGGATTACTGGAAAATTTTGTACCATCGCATCGTGGGTTCAGAAATAAAATGGAGGAAGCTCACACGAACGCGCAAGGCTTGAAGGTAGCGAGGGTGTTCGCAAACTTCACGACCAATCACTGTGCAAGTCCACGATTGTCGATTGTAGCCGATTTGCTCCTTCTTATCTACCGCAAGGGCCTTACTATATATATATATATATATATATATAATATATATATATATATGTGTGTGTGTGTGTGTGTGTGTGTGTGTGTGTGTGTGTGTGTGTGTGTGTGGTGTGTTGTGTGTTTGTTTTAGAATAAATCAGTTGTTAGTGCGCCGCCTTCTTGTGAAAGTTGTTTTTTTCCCTGTGTCCATCTCTATTCTCATAAGAAGCGCAACTTGCTTTCAAGAGCATCGCTTACAGTTAAAAAAAAAAAAAAAAAACGTCGAAAAAAAAGCTTTGGAAGTGGGTGTCGTTATTTAGGTGCGCCTTTTCAGATAGTTAAATCAATTCGTCCTTTGCACTTTTTTTGAGCGAAATACACAATTTCCCGTTTATCACCGCCAGTCGTTATTTTTTGCGCATCATCTGAAAGCGGCTACAGCTGGGAACGAAAACATCTGACAGCTGCTAAAATAAATTTGACTTAGAAATCTACGGCGAAGCGGAGTCCACTAAGCGAGGACTCTACTGGACAAAGATCAAAATTACAAGGTGAGCCTGCAATCCAGAGGTGAGCCTCCAATCGTTCCACCTACTGCGAAGAATGTGTCACGGAATTCGGAACACCTTATCGCATTGAAAAATTTTATTTTTGGAGATGCACGCAAAGAAAAGAAAACTATTAATAACGGTGATTATTTGAAAGGGAAAAGAATGCGTACAGTGCCAAGCAGTGCTGCGCAACCCCGAAATACGTCAGGCTGCGTATAATGCAACCACGTAGTTCATAAGCGAAGCTTCGTTAGGGTCAGGGTAACAAAATGCTATCTGAAATTTTGATACTGCACAAAGCCCGAGTTTGTTAACTAAAACAAATGGGATCTAGGCCCTGTTGTTACTCTCGCGAAAAGTTATGATCGTGTTACGAACAGTTCGCACGGTATTATTTATTTATTTATTTTTCATAGTACCCACAGCGCCTTTTCAATACACAACAGGGGGGTGGGATAGAAATTGGTACAAAATACAGACAAACCGAAATATTATTTGAAGCACAATGACAAGCCAAAACCCGGCATGTTCAACGACGATACACTACAAAGAACACGAAAATACATTCTTAGACCTAATTGACGCAACATTATTTGGTAATTGTGTCCATTCGCTAATGGTTTTAGGGAAAATAGCTTGCTAAAATAATTCGGTGCTACAATGCGTTTCTTTTCTTTTGCAGGAGTGATCTGTCCTCAGTGAAACATTGTCTGGACTCATTAAATAATAACTGCTGTTTATCCCTATTTTGTTATAAAATATATTGTGAAAAAAGTTTAGTCTGAGTACTTTTCTACGATGCTGAAGCGAATCCGAACCTAGGCTGCGCTTAGCAGTGGACAAAGGGAGTAGACAAGTTTTGCACTCTTTCTAGTTTCTCGATATCAGATTTGATACGTGGATCCCATATCGTACAAGCAAACTCGAGTATGGGACGAACATTGGTCTTGTACAGCAACTCTTCAGTCTTCCCTGGAAAACGTTTCGCGTTGCGACGCAGGAAGCAAGCTTTCGCACACACATAATTTGCATGATGGCGCCAAGACAGGTCCGAAGTAAGATACATATTTATTAAGCAAATCATTTATTTATTAAGTAAGATATTACATTTATTGTTCAAATCGTATTCTGTCGCCAGACTCTCGGCGATTTTGCTGCACCGGTCTCAGTAAAATATTCATGTTTATCTGGGTAAAGCATGTACAGGGAAATATTTATGATTTTATGGTTGATTTGAACTTCCCAAAAACTCAGGTAGCGGTTTGAGTTCCTGGCCGCACAGGTTATTATCTGCAAAAGGACAAATGCGAAGACACCCGTGCATAAATACCTTGGGCGCCCTTTATAAAGTCAAATTTACCTTCCTACTAGCACGGCATGCATTTCAGCACAGCTAAATTTTCGAAGCGTTAAAGCACTGTCTCCCCAATTAAGAGTACACAAAGACGCACACACACAAGACGCACACGCAAGGCTTCTACCTGGAATACAGTTCACTCCACTTTATAATTTCTACGCTTTCGATGACCAAATGAATGAGCAAGCGAACCCGTAAAAATTATAAGTAGGCGTGGTCGTGGGGATTACGCAAATTTGTACACGCCTTGTAGCCTTGATCTACCCGCCGAGCTGTCCCAAGTTCCCGACTGAAATCGTCTGGCATTGAACTGGGCCTAACACATGGCATTCCATATACGTTTGCTCAATCTCAGCTTGAAGCGACGAGCCGTATACGTAGAGCGGACTAGCGCTTAAACTTTGGACAACGACCATCTCTGCCTTCAAAGAACACAGTAAGGAGACACTGTGTTGCAGTTGAGGCCCTGTCTTTAAATAGCTGCATGATGGAAATCCGCGTGCGGGAATTTACAAATCCTGTCTATATCCTGACCAAAGCATTTCCAAGTTACACCACATTATGCATACTCTACTAAGAACACCGTATACATCATTCTCTAGTGTAACTTATTTTCAATTCTTGAATTCTCCCGATTTAATCACGTCCTGGAAATTACGGGGGATGCTTAGAACTTTCTAAGAATTGGACGGCAAAAGCTTAGCTTGGCCTACTGTTGATGTGGTCTTGACATTTCTGTAGAGCTTTGCGGACGCGCCCGTTACCACTTGACCAGCCACCTGGACAGCAACCTCCGAAGCTGGTTGCACTTGCTAGCCATCGCCAGGAGCATCCTTTTTGCGTAATCTCCAGGCGGATTGCAGTGCACGTGCGCCAGAGGCCTACCCTTCTCTAACACTGCTGTTCCGCTTTCCCGGCGAGCGCTTCTGTGCTCGCGCTCCCATTTTCGCCACCACCGATTTTGTGAACGCTTTCCTGCACTGCACGCGCTCCATGAAACAGGGATCGCAGGATTTCGCCTTAACGTGCGCACAAGTAAAGGTATTATTCGTAGAAAAGAATAATAGAGGCGCGGTAAAGTTATACATAGGCTTCTTGTACACATGCAGCTGGAATGATCTCACGGAGATATTTATGTCGGAAGCATAACTTGGTGAATTCCGGTCGGTTTTAGTCATGACGGTTTCGGCGCCACTTTTTTGAGGACAATTTCAGCACATGGAGACCGTAGCGTGAAAAAAAAAAAAAAAGGTTTTGCCAAAGCGTGTACCGCGAAGTATGTATAGCGCTAAATCTTAGTATGAAATTTTGCCACCTTTATGACAAAATTCAACTTGTCTAAACATTTTATCTAAAGCGGCCCATATATCCGTTTTTCTTAGTAAGGCATAGGGGAGGGGGAGGGCTATATTGGCGATTTATGTGTTTGGTACAGTAGTTCGTCAGCAAATAAGCGGCGCAGTCGATGTCCGCCTGATTGTTAGTCAATCAATCAATCAATCAATCATATAATCTAATCAATCAATCAATCAATCAATCAATCAATCAAAATAATACGTCATCAATCATGACTATCGTATTTAGTGATTTATGTATTTTAATGATCGCGCGCGACTGCGTACTGACCTATAACCTGAATTTCTTGCAGGAGTCAGGCCATACACTTAGTTCTGTCGTAAAAATAACTGTTCGGGTTCAGTTCCGGCAAAATTACCGGCCGGTTCAGTTCTGGTTTTCGGTTCGGTGTAGGTCCGGTTCGACACCTGATATATATATATATATATTATATATAATATATATATATATATATATATATATATATATATATAATATATATAGTAGTGCCTCTATGTCAAAACAAGGGTCGGTAATTAGTTTTATTTTGAGAGAATCCATAAGTAGTTTTAATGGGCTGGTGTTTAAAGCAGCCGTAACAGGGATATAAACTCAAGTGATTAGCGTTTAGAATGCGAAAACCAGTCAGAGGTAAATTAAACCCCCTGAAACCATCGCAGTAAAACACTCTGCGCCATATGATACACGAGCCCCACCGAGATGATTATAACACCCGAAATGAAGACTTCTTATGCTCGAGTGACGGGTTGCTACGGGCTTGCTTCATCCGCTTTTTTCAGTCCCTTTGATCACGCCATTTTGTCTAGCGCGACGTCTTGCTTTTCTTTTGTTGAGATAAATCGCAGGGCTTAACCACCTAATGAGAAGAATCACTATAGATTAGGGCCTTTGCGTGGATATACAAACTCCCAAAGCAACGTCGCCTGCTTCTAACGAACCCCAGCACTAAATGATAATAAATTGCCGGATTAGGACTTGTTGATGTGTTGTATTTTGTTGATGTGCTGTATTTTACGAAAATAGATATTTGCTTTGTACTGACTCCGTTTGTCGCCTTTGATTCTTGGTTTAACGCGCTGTCTGCCAGCCACTGGTGGATTGCGTCAGACGATAATTTTCACCGTTTCGGTACACTAGAATGTATTCAAGGGTACCGCAGATAGAGGTTGCCCAGCTTCAGGCGTACTTTACGGGCTAGAAGCACACCTGATCTGTGGAGTTCACAGAAATTTTTATGCCCTGTTTGCGTTTTCTTTGCAAGCGCGCACACGTCCCATCGACGGACTAAAGACCTGCTTCGCTCAAGGCATAATACAATCAAATAGAAAATCAGATAAATAATTTCTACTAATGGATGTCGAATTAAAAAAAACAGTTTACAGTTGACCGGCGACATTAGACCGCAGCCATGTGTGGTGATCTATCGAACTTTTTTATCGAAAGAGGGAGAAAGCGACAATAAAACTAGAATTCTCAGCCGTATAAGACCCCCCAGAAAGTGGGCTTTAAATTTCTTAGGCCTCACATTTTTGTTCCTGTCTTTATTACCTGCGAATGACCTTGTACCCCAGTGTTACTGCGCGAACACTCATGAAACACTTCTTTCGCCGCCAGAATCCTTCTTCCAACAGATTCTGGACACCTATGATTCAACGTGGGCCTGTCGCACATCTGCGCCGAAGGCGGTGAGTGGAAATCCCAGCTGAATATCACATGCCCTGTTTTTTTACAGCGAAGCCGCGATATAGCTACCCTCCAGCCGTTGTCAATGTCCGTCTGCCTACACGTCGCGTCGACACGAAAACATTCTAGTATTCATTTTCTCGCGACTGCTCTGTGGCTCCCAATCTAATTATGTACCTTGGCAAACATTATACGGACATTAGTCGCTAAGACGACTCTTTCATTACGCCAAGTTTCATTGACTTGTGCTCATTTGTTACTTAACAGTGAAATTGCAAACATTACAGAATTACCGTCTGATCTCAATACATGGTCGCCTAGGTAGGCATACAGTTACATAAAACAGCTGTATCTCTTGTTTTATCAAAACAGTCTCAAAACGAGTCATATAACAATTATCTGCTAATACGACACTACCGAATACGCTGTTTCATCTACTTTATCTAGTTACGTAGTTCACAACGAAATTGTGAATTTTGGGGATTTCCCATCGGCTGTCAATACATTGGCATCAACGGGAGGGTATCGGAGAGCACCATGTTTGTCCGCTAGAATAAAACTCTAGTGCTTTCAAGTTTCATGTTGCAAATTAAAGTATCCTCAATCGCAAATTGTAACACAAACGTGTTTTGTTTCTTACACTCCGTGGGTTATATACGCAGATGCATCGATTAAGGTATAATGACATTTCTTATCTCATATCTTGGTGAATTGTGTTCCATTTTGCGTTCCTTTTAGAAATCTTGTAAATTTTGTACTTTCTCACCTCTCTCAATGCCCTGTCAGTGCCTGTTAGGTACTATAAATAAATAAATAAATAAATAAATAAATAAATAAATAAATAAATAAATAAATAAATAAATAAATAAATAAATAAAAAACATAGCTTCCCTGCTCGTCCTTTATCCCAGAGTGGAAGCCCTGATGAATTTCTTTGCTTAGTATCGGTGCTTATGTATCGTCCCGTTCTACTCGGGCGCAGACGGTATGTCCAAGCTCGCACTGACGCTGCGCGGACCTTTGAACGTGATACCATGGGACATTGAGGTCCGTATCCATCAGGCATTGGAACACGCAGGTCTTCCCAAGGAGACTCGCTGGGCGCGTTCTCCGTGTATGATCAACTCGGCAGTGGACAACAAACATCATCGCAACAAAATACGTGCCCCCCACCGAGTCATCGCCGGATCGTAAGGTGGTTCCGTACGTGTTTACGACTTCGCTTGGTGAAACGTTTTCAGGTGCTAGAGCTACAGCTGCAATGCTTAAAAAACTTTGTATCGGCATTTGCCTGGCTTGGTTCTGTTTGAAGGTTTCGCTTAGCACCGAAATAATTTTGGGTAAGTCAGAGAGAAGGAGTTTATGATAATATCCTTGGGCTTCGACAGCTTCCCTTTGCAACTTTTACCCGAGAAAACCGCCCAGTTTTATGTCAATAAAAATTGGATTAAGTTGAAAGTAACGTTGGTGTTTGGCCGCGGGTGTGCACAGTGCTGTGTACTTTGTCTTCCCTCCCAATGACTTCAAGCAGGGCTAGACGCCGCATCTCGTATTTGGTGGTTTAGTTCTAACCTGTCGCGCATAGTTGTATACGACGTTTGGTGTAAGTAAAGTAGTTTAAAAAGCTGTACTATTCTGTTGCATGGTGTATTGTTCTCAATTATAGTTGTCTTGCTGGCACTGCTTTACTGCGTGATCTCTATTGCATAAGAGCACTTACTCATATTAGGAGCACTCTTCTCTTATTTTTTTTTCGAAGCACGGCTAAAGCATCATGTGGTTCCGTTGCTTTTCATGACCCCTTTCAGGTGTGGTCTCTTTATATGGGGCAACTTGTTCGTAACTCGTGAGTAAGGGGTTCACCTAAAAGTAAAGCTTTAGCAAAATGTTAAGCAATACATGTCTCATATTCGTTACATTTATATTTGCGTACATCGTATAGTAATTTACATACACTATAGATTTCCTTGAATTGCTCTAGTCCATCCCCAGTGTCCTTTTTACCTGCCTTACTTTCTCTAACAAATGCTGTGATGAATTATTTACGCTATTTACAGGGTGAAGGATACATGGCTACCAGACCATCATGACACAAGATGACTGCTCGGAAGCCGGTCGTCAGTGTCCTCATTTTTTTCGTCTATCTGAACTCTGACCAATGTCCTGAAGTGCCGCACCTACCTGGTAGTGTACCAGTGCATCCCCAAGCGTCGCATAACAATATCCCCCAAGTGTCAGGTTTGTTTTGAACACCCAGGTTCAAGGCTCCACCACTACCACACAGTGCCTCGAGTTTCCCGGGGATGAGAAGGAAGCAACTTCGTGAAGTCGAGCCTTAGATCTGCACACGCGCCTGTTGGGGGGGTCTCTAGCCCGGGATATTCTGGTTCGTGCTGTCTACCATGGACCTCTCTACCAGGCTACGCTGTGAAGAGAGGCCATAGGTGGTCAGCTGCTTATCCCACTGCTCCGATGTGGATTGGGGTTCAAGAGTAGGGTATTGGGTGAATTGGCACTCCTTGAATAGATAGTACTAGGTGCCAGGGTGGGGGTGGTATTTACTAGAGGTGGAGGAGATGGCGAGGTATATGGCCTGGACTGGATATTGTGGGGCTAAGAGTTCGTTTGCCGCCGTACTGTGTATTGTTGCCGGTTGTTCTGGTAGCGGGCGACTGTATCGGTGTATCTGTGAAAAGGCCTCAGTTTGGGTGTGTCTTTAGCTTGGAAATCTGCACTCTCTTGGGAAAGAACCAGGTATGTGTGGCGCGCGGGCAGCGGTGTGTGCTGAATTGTTTCCTTCGAGAGATTTGGGCCCAGGGGAACAGATAATGTGTAGCTCTTAAAGTTACTTTACTTGTTAACGTACGCAGCTTGGGATTCGGTGAGCATGGATATTATTTGCAAGTGCTGCTGTTATGGCAATAGCAACTGCTTCGGCTGTTGAAATCAATGCTATTAGGCCAGATTATTCTCAATCACTTTGCTAGTGCCGCACTTCTTTTGTTTCACGTAGTGTCCATACACGATAACTCGCGCTTTTAACTCCCCGTTCTTAGCTTGCCGTTTTGAGTCGTACGGCTGCCCCTGGAACTTACAAAATCTAGCGTGTGTTGCGTAGCCGGAAGCGCTATTCTTGGTGTGCACAAAATTTAGTTTCGGTTTCAAACTCTGTCATGGTTCTCTCTTGTCCTCTGGTTGTTCATTCTCTTTTCCGTTCTACCACAACATTCGACACTCTTCCTTCTGACAACACTGCATAGTTGAAGCCATTGGTCGGCTGAGTTGTTGGACAACATACATAAAATCAACAAAATTAATGAGCATTGCCCCAGAAGGAAGTGCGCAGTTGTAGTAGTAGTGTAAACATTTACAAAGCGTAATTAAGGTTGAGGTGGAAGAGTGTGCGTAGTTGGTTTCCTTGGTCAAGGAGGCCTGTAGGCTTGCACAAATAACTGCCATAGAACTCTATAAAGAGCCCTCGCAGTAAATTACACGACTTTCGCAGCACTGTCTTTAGTAATTAATATTGAATTATTTGAAATATTATGACGTTTTCTGAAAGTTTGCGAATGAGTCCCTCGAATATGAATTTTTGGGCGCGTTCTTACTTTTGGCCTTGGATAAATAAAAATAGTCGCGGAAATTATTGCGTTGAAACTTGGCGCTTTCTGGCAATTTCGCCTGCTGTTTACAAAAATTAGAACCTCTTAGGGGCAGAATTCGTACTTGACACAACACAAACTGGAAATTCAGAAACCCTGAACAGAAATATTCCACCAGTGGCAGCAACAGTTGTGTATTAGCGCAGGAAAGGCCAAAAACCGTGAAAATTATCGCCGCCACATACACATTCCCACGCCTCGATTTGTGTGGTCCCGGCTCACAAATGATATCGCGGTATCGGTATAGATTAGTGCAGCGTTTTTCTCGAACAACCAGTGAGTCAAGCACATGTAAGTGTAAAAAAAATTCCTCGCGGGAATTTCTGGTGAGATTTTTTTAATGCGTAAGTATTCCAGTACTACGCACTGCGAAAAATCATGTGTGCATCCGCAGCGTAGCGCGATGATGCTACACCTGTAAAAGTTGCAGCAACAGCGCACGGAGAAGGCGAAGAAAGGGCAACAGAACGCAGCGCTGGTCCTGTTGTCCTTTCTTCGTTTTGTCTGTCCGTTATTTCCACAGGTTTGAAAAACAATAACCAGCACAAATTTACACTTTGTTAATGTATAGAAAAGGAGCTAGAGCCTTTATATTGGGCTGACTTCGCAAACCACCCCTGAAGATATGTTTCCCCAGCAATATAATAAAGTATGCAATGAAAGATGACTTTAAAAAGATGACATTTAGGCCTTAGAATCAACTTACAAAGACGTGGTCTTTGTAAGGCTACTTTTGTGCAATACGTCTACGTAATGAAGTGAAGATTACTCAAAAATAGAGACGCCATCAGGGGTGAAAAAGCCTTAGAAAAGAGGCACTATAAAATTAGAATAAAAACAAAACGGACAGAAGAAAGTCCCCAGTAAAGTATCACAACTGCGAATGGGCCGCGTAAGAAAGACCAGAAAGACTGCATTAGAGAGACGGAAGAAGGCAAGATGCTTAGGCACTAAGGGAGGTCTTTAAGTGTTTGTTTGAATGACCCGAACTTCAGCTTTTAGTCATTATTAAGAGTACCTCTCACATGACTGTTCGTATGATCCGTCCTAGTTTTAGTTTCGGTCAAATGTTCTGCAGTGCTTTAGAAGCGTAGCCCTATTATTTATGCCAGTCTGCGTGTTAGGCTATGTTCACACTACAAACGCAAAAGCCATATCGTGATCTATGGACGTAAAAAAAAAATGGCGTGTCACACGGTTCGGTTGGCTGAGACGTGAAATGACGTCATTCTTTAGTTATTACGACAGTTGCGGCAATAGTCTGAACCCGGCCTAAACCCTGTTTATTGTGCGCGTCTATATATCTACGAAAACCTGTCCCAAAAGTGAGAGATTGCTGGCGCAGTGGGTTACGTGACCTTTTCTGTTATCCGCGATGGTACAGCATCGCACGGGTACATTTCACCTCGAGTGGGCAAACTGCTACTTCTTGAATGACTATGTAGCTGGTTTCTCTTCACCAAGTAGTAAGAGTTCTTCAACATCGCAGAAATTTGTTCACGGGAAGGGAAAAGATAGAGGCCCGGTTTAATTGTGGTTTTTAAACGAAGCATCGCCTGCAGTTGAACAAAAGGCGAAGGATCTCTTTCAGGTGTGGCCCTTGAGTTAACATAAAAAAGACTACAATTCTTTATCTTCCTTATAAACAAGCTTCACTATATTTCCCATTTATCACTCGTCCTTATTTTTCACTCAACCGCTGAAAGCGGCTACAGCTGCGTCCAGAGCACGAAACAGCTGCAAATAAAAATCTCTAGTTCGAAATTCACGGCCAAGCAGAGCCCTATGCGCCAAGACTCTGCTGGATATTCATCGAAATCACAAAGGTGAGCCTTGATTTTCTTACACACGTCTACCAGGCCAAATAAATGAGTGGGTGAAATTCAGAACGCCTGTACACCCATGTAAATAGACGTGGTATAGGGGATTTCTAAAATCTGCACACGGCTCGTAGCATTGATCTTCCAGCAGAGCGTTCACGGGTTTGGCACTGAAATCGGCTAACGTGGGACTGGGCCTAATACAGTAATCCCTCGTTATAACAATATCGCTTTATTCGAAATATCGCTTTATTCGAAATTGTTTTCTGATCCCAACCCAAAAGCATGCATTTTAGACCGCATTACTCGAAGCGCACGAAGAGCTTGACCCGCTTAGAGCGAAATGGCGAGCGTAAGCGTCACCGAGCGGCGGCGACCCAGCGGCGAGTCAGGCTGTCAACATGGCGGGTCAACGCAAGCTGGTGTTTTCCCGGAGGTTTTCTCAAGCCTGTCATGCTCGACTCGCGCCATCCGACTTTAGCCAAACGGTCAAAATTCGTGGTAGGGTCATTGAATTTTTTCCTAGACATTGGTCAATGAGCGGACGCGACGGTGCGCGAACACCGACACTCGAACCGTAGAATAAGCAGTGTCGTCGACAACGGGGCGCCGAAAAACTTTTGTTTTCCAAACTTCAACGCTTCAGACCTCGGGAAAAATTGCCCAGTGATCATGCAAAGCCCATTGAGAAAACCGGTCAGTTTTCATGATTGCGCTGTGTACCCACAATGAGCGGTGAATCGTTTTTTGAGCTCAACAAACACAACCTCAGACTCGAGCAACGGCATTTGCGGAACTTTCCAGCGCGAAACCCTCGTGGCGACCACACCCTCATGAAATGCTTGGTAAAATTGGAGCAGGGGTTGCTCGCGCCCGCCAAGAACTTGAAATAGCCAAAGCTCACTGCCTTTTTTGGACCTGAATAAAGCTTTGCTTCACTGAATACATTGTCTTTGGTTCATCGGAGTTGCGGTGCACTTAAAGGTCAACTGATTTAGCTTTCTCGAGTGGTCGCTTATATAAAATACCGCTTATAACGAAATTTTTCACCGTCCCGCTGACTTCGTTATAACGAGGGATCACTGTACGCAGTTTTGCTTGAGCACACTCCATTTGAGGCTAAAGCTCTGAGTGGCTAGCCAAGTCGTCTCCTCCTCCGAAACATATCCTAAGCCGGCACAGTGTTTCGGTGGAGACACAGTTTCTAAACAGCCGTATAATGTAAATCCCGTGCGGAAAGCCACAAATCCTCTTGATTCGAAACTCCAGTGCTTCGAGGCTGCATAACATTATACGAATATACTGAGGCCGGATTCCTCCCTATTAAATCGTGTAGTCCCTTTTCAATTATCGACTTCTCACGACCTCATCAGGTCTTTAAAATGAGCACAAAACGCAACAATCATTAAAAGAACGAATATGGGGCAGGGGAACATTACACGCGGACTTCTCGCTCATACGCTGCCCGACTGATCCTATAGCGAAATTGTAAATGCGCGGTATATTTTGGCGAACCCCGGAGTTTATTCTGCCCCACCTTTTAAGGCACAAGCCCCAAGTTTCCCATTCTGAAAAAAAAAAAAACCGCCGATATTGTTGTGGTTGTTGTCTAGTCAAGAAAATAGCCACCAATGCAAAAACCAAAAACAGATGTGTGATCCGATATTATCTGAACCCGGGTCTGCGCAGCAGCAGCCCAGTTCTCTGCCAACTATGCTATTTAAGCACGTTGCCAGCGCAAAACAAAGGTTGTTATTATTGTTATCGTGTAATATGGTGTACAGGTGTTATCGTGTGATGCGATGTCTGCCTAGCTTCAAGCTAAAATTTCATCAGAATCCACGTCATCAGCATCAGCATCACCTCATCGCCATCTTCATTAAATGAACAGCAACCACTTCAGCGGTGTAACCAATTAAACTTTTATCTCTATCCAATCCGCCTTATTTCTCTGTTCGCAGCCGGACGTCGCGATGGGGAGCCTAATAAACCCTGTGCTTCTGATCGTGCTCAGCCACGTGGGACACCTACAACCCGCATGGTGCAAGTGCCCCGTGCTGAAGGCCGTCGAGCAAGTCAATTGGAAAATGGTGACGCTTTCCCGTGCAATAGCTTCTTTCTGGCCACAGCGTAATTTAGTTTCATGCCAGCAGCGATGTTGCTGTCGTTAATTATTAACCCATGTTTCTGCTATGGCCTAACTCGAGGAAAAGAAATCAGGGGTGACAAGTTCACAACTCTGCCATATGTGCTTTTCACCTTTCGTGCGCCCAATCATGCAGAAACACTGTCATGGTGTCCTGTGGTGGCGCATAGTTCTTGCGTGAGTCGTCAATTGTTTGAGAGTGCAAACGTTGTAGTGAACCAGGAGACCGCCGCTGTTTTATTTTTTTTCCCCGCACCCCCGGCTGGGAACACACGCTACGGGAAGAGAGGCACCAAGAAATTTGCAAGTTTGAAAATTTATCTTTAAGCTCGGGCACTCCCTTTTCTACATCCGGCAAATGGGCGCCTGTCGCACTCACGCGTGCATGCACACACGCACGCACGTACACGCCCGCACGCCCGCACATTACATATCGTATAGCGTACTTGTTACATGGGTGTGTCGAGAATCTGTTGCGTGGATAGAAAATCGCTTAGTTTGAGCAAGCTTGGCTGATTGATTGCGATTACTTGTAATTTCTTCTGCGTTATTCCATTTTGTGTGGGGACGCAAATCTTTCTCAGAA
Organism: Haemaphysalis longicornis; assembly: GCA_013339765.2. Lineage (NCBI taxonomy): Eukaryota > Metazoa > Arthropoda > Arachnida > Ixodida > Ixodidae > Haemaphysalis > Haemaphysalis longicornis. Next base: position 26,267,274 of record CM023453.1, on the reverse strand, counting down.
TATTTAAAAGTCGCCCCAGCTACTGAGCAGCACCCTTCCGTATCTTTTCTTCGGAACACAGATGCAAGGCGTGGACTGGTTCGAAGTGTTGAACAACCCCGGTCCTCTGCACAAATGCGTAGTGAGAAAATACCTTCCCGAGCACCAGCTAATGACGTGGAAGGAGAAGACCGGGTATGTATCGGAGCATGACCTTTAATATTTCCGTAAGGGCTGCATACAAACTCGCAGTGAATTGTGCACGTTCTGTTAGCCTTTCAACGACTTATGAAGCCTGTCACGTGATCTCTGGCGCTGTTACTTCGGTCCGCAGCGTTTACGGTGTGGCGCTTTGCCTTTCGTTGGTGAATTTCAAGCGGCATGAACTTTTCATGGTGGCTACTGTTACATGTGTTCCCCTACACAGTATGCACCTACCGTGCTAATCTCCAACAAAATAAAGTTTAAAGAAGTAGTTTCACGTTTGTTCATCTGTGATTTTCAATGTTTCTCCTCAAAACCCGATTGCAAATTAATTACAATCGCGAACATTGCATATCTGTAGCGCTAAATAAGAAGCCTCTATAAACGTAGAAAAATGGCTATTTTTAGCGATGATATAATTGATGGGGAATAACAGACAGGAACGCTTCCGGAACAGCCAAACAAAAGCGCATGATGGAGTAGCAAACAAAATTTATTATCTATTGCACTCATTGGTAATGCGGATTTTGCGCGAAACTATTGATATATGATAACAACACCTGAATAAAAAAATGCAGGTGATATTTATTTTTATTTATTTATTTAATACATACTGCGGGCCACACTTCGGTCCAAGCAGGAGGGCATGGTACAATGCAAAGAGAAATACAATAAACATACACAAAAACAATGCACAGTTACCCAGTATCGCAAGTACTTCATTCGGTTATCTGGGTTTCCCGTCTGAAATGGTGGTGGAAAAAACGAAAATTTGAACGTGTCCGTTCTCGCGAAGTACGGAGTTAGTGCATTTGGTTGGTGATGTCTTGTCGGTCTTGTGTTTTTAAAAGGGGGCCCCGAAAGGCTTTTGAGCAACTAAATGAACTAGCGCAATCGTTAGATTGGGTCGTCAACATCATCTGTGCGAGTATTACTCTTTTACGCGCAGCGGAAAGCTCACACTTTTGTTGCAAAGTTTGTTGCTTTTTTCTCACCCTTTCCTTCGTGTTTTTGGACGCCGCCATCTTCACATGCTACCTCATCGATTCCCAATGTTCTCATGAGCTAGAATCCTGCTATTGGGCGGCTTTTTCACGCACTTCCCGGGAAAGAGATGAGTCGTCTGCTCAGCATCGGCTCGCCCGCTGATCTGCCAGCGGAGTGCCGGAGTGTTGGACATTTTACGACAAACGAAACAAGTGTAAACAAACGCTTAACCGTTTGTATTGAATGCAACACGGCCATAGCACGACATGGATTTTATGTTACTGAGTACGTACCATAAAGAAAGCCCCGTGCACTTTTTGGTGCAATCGCAGAGAACGCCCTGAGCCGAATGCCAGGGTTTGACGCGTACATTTATTCAACTTCAAAACAATCCAGAGATGCGTTTCGAACGAACGCAACGTCACAACATGCGTTGCAAGTCTGAACCGCGATTGACAGACGATGGGTTGCCTCCTCCTCCCCGTCGTAAATTCGGCACTCACCTCACACCCGGTTTGCGGGGACAAACAGCAAGTCACAACTCTGGCGCGCAAGCGAGAAGGCTTTTAGCCAGGCACACTACACATACCCCATGCGAGGTTGAGTCGTACGTCGTTCGAGAAAGATAATCCAGACCATGGGAAGCACTATCCACCCGCAGAAGTACAAGCCGCATTTCATCGCGAAACGAACGCGTCCACAACACACAGGAGGCGATGCACACACACACACAAGCTTCGGTCACTGCATTGGCTTAGCTGCAAGCTTCGTTCGGACAATCAGCGATGCTACGACGATACAGAGCTGCGTGAGGACGACGTGCTAACCACTTCACGTATTTAAAAACACAGGGGCAAAGAACTAGGTTAAACGGAAGCAAAAAATATGTTTCCCCCATTATAGTGCCTGAAATATACTGGCTAGTGTGCCGAGGGCGGGCTCCAGGCGGGCGCCGGGAGCGATGTACGCGGCCGGCTGCAGCTTGGGGCGCTGCCGTGCGGGAGTGTGCGCGTTCGTTCGGCCCGAGCAGATCGCGCGGTTACCTCCGAGCTGCGGGCAGACGGCAGCGGCAGAACTTTCCATTCCCGCTTGCGACGAAAGCGAGCGAAAGCGACGGAAAATTTTGTCGCGCGACGAAAATTTGTCCCGACCATTCGACAAAAACGATCGTCGCGCGACAAAGCGACGGAATTCCTGCCGCTTTCACTCGCTTTCGTCGCAAGTGCGAACGGGCCTTTATGCGCAATCACATAAAACAAGCTCTTGCTTTCGCCTGAGCATACGGTTATATCTGACTACGTTACACTGTGCTTGCCAGTGTATTTAAACGATGTCACTAGGTTTGAAACGTACGCGCTCGGCGTGCAGCTTTGTAAACGCAAGCGGCCTCACATACGCACGCTATTTTGCTGCTAATAGAGTTTTAGTACAGCGTTTGTGGCCTTTGCATACGCTAAACGCTAAATTTTTGCATCCCCCTACGTAAACACTGCGAGGGGATTTTTTAGTAGAGCGGTAAAAGCGTCCAATCAGTTTTGCGTAGCGACCAGGGTGCCGTGGTAGCGACACACAAATGCATACGGCGCCATCTGTCAAATGTTTTCCGAAATGTCTCGCCGGCTCATCTGCTAGCGGAGTGCCGGAGTTTTTGGACATTTTACTACTATCCAAACAAGTGCAAACATACGCTTTCCCGTCAGTGTTGAATGCAACACATGGGTGCAGCTTGTCAGAACACGGGTTCTCGCTGATCGAGTGCGGCGTTGGTTTGCTCTGCCCCTTCCCGTTCATCGCCGCTGATAAAGCGATCCAATCCGGCGCGTTTTGTGCACGGGTTCTGTGTCGGTTTAAAATGTCCTTTTTCACATGCCGCCGGTAGTAGGAATTACAACCGCCGCAAAATAACACCCGGCACCAGCGGGGTCACATCTGAGACCGCGCTTTTTGGATAAACAGTGCGCGGTGCACCAAAGGGAACGAGCGCACGATTCTCCCCGCGCGGCTGCGAATTCGCCGCCGATACCAACGGCAGCTACGTGCACCGCGAAAGGGCAAGGCCAGGCCGCACACATGCGGCCAGGTCCTTCGTTCACTTTTCCAGCCTTTAGAGGATGTCCATGGGGTCAACAAAGATGAAAAAGCCGAAAGAGCTGGCCCGTAGCAGACGGCAGTCTGTGGGAGCGCAAAAGCGGAAGTTCGTCACCGCTGAGGAGCGGAGCATCATGGGAGGGGAGGCCAACAGCGAAGAAACAGTTGAAAAGGGGGAGGAAATACGGCGCGACGATAATGCGCGGTTTTTGATTTACGATTTCTCAGCTAATACTCATCGCTTTAACAAAATTCTTGCAGGAGGAGATTTCTAATACATTGCTTTATTTGGTTACATGTACATCCATGCATCGGCGGAAGGCATTTCAGGACCCCTTTAATGGAGAAAGAAAATTGTTTGGATCAAGGGGTAGTTTGCGATTATATAAAAAAACAGAAAATCAAGGCGGACTTCTTTTTACGATCCTGAAGGGAAGGAATATTATTAGCTAGCATTAGGTCTGTGGGGGGGTCCGTTCGCAAAAACCTAGAATATACAAACCGAATGGCCTTCCGCTGAATCCTTTCAAGTTTCTTAATGTTTTGTTTAGTATGGGGGTCCCACACGATACTCGCATACTCCAGCTTCGGCCTAACAAAAGAAAAATAATTAAGAAGCTTAACGTTTGGAGGGGAATTTCTGAGCTTATATCTTAGGCAGCATAATTTCCGGAAGGCAGACGAGCAAATATTATCTATGTGCAAGTTTCATGGTAAGCTGTTTGTTAATGTAATGCCGAGGTACTTATAGCTGTCAACCTGTGTGAGTGAAAACGATCCTAATTGATACACGTGTTCACTGTGGTTTTTATTTCTTGTTACACAAAGATATACACTTTTTTCCAAATTTAATTCCATTCCCCATTCTACACACCACTTACGAACATTTTCAATGTTTTTGTCGAGTTCGTTCTGATCATTAGTACTTGTGACTTCCCGAACTAAAACACAGTCGTCAGCGAACAATCGAATTTGAACAGTAGGGTCAACAACAGTTACTAAATCGTTAATATACAACAGAAAAAGCAATGGTCCCAAAACACTACCTTGTGGAACCCCAGAGGTTACAGGAAGACACTGAGATTGTTCTTCGTTAATTTTTACAAGCTGTTGGCTGTTGGATAGGTAGGCTGCAATCTAAGAAACAAAAATATCCGGAATGTGAATGTTTTTAAGTTTTGCTATTAATTTGTCATGTGGTACCTTGTCGAAAGCTTTTTTGAAGTCTAAAAATATAGCATCAATTTGGCCATTGTTGTCAAGACACGGTGAAAACGAATTAATTATTGTCACCAATTGGGTTACCGTGGAATAACCTTTTCTAAAACCATGTTGAAAATTTGTTAGTACGGCATTTTCGTCTAGAAATTCAAAAATCTGTTTGCAAATAATATGTTCAATGACCTTGCAGCATTGAGACGTTAAAGATATCGGACGGTAATTTCGAAAGCTGGACCGGTCACCTTTTTTAAAAACAGGAACAATCAGAGCCATCTTCCAGTCACTCGATAGCTTCCCAGTGGACAAAGAAGTGTGAAATATTACAACCAGAAACTTAGCAAGTAGTTCGGCATATCTGCGTAAAAATACGTTTGTAATTTGGTCTGCACCACAAGAAGACTTGTTTTTCAAATTTAACAGCATAGATAGTACACCAGAGTAAGATACAAAATCAGCGTCATAAATGCCAGGATCCAATATTAACAGTGGACACGTTCGCGCAGGAGAAAACACACTGTGAAAATAATGATTAAAATGTTGAGCAATGATTCCAGGGTCAGAAATTAGGTCACCATCGACTTTCATTTCCCTTACAGGCTGCTTTTAGTCAGTAATGTAATGCCAAAGTTTATCAGGAGCATTCTTCATGAAGTTTGGCAGGAGTGTTTGAAAGTAGTAGTGTAGCACTGTGTTTTGCAAAGCATTTTTAATCTCTCTGATGACGTCAGGCTGTGCATTCTTCTTCTTTAATCTTTTGAGGTTGCGTTTCAAATGACTGATTTTACGTGTTATCCAGGTGCTCGGTATGAAGTTGTCAAGGCAGTAATGGCACACGTCCTCAAGCCGGTCCCATAGGTTGCAAACGTCATCACCGTCGAAATTAGCAAGACATATTTCGAGATGTTCAAGCACAGATTTGTCGTTAGCTCGTGAGTAATCTTTGAAACCCCGCGTCGTGGACTTATCTTGGGAGCTTAACTTGAGAAGGGGTACAGTAACGCATACTAAGTGGTGGTCAGATATTCCTGGTTCTATTGCAACAGAATATTTGTCAAAATCGCGAGGAATAAATACAAGATCCAAAATAGAACTACGGGGGCCCTGTACACAAGTTGGGTCGTTTACAACTTGTATTAGGGTATGTGTAAGCATGACATCAAACACTACGTTTGTGTGTTTCAAAAATTCTGAACCAGGCATCAATCGTTTCCAGTCAATCCCTGGCAGGTTAAAATCCCCAATCAGAAAAATTTTGCTATTTAGATATCTCGACATGTGCTCTCGAAGTTTAATTAGATATTCCGACGAGGAATCAGGAGGCCTGTAAAGCGCGTAAAGAACGAAAGAGTACCCCCAACACCAAACCTTTATGCACAAGCATTCAAGTTCGTCGATATCAGGCAACAAAACGGCCTGTATGTTGTTCTTAAAAAGAACGGCCACGCCCCCGCTTCTGGAAGCCCTGTCTTTACGTATTGTGTGACACGACGCGGGGAAGGCGCTATCATCTGTTATGTCGCTTCGGAGTCAAGTTTCGGTCACTACGACAATGTGCGGGACATTTTGAAGCAAGATAATTTCAAGCTGGTTAGTTTAATTTTTTAGACTACGAGCATTCAGGTTCAGCAGGCGCAGTGTCTTTTCTTTGGTTGGGTTCGCATTACTGTTAGGGGTGTTCCTGGTTTTTTGGTTGATTGGCCTTGTGGGAATATTTTTGTTCACGATGCCTGGTTTAGTGCCTGTGCTTGTTGCCTCGTCACTAGACGATTTGGCTTTCGTTCGTCGTTTTTTCGTAGGAGTGTGCGTTCATCTTTTTGGTATCCCAAGTGTAAACGTTGCTATTGATGAATAGTTTGTCGAAAACTAACGACATTTTTTATTTTTTGTCGCGGTTCGGTTTCGAACTTGCCCACAGTTTACGTCTGACGTCTCGCACTCTACGGGAGAAATCTTCACCAATGGAGAAAACAATCTTTCAGCTTAGATCCTTGCTTAAGAATTGAGATCTTGTCGTTTGCGTCTTCTGGCTTAAAAATAACTGGTCTAACTTTGCTTGGTGCTGGCCTACCTATTCGATGGATGCGCTCAATCTTAATTGGTTCAAGCTATTTATTTTATTTTATTTTTATAAGCTATTTTATTGTGATGCTATATTGCTTCAAACCAACCGGAAACAAAGGGAAGCCACAACAAGAACAGAAGAGGCTGTTTAACAGCCGCTCCTGTAACACCTTGTTGAGCTTAGGAATTTCAATAACCCTCCCAGGGCGCAAGACAAGGCCGAAAAGGTTATCTCGTAGCCGCCGTAAACAGACCTTCGCGCATGCAGCGTGTCGTTTCTTGGTTCGATACTTTCCTCCCCGCCTGTTCCCCATGCTTCCGCTGTACCTTTCTACGCTTTGCTCATCGCACTCCCTTCGCTATTCGCGGCATTCATTCTTCACATTCGCTCTACTTCATATTCTCACCATTGCCAATAGATCGTTCGCTCGGTTGCACCTATGGCATCGGCGCCCCCAGATACATGGAGCGGACGCTAAGAAGCTGCGCTTTGGAAAATTAGAGGCTGAGTTTTAGAATATTCTGAAAATCGTGTACTGCTAAGGCAGAAGCATTTTTACGTGGTAGTACGTGGTGGGGAAGTGGTAACAATTAATTTGCTCTCTTTCAACAGGCCTTACGGAAATGTGACAGAGTTCAAAAAATATGCCTTCATTGTTGAAGGGGGGCAGCAATTTCTCAAAAAAGACAGTAAGTACAACTTACAGGTTCAGACACTATATTTTTGGGTCCTGCGTGTGGGGCTGCAAAAAGCCGCCTTGTTATCATCGGACTTTAGATACTCTTACTTAGAAAGGTTGCCATGCGCTTTTTTGTATACCATTATATATGTGTTTTTCAGTAAATATTTGATGGTTTGTTTACTCTCCTGGGACACTAACTCCCTGGAAGGTTCTCTGAAATGCGAAGAGCCTTCTCTCTCTCCAGAACTGGACCTTCAAACCCTGGTGGAGTGCAGTCGAACCTTGGTATAACGAATAGTGTCGAGACATAAAATTAGTAATATACGATATTCGTTATAACAGTAGAGGTAAAGATCGGCTCCAACATATCAAAAATCTGGCTCGGGTCAAAAAACTTGATACAAAAATGCATTTTTTAAGGCTTCGAATCCACTAGAAACCAGGCAACCCTTACGTTTATCCTTGTTGCATTTCAACCTCAATGAACCGGAACATGAATGTGTAAAATTACAGCAGATACAACAAAACCAAGTTCACTTGACAAAACAGGCCTGCTTCCTTACTTATTTGATGACGGATGTGATCTTCATCTGGAGCCTACTCAAAGCACTGAGCAGGATGAAGTTTTCCACAGTGTTCACGAACAAAACGGCCTTTATACTCCTGCAGTTTCGGAATCCGGGAGTTTTCCAACTAACTTCTTAACCTCGTGGTCAAATATTTCTTCGTTATATGTGATATCGCGCGCGGCTACCACGGTTTCATTTTCGTTATAAAAGAATAAGTGTCACTGAAATCAAGCGTGAACAACCAAAGTTTCTAGTTAGTTCGCTATAGCCGATAATTTGCTATAGCAGTGTTCGCTATAACGAGGTTCAACTGTATTCCGTCGAAACTTTCCACTCACTGGGAGGGGCCTTCTTCCAGCAGTAGGTACAAGTAAGCTAATGATGGCGATGATGACTGTGGTTATGGTGATGGGCGAGGAAGAAAATAAGGACGAAAAGGCCGGGAATTTAACCTGGGGTCGAGCCTTGTTTGCTACCCTGCAATGGAGGAGTGGGGTTCAGGGGAAATACGAGAAGACAGACGAAGGAGAATAGATATAGGAGTGGGAAGGCGCACGCTGTACTCTCGTTATTATTATGCTTCACTCTAGTCCCGTTAGCATTACACTTGACCGTTAGTATTACGCTTCGCTATAATGTCTGGACGTATAAGCATTTACTCGAACGGGGTAAGACGAGTCAACAGCAGTAAGCCTAGCTAACACGTGGTGTAAGATACTTTTAGATTAGGACACAGCTTGCAAAACGAACGTCTACTCGTCGCTTTAATAAAGTCAGCAAAATGGCGCCGCTGAGACCATCGACTCCAGCGCCCTTCGGCGTGAAAGACAAGAACCTGCCCGAACTCCAGCCACTCGACAATGTTCAGATGATTTCGGCTCCTCGCCGGGCCTGCTCGGCAGATTTCGTAATTGTTCATCTGGTCGCCGCGGCTTGGCGGAAACCGCCGGCAGACGATAATTCGCAGAAAGCCATGCGAAAGCATTTGCGCTAGCCGCTGTGTTGCAACGTGTTCTGGGAAGTGTTTTGAGTCAGTAACAATCAAAAGAATCTATAAAACTCCAATCCGAGGTGAACGTGTGCCGCGGTAGCATTTGATTTCATGCTTGCGCAACAAAAAAAAAAAAGTGGTGCAAATGCTTCATAGAGGATCGCAACGCCGGCAGCGCAGGTGACAACAAAACATGACATCATTTAACGTGCCCAGCGATCATAAACGAATGAATGCGTGCCCTGCAGCCATCCCCCGCAGAAAATGATGCTACTTGCAGTCGGCGTTTCTCTGAGAGTGCGGTTGTGCGCAACTGCTCTTTTCGGTGCTTGGAGGGGAAGCACTACTGAACGTCGAAGAGGTGCACGCTCGCAAACGATGCAGTGCCGTCGATTTTGCCGTTGGCTGCAGCGCCCCAACCACTCAGTACCAGCAACGGAAAAAAGGAAGCGTGCGCTGGCAGAACACCGCCCCGACATACAAGGAAGGCAGATCAATGGATGGAACGGATTAAACTAGGCGCGAGTACGTTGATGTTTTTTTTTCGTCTTAAATGACGTCACACAGCTTGTGTTCACGCATGAAGCAGCGGAGACGAAGCGATGTTGTCGAAGTCACTGGCGGTGCCCAATGTTCAGGGCAGCCTCGGCGCGGGTCTAAATGAACTTAGGACGCCCGTACTCTCAAAAATGTTTTCACAATGCGGTAAAACCACGCGTTAAGATCGCGTTGTAAGAGCTCGCACTGTGAGCTTACACAAACACCGTTGCTTTACACGCACGCCGCAGATGCCTGCGAACCACCTTGCTCCGGGCCGTCGTTGGGGAAGCCACGGAAGTCTACGATGCTGCAAAGTCACGAGTTCTGCCACCAGATGAATTTTCAATCGAAGGTCCTAGCGCAGCGCCATCGACTTTGTTGGGCAGCTTGTGGGGCCGCTGTGACCCCACCTAAAAGTATATCTTACGCCGTGGCTTATCAGCAGGCGACAACAGCAGATGAGTCAGCCTAGCTTTATATCCGTTTATCTACGAAGCACAAGGCCTTCAGAATCCACAGGAGAGCTCCCAAATCATGGCTCGCGAGCGGTGCGAACGCGGGAAATTTGGATCGAGCAAACCTCTCTTGCATACCACCGCTGGAGGAGGAGAAACGAAAGGGGAAGAGCGTGAGGTGTTGGGAGGGGAAAAGAAGAACAGGTGTTACGTTGCAGATGTGGCAGAAGGCTATCGTCTTTCATCGACATTTGCAGCGAAGGAAGCCGATACGTGGCCGTTTTTTGTTTTTTTTTATTTTGCAAATTAGTGTTAGTAAAGTTAAAGTTTGGCATGTCTTGCGGGACCGAAAGGTCTCTGTTTCGTAACGGCCCAGCGAGTTCGTAGTTGTCGTTTTTTGGATACGTCATAAGCTGCTGCATCCAAACGTGAGTATGTGGGGTTCCAAATCAGTTTTTTTAACAATAATGCACAAAGCTACTACCTACTTTAAATATCACAGCCGCATAAAACACTGAAAATTAGGCTGCCGTCTTTAATTAAGGCAGAATATTTTTGTTTCTCTCATCCCAATGTATGAATGACATTGACCTACAGTTCCGGTGCGCTAATACTCATAAAAGTCGTCTTTCGTCGCCAGAATCTTTCTTTCAACAGATTCTGGATACTGATCATTATACGTGGGCCCTTTTGCACATCTGCGCCGAAGCGGGTAAGTTGGTGTCAAGGCTGAAATTCCTGAGCCCCGGTTTCTTTTTAGAACAGAATTCATGCTAATCTATAATCACATTCTCCCTTAACACAGATTCGATATCCAAGCTGACTCTGACGCTGCGCCAACCTCTGGAGCGTGATACCGTGGGACATCGAAAACCGCATTCTCGAGGCCCTGCAAAACGCGGGGCTCCCCAAGGAGACCCGCTGGACGCGTTCTCCATGCATGATCAACTCGACAGTGGACAGCATTACCGTAACAAAGGAAATAGAGCCCCCCGTCGAGCCAACACAGCCCAGTGAGAAGCGTGACGAGTACGAGGGCTACTTTTGGTGAAACGTCTCATCCACTAGACAAATATGGCGGGGAACTGCACGGGAAACACAGTAATAACATACAGTAATCTCCAATAAGCCTTTGTCTGGCTTGGTTTTGCATAAATTGCTGGTATACATAGTGCAGGAAATATTTTAGGAAGGGGACGAAGCGGATTACGTTCGACTTAAAGGGACCCTTCAACACTTTCGATAAGCGCTTTCACTCTTTCGCACCTGGAACCACTGCAAAAGCTATAGTTATCGCTAGCGCGGAGCGGCACTGCGTGATTTGCTCGTCGCACCCGATACGCCTTCCATTTCTGCTTTGTTTTTGTGGCTTTTTTTACGTTTTTAAAAGCGTTCATTGCTGCAACTGAAGGAAAATTGGCCAACAGCCGCTACATGACTTTAGTGGCGTAATTCGAGCCGTCGAAGGAGGTCCAAACCGGAAAAGAGAGAACAATCTTTTGAACGAGTTTACAAGTGTTTGACGGGCATAGAGCAGTAATTTTTGGCTGATGCACTTTGCGACCCCCTAATCTAAGTACTGGATGTGTTGGGTGACTACGTTCTGCAAACATTTAAGATTTAAAAAAAAGTTGGAAAAAGTGTTGCAGAGTCCCTTTAAACCCCACGTTAGCACAGTGCCGTCTTGAGAGTCTCTCGTTATGCTGAATTCAGATAAGACATAGACGTATAGTATGTTTATTAATTGGTTTTAAACCATTACGAACACTGCAAGGTTTCTGGGAGCTTCGAATAATCGTTAAGAGATATACTATTTCTGGGCCCGAATCACGGTTGTGCTAGGACCAGTTTTTGTGTATAGGGTGCCAACAGCCATTGAGGCCTTTCATTCATATTCGCACCTTTTGATAACATTGCCTTTAAAAAAACTAACAAGACAGCGTGAGTTGTGGTGAGTGGGGCGAATTATTTATAATCTGTGTGTAAGCCGCGCATCTATAGACGTAGTCTTTGGCGAAATCACAAGCAAGATTGATCTTGTACGTAGTATACAATGGCGGTTTTTAAAATTTTACGTACCATATTTACAGTATGCGTTGTTTTTTTCTCAGCTTTGCCGCAGTTCCTTTCTTCTTTCTCTGACTTCGAGGACGTTGTTAGGTTGTAATGAAAATGTATTTATACTATTTACAGGGCACACATAACAGTGCAGGAGGATGTAAGAGAAGCTGCCCACAAAACCCTCCCCGACGACCTCTTCATCTACGTCGATGTAATCGTCGACGAGCGTCCTGAAGAACAGGACTATATTCGTGACCTGTCAGCGCATCCTCAAGCGTAATATCCTCCTGCGGCCAGTTCTTGATTAAACTTCCCGCCACTACGACACAGCGACTCCAGTTTACATATGTTTACCCACCTCGCTTGCACTACTGTACCACTTTGTCAGGGGGTGTTTATGCACGTCAGCGCGGGCTTATCAAATCCCGATTTTAAGCTTTCTGCTTAGCTTAGCACCAGGTAGCTTCACCTGGTGCTTGGGATACACTATGTGTTACGCAGTCGGCATGGGTGTCGGCCGGGGGGGGGGGGGGGGGGGAGGAAAAGGGGCACTTCTCCCCCCCCCCCCTAAGCTACCTCAGTACAATTGCCCTTCCCCCAACCTCTACATCTCCCCCACAGAACAATAGGTTTGCCCCACTCAAGACGCTCATGGTAGTCGGTAGGGTCTCTACTCTTAGCCTGCATAAAATCTAACATCGGTTCTCAGTTCCAGCATGAGTTTCATTTCTTACCTAGCGTTTTATTTTTCTTTCTGGTCTCGCATTATCTGAAAGCCTCTAAGTTCTGGTAACGGCGCATTGCTGATCTGTTAATCGCCGCAGTTTATGTGGCAAGAGGCATTAAAAGCGGACAGACTATTGAGAATGGTGACACCGGAGAGCGCATAGATTTTAGTAGTAACAGGCATAGATTCCTGCTATGAGAATTCGCAGTAAAGTATGCGGTGGCTGCAGAACTGCTTTATTTAATAATACACCTATCATTGCAAATTTCACGTGGTTTTCTGAAAGTGTGTCAGAAATACCTTGAAGAGGATTTTGTGAGGTGTGTTTTGTTGCAGATTTGTTATAATTGTTTACAGATAATCAAGCTTCCTAGCAATTCTGTCTACTTGCCTGCAAAAAATCAAGCTCTTTATCGAGCATTAACCATAGCAAAAGATAGTTATGGGCTTTCCGTGATGGTAGGCTGCTCCGAAAATGGCGCTTATTCGGTTTGCCGCCAGGGAGACAGCATTTTCGATGTCAAGTTTACTTTAGCCTTACAGGATGATACTAAAATCGCAACATTGATTTGAATGCACAAATCACTTAAAGGGACCCTGCAACACTTTCGATAAGCGCTTTCACTCTTTCCTTCGCATCTGGAACCACTGTGAAAGCTAAAGTTATCGCCAGCACGGAGCAGCACTGCGTGATTTGCTCGTCGCAGCGGATACGCCTTCCATTTCTGCTTTGTTTTTGTAGCTTTTTTTAAAAGTTGCTATCGAAAAGCGTTCATTGCTGAAACTGAAGGAAAACCGGCCAACTGCCGCTATAGATGGCCTTAGTGACGTAATTCGAGCCGTCAAAGAACGTAAAGACCACGAAAGAAAGGAAAATCTTTTGAGCGAGTTTACAGGTTATCTGATGGGCATAGAGCAATAACATCATGATGGCCGAGGTACTTTGCGACCCCTCATCTAAGTACTGGGTGTGTTGGGGGACTTCGTTCTGCAAGCATTTAAGATTTCAAAAAAAAAGTTGAAAAAAGTGTTCCAGTATCCCTTTCAGTAAACAAAATTTGAGTCCGTCTTCAAAACACATCCGACGAGTCGGCTAAATTTATTCGAAAGTAGCACTAGAGCTACATTTTCAGTGTCTGAAGAGTACTTCGAGCACTGTGCCAGAACACTATGCTGACTAGAACATGTGTATTCCGGTGTCGCTCTAGAGGATTTTTACCTTACTGTTCCGTGAGTAACGTTGGCAATGTAACACTGGAAACTGGGCACTCGAAATGAGGCGTACGCACAAACGTTTTCGGCTAGCCTAATATTTCGACGCAATGGGGACAGCGAGCGGGAATGACGCGGTGTAATTTAGATGAGACATCAGCTACAACACTGCTCAGCAAAAATAATAACGAAATCCGAAATAATGGAAGCATTAGGGAGAGATTTGAATAAACATGTCGGAGTTTATTCAAAGTTATCAATTCCGAGGAAAGTATGGCGGCATACTTTCTATTCTAATAAAGTTAAACTAGTGGAAAAGGACGCGGCGCAAAGGAAACGCACGGACTCACTTGGCTTTGTGCTTTACGTATAAAAGACCCGAAGTACCAAAAAAGAAACAAACAGAAAGGGAGCGCTAACACCTATTTCATAACGACCAGCATGATAACAGGAACAAGCTTATATTCAATGTTAATCGCACCAATTTAGATATTGAAGCACCAAAGGTTTACACCTTAAGCTACACTTTATATTGAAAAAAATTGCATTGTGAACGCAGCAATAAATGCTAGGTTCTTGATGCATCGTCATGAGCGGCGAGGCACACTCAGAGTCGCAACTATGTACACTACATGTACTAAACTCGCGTACAGGAGAACTAACCGCTAACAACCGTCCGCAGTGGGGCTTACTAAAGCTTGTCAGGGTCCAGCCGAAACATAAGAATTTCGTTTCCGCTACCAAGTGTGGGATGGACAGTAAAAGACCCGCTTCCGCTCACCAGACCGAACATCTATAGCCCCTATGTGAGGGTAACATAAAAAGAAATACAGAAAGCGGAAGTCTGTGTACACCGCGCCCTAACCAATTTTGGTAGTAAGAGGACGTCGCTGAAAATATCTGCGGGTGGTCGACGGTCACCTAAGTAAAGACGGGACCGGCACCATGTTCCACTCTTCCTGTCCACGATTGGACGCGGTCTAGTTCGCTTCCGGTCTCGCTAGCACCGCGTCCTGCTGATCTAATTGTTAACATCCCTTTCCGCGAGTGATTCTTCCACGGTGAAGATTGGAAAAACAAAAATGACAGGGCACCCGTGCCTTTTATATGAAAACAATAAAAGGAAGAATCATACCATGGCTTTCCGCGGTTAAGCCTTACAGCGGCCTCCTCAAAAGCTTCTTCACGCTCAGCAAGTGGAAACACTAACCAAAGACATCAAACAAAATTCGCAGCTGCATGCTCTGACTCCAAGACATTAAGTTGTTGCTTCTTAGTTCCAAAGTTTTCAAATGAGATTTAAATGGCTGCGTAAAAGGTGAACGTGGAGAATTTTGCGAGAGAGGCATCGGTTAATTAAATGAAATGCTGAAAACAAGCTTAAGTTCGAAGATTTCAGTAGCAGGCAAAGAGGCAATGCAAGGAAACAAGTAAGCAAGGTAACGAACGAGTGACTCGTTGAAGGAGTGCGAACATCAGACACAGAGGAAACAAGTCACCAATCGAACGACAGTCTATATGAACTCTGTACCCTCCCTGCAACCAACTTCTTTACTCCATTTTTGAATAGGACCGCGGCCGGACAAGAACTGGCCCTTAAAAGTGGCCCGTAAAAACGAAAAATGTTTTTAACAACAACGCCATTTCAATGCAGAAGCATTCTTTTCTGAGCACGCCAACGCGAGTCGTGTAAAACCTTGTTTCTGCACAAAAATGCATCCTTGGCGAAGCTAAGATATTTAATGATCCCCAAATTAATCTTGATTTCCATTTTTAGACATGCAGACTAAGGCGAGTGGCAAAGAAGGCTGCTCAGCAGCATCTTTAACGTGTTCACAACCCCGCGCGTGCACTTCGGTAGCAGTAATAGCACTGGCCATACAATAGATAATAAAACTGAGAAAACTCAGAAGAATCCAAAATAAACACCATACAAGAAATTAAGAGTTTTACATCAACATAACTGTACTGCAGGAACAGACTGTTTCTTGTTTTTTTTTTATTTACCCGATATTTTACTATTTAAAAACCCCACCATGCGCCTAATTTTAGTCATCCAATGCATCTAATGTCTCGATTTTGAACTTGTGTCTGTGCCGACCTGTAATAAAGTTGTCGGTTCGAAGAATTGAACAAGTCGAAATTAATAATTTCAAAGTCATTATGTGAATATTGATCAATGCTGTCGCACTTAAATAATTGTTGAACGTCACAAGAAAAAAAACAAAAAAACAAAGCAAATTGTTTAACCGAACAAAACAAGGAAGCTTAAATCACTCGGTGTACCACTGATAGCCAAATTTTCAAACCCCGTCAGTCGCAAAAGGATTAAAAAGAAACAAGAATGTAAGAAGTTGAAAATTAAATAACGAAATCGCAGACGTCTGCATAATGAAGAACCGAAAACTAAAACAAAAAAGAAAATTTTGGCTTACGAAATCACGAAAGTTTATAGAGTCCAGCGCTCTCCCGCGATTAACTAAAAACATAAATAGAACAAAGTAAAACACGTTTTCTGGGTTGAATGTTCTTTCAACGGCAGCATGGAAGGCAAAGGTTTCGTGAAACGGAGGAGCCCCGTAAGAATTCTTAGATATTTGAAGACTATTCTCAGGATTTCTCTGGCTTTTTTCCCCAGCACTCCATCATTCGACCCCTTAGTGCGAAGCAGGCCCCCCTCGTCCACAAGCGTCCAACCCATGCGCTTCAAATTTTCCGCCTTTGCGTACTTCCCCAAAAGATCTTAAACGACGGAACGTCAGCGTTGTGGTGCGCACATTCCAGGTGCGACACTCTAACCTACGGTGTGTGGACACCTCACCAGCTAGCCTACGAGCATTACATGGTTTGGCTGTCCACGTGACGCCCGATCCGGACGCAGACATTGGTACGGAGCTTTACCTGACAGTGAACCCATCGGCCAGTAAGAAAGTGCGCTCGAGAGCGTGGCATCGTGGTAGGAGGAAACAACATGAGGATCGCAAGGGTAACGCCGCTCGGGAGAACACATAATTATTGCGACTAATTGGATGAAAAGCATATGGCGTCGTCAAAATGTTAAATCGAAATGTTCGAGCCTTTGTTTGGGAGTGCTGCAAACGATGGACGGGATGCTGAGTTTCCTCTGTTTCAGAGTGCCCACTTCCGGCTAGGCCTGATTTTCTGAGGGCAGGCGACACGGATGTGCAAAAAACAAGCAAGGTTCGCTTCTGTGCATGTCAGCACCAGCAACCGGAACTACGCCACGGCTTGACACGGACGCAAAACAGACACAACCCGTAAATCGGATTAAGGTATGCTTGTTATTAGAAAAGGAGAGTTTTCTCGCCCTAGAGAAATTCGAAAATTTTTGTCTGTCTGTCTGTCTGTCTGTCTGTCTGTCTGTCTGTCTGTCTGTCTGTCTGTCTGTCTGTCTGTCTGTCTGTCTGTCGGTCGGTCGGTCGGTCGGTCGGTCGGTCGGTCGGTCGGTCGGTCGGTCGGTCGGTCGGTCGGTCAGTTGATTTCAGTGCACGGCCAAACAGTTGGAAAAAAACGATTGAACCGGAACTGTGTATGAGCAAGCCCGTTCCAACATACTGAGACTGGTGGCATGCAGCAACAATATCAACATTTTCCACCAAAAAGTAAAGATAAGGCATATATTAGGCCAAGCATCGGCACATAAGGGACAGTAAAATCATTGTTATAATTAAAAATAGACATGGGATTGATTTTTATGATCGTAAATAAAAATGCGGTAGCAACGGTGTTGAGGACAGGGAAGATAAACGTAAATTCTTATTAAGATGCCTCCTCAAGCTTCCGTAACAACAATGGAAAGAAAAGGTCCCAACAGATGCCGCGCGACAAGTGCGGACGCAGGAAAATTGAATCGCATTGAGCAAACTTCTACTACATTCCTAATGACAGAAAATATAGGGGAGGGAAACATTGTGAGGGGTGGGGGAGGTAAAGAGGATGTTACGAAGGAGAGACGGCAAAAGAATCGTCTTTCGACATTTGCAGAAAGCGAGCAAATACGCGGCGATTCTTTTCATTGTATCTTTGTAGTTTTCTCTGAGCCAACTAGTACTCAACATCTGAGACTTTAATGGTTGTAGTGGGGCTTTCTTTTTAGATCCATTCCACATTCTTTTGTGCGCCGTAGGTGACAACTTGGAAGTACCCTAAGCATGGAATTACTCTTATATATCTGTGCGATGCTGTTACCCCGCTGTAGGGGCTGCAATTTATGTAGTCATGTGATTCCAGTTGTGCAACATATTTGTCTTGATGAACTAAATTAGCTCCCTCCGCTTTCTGGCTTCCCACTACCCTGCCTCCACTCTCTCTGCCTAGCACCCCTCTACCCTCCTCGCCACCCGGTCCTCCTGACTACTTTCGCCCATGATGGAAAAAAAAAGACAGCGCAAAGACCACGAACTAGAAAAAGAAGGGAGACAGGACACACGCGTGTCCTGTCCCCATTTTTTTTTCTAGTTCATCGTCTTTGCTCTGTCTTTTTTTTCCATCATGAACAAGTACCAACCAGCCCAATTGACATTCCGTCTGCAGTTTACTTTCGCCCGGGCTTCACAAAACTAACAGCGGACGCCACCGCCAAGTTTTTGCGAAATTGCACTACTGCCGCAGTAAAAGACGAACACCACAGGAAATCAGGCAAGGGGAAAACAAGCGAACGATATAAGCATCTCGCTGAGATAGCAGGCGTTGAATTCCTTTCTGGGGCATTGCCACTGTGTTGCGAAATCGTGGTTGGAAATGGCGTGTTAGGAAGAAAGCTCCATTGACATCGGGGAGATGGACTCTTCTGCGCAACCAACAGATTGCCTCGGTTCTTTTGGCAGTGTCGCAGCACGGGTTCCGATGCTCCAGTCTCTGCAATGTCTATTCATATTAGAGTAGGCGAAGTAACAGCAATATATTCTTGAAAACGCACCCTTCTGTTTTGTTTGTGTGCTGAAATTTGTTCTTAGATAACTAAAAAAGCCACAACAATGAGAAACAAGCAGCACAGGCGAGCATCAAGCCTTGGCATCACATGGACTGAGTATAGGATATAGGAATAAGCACAAGTGAGAAAATGTGGTTGTTCCCTCTTCCATAGGAACTGGTAAACACGAAAGTGAAATGTGCCTTCACAAGAGCAGTTTAATGTTTATTGTGCATCGATATGAACTTGCACGTCGCTATTTATATATCGTCGGTATGACACCATTAGACGCATCAACGTTAGACACTGGATTGCACGCGTTGGAGCATTGCGTAAATCCTACTGAAACCACAGGCGCTCGCAAACCATCCGTGCGAACGAAATCAAACGGGTTGTCAGCGAATCGTTTGGTTAACATACGGTCCGCTGCAGCGAAAGGAGCAGCAGCCCGTCTCACGAGCGCGACATCGACAAGTCGGCTTCTCTGCAGAGTACGCTGCGCGTCCCCCGTACACGTAGGCGCTGGCATCGAGGCATCAACTGTCGGCGCTCATTAGCATCATGATGCACTACTTGCTTCGCCTCTCCTAGATGGCAGCACCATCTGAAAAGAAGGCTATAAGACGCGTTTGGCGTCCTATTCACGCGTCTGTTCATAGCACAGTCGGGAGCGCGTTTCGTACCTCCCGTTGCGGCGAAAGAGTTCGGGGCTCGAATCCCGGTGCTGCTGCGTCAATCGATGTTTTTCTGCCGATGTCATTTCCGTCACGGATATGGTGTCAGTTAGATTTTGGTGGACCCCGGCATAAAACACTTTCGTGTTAAAAAGTGTGCATCAAATTTTGAAATCAGAGAAAGAGGGAGAAGGAAAAGGATAGATGACGAAACGTAGAAGGAAACTGTAATAGATACGGGTTAGATAGATAGACAGCTAGAAGCAAATGGTCAACTCCCAGAAGGCTGTCGCATCCGTCCGTCCTTCCGTCTGCCTCTACGTCCGCCTGTCTGTCTGTCTGTCTGTCTGTCTGTCTGTGTAATCCAATCCAATCTAATCTAATTTAATTTAATCGAACAAACGGCCAGCTGCGAGGAGCATTAGGTCCTTTACATCGCGGCGCTTGTGTATCGTGCAACGGGCATTTCCCGACGGGCATCACGACAAGACCCTGAGCAGCGCGGTGCGGTGACTGCTCCACCTCCGGCTCCGAGAGGCATGCCCATCACGTTGACGAATGGCGCAGGGCAGATGCAGCCAGCTGGTGCACCCTTTCGGGTAACGAGGCCTCGCCGTCTCATTAGACGCCTGAAAGAACGGCAACCGCTCTATGTGGCGTCGGGGCATGCCAGCGGCAACGGCCACCGTCAGAGGAGAAAAATGGTGGCGCCGTCCACCCCTCATTGGCGTGGGCGGAAGAACGTGTACCAAAAGAGAGGCCCATAGCCGGAATGCGATGAACTGATGGACGAGAGCGAAGGAGACGACTTCCCAGTGAAGGAGAAAAGAAGACAAATGAACGAACTCGTAAGTGGTTGTTGAACCGGCAATTTTCACTGATGGCTTGAATCACAACAAGGTTATCGGAAAATGCAAGAAACAGGACATGGCGAGCAGGAATCGAAACACTGAGCCGAACGGAAGGCAGCGTGTTATTCTGTCGCTTTCGGCATTAGCCAATTCATTTGCTGCTGCTGTTCTTGATTGCAATTTTTTGGGGAGCCTACCCAAGTTAATAGAGCGTTATCAGTGCTTTACATACTGTTAACCAAACAAAATGAACAAAACGAAAGTAAGAAATTAAGGCAGCTGCCTAACCCGTGAAATAGCTGTTCCACCGGTAGATTGCCAATGAATTCAGCTGATACACGGTGGCCGTTATTGCATATCTACCGCTCAATGAATTTTTACAGATTTTACTAAGCGATGGATATTTCTTGCCATATTTCCAGGATTTGCAAGCCCTTTGGCGTTTTCACGACGACAGCCTTAAGTGCTCGATTGTGCGAATAACGTGTGTTGTTGTTTTCTCGTACAGAAAATGTCCGCCACTCTGAAGATAAATAAAGAACACTTGATTTTGTATTAAACTACACCAGGGTTTCTAGAGTAGGAGACCGTTGCTACCGCGCTGTTTGCGGTCGTTGCCAGCAATGAAAAAAGAATTAGTCTAGGGCGTGTGGCGGTAATGTCAAATTGCGGGATCGGTGAACATGATGGCGAACGAGTAGAACGGTCCCCCCCCCCCCCCCCCCCCCAGACAATGGTAACTTCGGATTATAGGGAAGCTGTGTCATCAATTGTCGCCGGTATGCCCGTCGAAGTGATTCGCGTTGAAAGACGAAGAATGTACTGTGAAGAAATAGACGCAAACACGATGCAGCTGTAAAGAATTCTTTGGTAAGTATCAACAGGGGAAGCCATAATACTTTAGCCTTCAAAGAACGTAAGCAGACTTCAGTGCCCTGGTGAATCTTGTTGCCTTTACTCTCCATGTTTTGTTAGTTTGTTCTTTTTTCGCGCTCTACATCTTAATAGCAATAATACTCACAAGCGTTGGCTGAACAAGACAATGCCAAGTAAAAAAAAGTCTGGGTTGCCAATGCTCCCATGTGATTCCCTCGCATTCAAAGAACCGGTAACGACCTGCCTCACTAGGCCACTGTGGAAGCACGAGTTGACAGGGCAAGCTGCCGGAAAGCCTCCGCAGAGCACGCCAGTCTGGCTGCAGGGCTGAGCCCGTGGCCAAATTGAAGGACGCACACCGCTCGATAGGGATGGAAGAGGTACACGTGCCGTGCAGCTGCGTCTCTCCAGCCGCACTCGGCGAGGTCGTAACGAGCCATCATTTGATCACGGCGACCCATACCACGGAGTCTAAATGACCCTGGTAGCTACAGCGAGTTTCAGAAGCCGCCCGGCAGTGAGCACTTCCTCCCGAAACTCCCGTGAGTGTGTTTTTACAAAGGGGCCTCTTTAATCATGCCCGGTGCTCAATTAGACACGGCGACAGCGCTATCAGTATAGCCGCGCTATCCGCAACCCGTGGCGGGGTTGTTTGAACGTCACTTCGCGTCTACAAATTCACGCCACATTCGGAAACACACTGACCGTAAGTTACTGCGGTGTTTTGTCACTGTGTAATTTAAAACAAGCCGCCATGAAATGAACAAACAGCGAGAACTAACCGAAAGCGCTTGTGCGAGGAGCAGTGGCTTTTGTGTGAAGGAATGCGACGATAGGAGAGGTGCGGTTGCAGTGCACACACGCATGGTCGTGATGCAGTGAGTGTTTTGTCGGGCACACAGTTACTAATGACTGTGCGGTATTCTCGCGACGTCAGGCCCCGAAGAAGTTTGTGGGCGGTTTTGTTCGATTACGTTGGAGAAGATTTATGGACGGCAAACAAAATGCCGTAGAACAAAGGGTGTAGGACGTGAATAGGAGGCGGAAGAATAAGTATCCGTGAGTAGCAGTTAGCCTTGGGGAAGAGTCCTTATTCCAGGGCCCCTTGAGACCGTCCGGTTTCTTGGCCTCTCTTCACCAGCCAAAGCTGGTCGGTAGGATCCAAACTTTACGCTGCTCGCTGGCAGTGTTCAGGGAAGGGGAAAAACGGGGCGGGGCGGTAGGTTGGGGCTCTTATCACCGGCCGACATTATATGGTAGAGTGTGCACGGAGCCTCGCAGAAGTGGCATTGCGAGGAGTACAGAGTGGGGGCGAGTACGTGGGCTCTAGTTGGGTGGGAAAAGGTGTCGGTTTGGATGCCTCGAAGGTGGCGTTCTTGTTCTTTTGTGAGGTTTTTGTGTGGTTCGCTCCAGGCGGTAGTGCTGCGTGATTTCTTTGAAGGACAAGAGGGGATAGACACGCCACTGCTCGCAGAACTCCCGACTACCGGGTGTGTGCCAGATCTAGGGCATGCTGGTGGCCAGCTTCGTTGCCGGGCACGTCGGGAAAACATGTTCACTTGCCTTGCTCCTAACCGCTGAACACATTCTGTACTTGTAGAAAGCCAGCAGAAACGGAAAGGCACAGTAGATGTATGAAAGTTACATTTAAACGTTAAGCTTCGCGGAAATTAGTATACTACCCGAACAAGACGTGGGTTTCAGAAATATTTAATAGCGAGCAAATTTCATGGCGTTGGAGATCCTCAACTACGTGGATGCCTCTATGGTGCACGAAGAAGTGACGTGTTTCCCATTGGATGTTGCGGGACACCAATAATGGGTACGGTCTTTCCAAAGTTGCTTACATCTCCTTCAGGTGGTGCATTTAGGATAACCAGGTGAAAAACTTTAGGACGTTTCATTCAATCCTGTATCAATACGCTACCTGAAGTTCTCTGTCGACATTATCTGGCATTATTAACTCGAAGCCAAAATGTACAGGCGGGGACTTAATATTCCGGACCACGCGAGCGCGTGACAAAAGCCACCGATGCGCACTGTGGAGGCCTGGCGCCTGTTGTGGAGACCGGCACAGCGCGCATGCGCGTCCTTTTTTGCTCACAGGCACGCCGATTTTCTCGCTTTCTGCAGCGGTGCTGCGATGGTCACTGAATACCGTGGCATACCCAGCTTTCTCGCTCAAAATTCCAACCTCTCAGGAACCTAGCAAAACCACTTTAGGAAAGTGATATTTGGCCCAAAGCCAGAAGTCAACGTGAAGATGAAAACACTAAAAGAACATTTCCAGGTTTCTGAATATTTTTTGTGTAATTCGCTGTCAAATCTTACTCCCCATGCATTTCTATGGGATAGTTTCCATGGCCCAGGAACCTAGTCGCGGAACGTGCGCGACTTGAAACTGTGCACAAAGCAAGCATTCACCCCAAATATTAGCTGTGCCAAAGAACTTTTCATTTCGCTAAAAAATTGCAGAGTAATTACTGTTGAAAGGACTGCCATGAGCGGGAAAGCTGCACATGAGCGGCGCTTTTGCAGCATTTCTTTTACCCTGATGGAACATTTCCGGTCTATTATGACGATTGCGCTGGCTTTGGCGCAAGTGGTCGTCGAGTCCAGATAGATGCTAGCGGGGATTGTTTTGTTTGGGATTTTGCTCTTTGTGCTTTATCGTGTATACACGCTGGGACTAGCGGCTAGCGAACGGCGCCGTCAAATGAACCATGTGTGAAGTACAATCACAGGGTGCTGCTGCGCTATCGACAATGAAATGCCAGCGAGATGAATCGCGAACCTTTATTCAGTTTTTTTATTGTGTATACTCCTCGACCGCTGAACTTGTATTTCAGCTCGCTTTCCGCTGCCGATGAAGCAATCAATTTTGAAATGTATTAAACGAAATTATCTGGATTTCGTTTTTTGCCGTCTACTTTCCTTACTTAAAAATTATACAAAGACATACTCATTTAATTGTCTGTTCGCTCTGCACGCCAGCATTCGTCAAAATGGCACATCGGGTTCCAATTACAGAACGTCCTCAGATTGTTCGCTACTTCTGGAAGGCATTCCTCGAAGGAAAATGTGCGGGCTTACTAATAGGTCGAGGGATGCTGTTACCCGAGCAGTTCATGCCTATAGGAATTAAAAAGGCCGGCTTGCAGATGGCCGGCACAGCTGAAGGACATGGTCCAAAACAGAAACGGGAGTTAACCTATACTTGTAGCATAGTATTTATGCCAACGGGCATACTATCGCAATTAAAAAAAGAAGGACAAGTTTATTGTTGCTGCAGTGGTTGAAGACCCACTACTTAGGGCCAAATAAATTGCGGAGGCCCTACGAGAATAATCTGAAGGCGTTCTTCGATGTGAACCCGAGGGGCCATTTTGCCAAATACCGAAAGGCAGAGCTAACAGAAAATATATAGGAGTATATTTGTTTGGAACACTTTTAAGTAAGGATACAACAGCAAAAAACATAATTTCTTTTACAAAACTTGCAAAATACCTACCTTAGAGGCAGCGGAAAGCGTGCTCAAAGATAAGTTCATGGTCAAGTAGCGCACAAAATAAAGACGATGAATGAATGCTCGCGATTCATCTAGCCGGCATTTCGTTGTCGATAGCACGGCACCCTGCGATTCGGTTTCATACAAGCTGCATTCAGCGACGCCGTTCGGAAGCCGCTCGCCTCATCGCGTATAAACGATAAAGCACAAAAAATACAAAATAAAACATCCCTCGTAGGCATTTATCAGGATGCGAGGAGCGTCGGAGCCAAAGCCGACGCAATCGTCACATTAGGCCGCAAATGTGTCATCGTGATGAAAGAAATGCTGCAAAGGCGTCGCTCTTCGGTGCTTCAGTGACCATCGCAGTACCGCTGCAGGAAGCGAGAAGGTCAGCGTGTCTGCGAGTAAAGAAGGACGCGCATGCGCGCCGCGATGGTCTCGACAACAGGCGCCAGGCCTCCAGAGTTCGCATCGGTGGCTTTTGCCACGCGCTCGCGTGGTCCGGAAAATTAAGTCCCCGCCTGTACAAATTGGGCTTTACGCCTAATTCGAGGCACCGCGCCTCGTCAATCTGCAGATAGCTTCAAGATAAGTTATACCATATCAGATCATTTAGCACGCACTGAAATTACGCGCTTTTGCACTTCACCACCCTCACTTATAGTCTGAATGGAAATATCCACATCGAAGCCAAAGAATACTACCGCT
Organism: Haemaphysalis longicornis; assembly: GCA_013339765.2. NCBI lineage: Eukaryota > Metazoa > Arthropoda > Arachnida > Ixodida > Ixodidae > Haemaphysalis > Haemaphysalis longicornis. Next base: position 26,241,943 of record CM023453.1, on the reverse strand, counting down.
GGAGCGTGTTTATTGTATTTCCCGCAGAAAAACTGTCATCTCACGCAGTTTTCGATGCCAGCTTTATGCTCCGAAATATGTATCAGGTGAAAATTAGGATTCTGTCCTTTGTCTGTGCGCGCGTATACATCCCCACATTTGGTGGCATTATTCTTTCTCTCGGAAGTAAATGGGGTCGAGGGTTGGGACTGTTTCTACGCAGGTCTGATGGCCTTCCACTTTCAAGGAGTGAAGCGGCTACTCAATTGTTTTTATCGAATCTAAGCGTGCAAAACGGAAATTATTACAAAATACTGTACAAAATTTCAATCTCGTGATTCTCTTATGGTGATGACGAAATATTTCGAACCAGGAGGGCTTTTGTGATGTATATTACATCGGAACGACTGAGACAATGATAATAGACCTAATTGTGATTTGGGTGATTCAGTTGAAATGTAATCAAGTATTGTTTTATGACTGGTGTAGTAAGCCTCGGTACGGAGAGGCACGCGGGGGCACGGCAAGGCCTCTGGGCCGGACTTGTCGTGTGCGTTACACCTAACGCATTATGATCCTGTCTTCCCTTCACAACACGAAGGCTTTCAGTGAAGGCGATATTGCGCCTTAACGATTACGAACGCCTCAAACTCGGTGATTTTCTCTAACTGTGGCATTCGGAGGCCCTTGCACCGCGGGCTACATGGGTTTTGGTGTTCGTTACCCGTGACTGCGGTTTCAAATAAGTACTGTACGTCTAACGTACTTTTACATCTGCGTGTGTGTGCATGTGTGTCGTAATGCGTATACGTTAGTGCAGGTGTTGTCGAAATTTCTTTGCGTGGGCTCGTTCTTCACTCTTTTTATTGGCATCTGACGTCGCAAGACAAGCCGGCTTCAAGGCTTCCCCCTCTGTTCCGTTAAATTTTATTACGCGATTCCTCTCCTTTCACGTGTTTAGCAGCGTTAGTAATCTATTTTATTTTGCGCTACACTCGCTTACATAAAAAAGATTGACGCCGAAACAAAGCAGACCTTGATAATGTTGCATTAAATATGCTTACCGTCGGCGCCGATAACCTTCCGCATCTCCGGCCCTTATCTAGTCGCCCGGCCGAGCTGGGACGTTTTCTGCTCGAATTAGTCACCCCGACATGTAACTGCCTATTAGCGCGAGCTTGGGTAAGTGTGCTACCCGACAACCGCGACTGACTTATTTCATTACTATATTCGGATGCGGAGTCGCTGTTCTTCGTAGCGGGTAATTTAGGATCATTTTCTGCTCATTTCTTTCCAACTTCAAACGTTGCTGCTTCACGAGGCAGCTTCATGCCGATGACTCCATAAGCGACGTCTGGAAACGGAAGTTGCGTAACTTCTGGTTTCAGCGATAACATCCCTTTCCGTAAGACGTCGAATCCCCACACGACATCGTTCGCTGTTATAAGACACCTCCTTGCGCGTTTCTACAGCGACAAACCACGGAGGATGATGGCGGAAGAGCTGCTAACAGCTTCGTTGTGAAACACCTCCAATAAATATTTGCTCAATAAAGAACCTCATCCGTGTACGTTGTACAAGAAAACTTCCCATGGACGGCCGTTGTCGGTAAAAGTGGAGGAAAAAAAAAGAGAGAAAAGCTTCCTCCTTTGGTCTCCTGGGAACGTTGCAAGAATACCCTCGATTTTACGATTTCCTGTGTTTATATAAATCACTCTACGCAGGGCGTAGAATTTTTTTTTTGCGTATGGCCGTAAAAAAAATATACAGGCAAGCCTAAGTGAGTACATTAAACGCCCATGTTTCAGCACTGCCCGTGACATGCCGTAAATTCCGAGTGCCAGTCGACGCTTTAGCCCGGCCCGCCGAGTTAAACAAACACCAACCTGCGCGGATAAGCTCGGGCAGACGTTTCAAAAGAGCCAATTCACGCTTTTTTGCTTCATACATTCCAGTCATATCGTACTGCCGCTATTTATTTAGCGTATACACGCAGAAACTATCGAGAACTGGCAAATTTGGGACGGCGCGGAGAGTTTGTACGAAAAGCTAATGCGGATAAAAGAACGCTAGGTCAGCGATTGGAAAAAGAGTCGAGGAGTGCGGGAGGAATCGCCGGAGGAGAGGGCGGAGCGCCGCTGCGTTATGCAAATTCCAGTCTAAATTCTTCGGGCCGTAAAATGTGCGAACACGACGCGAGAGCGGGCGGCTGACGGCGTCGAGGCATATACAGTGCTGCGTGGTGGTCTTCTCTTGTCCGGTGCGCTGCTGCAAGCTCGCGGTGAGTTGATTTGTGTGCGGAGTAAACGCAAGCCCGTGAGTTAGCTCAAGGAAAACTGCAAAGCTCGTAGGCTTTGAATATTCTTTTGTGCCTGCTCCTCGCCCCCTATTTTAACGTTGACAAATTAGAGCGCTCGTAAACACGAGCAAACAGAACACGCAAAACAAAACAGAAAAAAATGGGATAGTATACACGGATGAAGCAAATTTTGTTTTTCGCACACATGACATGCTTGTCGTAAACATGTACCACCCGACGACGTTCCAGGTGGCACGGACGGCTGAACGGATGTGCGCACAGGGATTCTGAAACAAGTTGGAACGAAGACTCAACATCGACTCGGTTACCGACCGTGTTTATAGAACGCTCCCGTCACGCGTGCGTTTGAAACTACAACAACAAAACTGCAACAACCTTGTGAAAACGGAGATTTTTGTGCTTGGCACTGGAACTCCCTGTAACTCTGAATACGCTGAGAGAGGGAATTTGGAACCTGAGAAATAGAACGCCGCTCAACGCAGCGAATCCAGGGCACAGTGTCATGTATATCAAGGGCGCGTCCACAGAGGCTTGCTTTTGTTTAGTTGTATGTTATTCCTAAAAGGAAATGTTTGTAGTTTAGAGCAAACGCTTTTGTGGCAGCTTATAAAACTCTTAGAACCTTACTTTGAAGCACGTGTGTCATTGTTCACCGAATAGGGAGAAAACTCTCGAAGAATTTCGATCATGGTTTTCAAAGCGTGATGCGCAAAATTGAAGTCGCTGAAAGCTGGCACTGACATGATACGTTGCTCCTGTCTGAAAAACGGTGGTTACAAACATTAAAAAAGCCTAAATTGTAGGCGCAGCAACGTTTTTTAAAATGGTGGAGTGCGGGCAAATTACGCGGCAGGTAAAGAGGTAGAGAACTGAGGGGGAAAAATGATACATTTTGCCCCTTTTTCTCGTTTCCATTTAGATAACTGACTATAGGTTAAATGGGAGAGAGAGAACTACACTGACTAGAGCAGGAAGAATATAGTACGTCACAGGAGTAGCTTAGAAACTGCCATAGCTTGGAAAACAACGCCAGCTTTGATTTTAGCGCCAGGAACAAACTCTAAGGCACGGTCGCTGCTCGAGCCGGCTGAGAGACAGGGAGAGAGAGAGAGAGAGAGAGAAAGATATATATATATATATATATATATATATATCTATATATATATATATATATATATATATATATATATATATATTATATATATATTATATATATATAGCGAATCAGAAAATCGGAAATGAGGGGCTCCGTGATATAATACAGAAAATAAGGGTTGGCAGTCACGAAAACCTCGGAAAGCAAAGGGGAGGTTGTGGTGGGTCATAGAAAGAGATGAAGAATTTTTTTAGTCGAAAAGAAAGTGGTGAAAAAATGCCCGCCGGGCGGGATCCGAACCCACGACCTCCAGTCAAGTCCGAGGTTTTCTTGACTGCCAACCCTTATTTTCTGTATATATATATATATATATATATATATATATATCTATATATATATATATATATATATATATTATATATATATATATAGAGAGAGAGAGAGAGAGAGAGAGAGTTTTTTTAGTGTTGGCTGGAGAGGTCGTCCCTTCTGGCGGCAGGGCTTGCTAGGTCAGATGGGGATGATTGCAGTGATGCGGGTGAATCTGGCAACAATTAGCGAGGAAACAAAATCCAATGTCAATATCCAGACGCAATAAAAAACTAGAAAGAAGATTACAAGTTAAATATCTAAAGAGAAAGTTCCACAAAAAAGTAAAGAGACTGCAACAGCAACTGCGCAGAAAACTAATTTGCAGCAGCGCTTAGGAGCTTAGGGGAAGTAAGACGATGTTAGGCGCACAGGGGAGTACGAAGAAGCAATTGAGCTTTGCAGCCTGCATTAACGAGAGAAGTTGGCATGATGGCCGCACGGAACATAGCAAGGAATAAACTTAGGCCTGATTAAAATAAAAAAAAAAACACAGGTGCAGAGCAACATACTATGCTGTGTAATAGGCCCCTGCAATGAGAAATCGACGTGACCAATCGCTTTTGTGACGCTGGGCCTCACCTAGCCCGCACAATGTTTTCGCGGACTGCCGCACACACGCACACACACCCCAAAAATAAGGAAGGTTTATCGCGCCGAAGCGGCACATGGGCTATACCCCCGGATCGAACCCACGTAGGGGAGGGCTCCAGAATATTTTGGACCACCTAAAGATCTTGAACGTGCGCTGAATTCTCGACACACGCGTGTTTTAAATTTTCGCCACCATCTGAAAAGCAGCCACCGCGGATGGGATGGAACCCGCGTCCCTGGGTTCAGCAGCGCAACGGTTTAGACGCTGCGACCACCGCAGAAGGGTGCGGGCTGTTCCAGGGTTCTCTACTCAAACAGGGAACGACAAACAATGCATGTGAAAAATTGGTGCAATCATTTAGAAATGAAGCAAGCAAGAGTTTACATCTCACGTACTTTCGTTGCTTCAGTTGATCTTAGCCATTATTTGGTATTCTCTGTCGTTAGATATAAACGCTAGTACGTCTCCTCTAGTAGCAAAGGTACAGTTTTTTTTTAAGTTCAGCTCCCTGCTTTGACACCCGGTAGAAATGTCTGGCCCCTATAATCCTTAGAAAACTTTCTTGCGCAATGCTTCCTTAAACCCCTGTCGGTGTACGAGATGATACTTAATTTATTAGCAGCGAATTCTACAAATGTGTAATTGTAGGGGGTGATTATATTTTTATTTGTCTACTTTTGAAAGCCCCGCATATGATATATTTTTGTAGTGCACCTGGAGTAATCCACTGCATCTCATAATAATTATATCGTCCTCGAAAGGGTACTTGTTGCCAAGATAGCATAAGCTTACAAAAATTAATTCGAAGAAACGCCTGTACCTGATAATTCGCGGAAATTAAAGCATGGTAGAGTGATAAACACTTTAAAAAAAGCAGTCCAGAACAACACGCCATGGCAATAATTGCCTTCAAGCCCCCTCACGAGTCTTCGAGGTGACGGCAACCTCGTGACAGTTAATATTCTCTTCTTCACTACTTAACTCATGCTGATGCTATGATAACACTTGGTCGTGTTATTAACATGGGCCTGTTTGCCCGAACGCGATAAGTGCGGGAATAAGTTCTCAACTACGACTTTAACGATGTCTAGGTAATAAGTCGTTCGCCCGAAACTGATACAAACGCTCGGTTAAGGTAGCGTTTCCGTCGGGTTTTTTGGCAACCGGCTTATTTGCCGTGGCCGACTTCAACTTATTGGCGTCTTATTCGTAAGCGGGAACTTAATCGAGAACTTATGCGTACGGGCAAACGGCTTCGTGGTCTTGTGTAAAAACTGCGATGTGTTTGGCGTAACGTCAAAGCGCTTCAAATACTGTTTTCCGAGCACGTGATTGACTTTAAGAGAGCAAGAGCGTGCGCGTGCGCGCGCGCGCGCGGGCTGCGAGAGAGAGGAGCGATGAGAGAGACGAAGAGAAGAGAGAGATGAGAGAGAGAGAGATGAGGAGAGAGGGAGGAGAGATCGGAGAGCAGGATGCGAGTAGGAGAGCGAGGAGAGAGAGAATTGAATACAATAAACCCAACTGGGATCCCGAATAGAGTGTGGTGATTCAGCGGTGATGAACGGCCTTTATTGATAGAAGAATGTCATCTAGGCCGTTAGGAAGAAAGAGGGTGGGGTGGGTAGGGTAAGGGCAGATTCCTGGTACAATCATGTCGGATAAGCTGCAGACAAGACAGAGCTTACTGTGAGGCTGCGGGAGCCGAACATAAGCCGGCAGGCAGACTCCCAGCGGACTCGCGCGTGATGGTCCCGAAAGCCGTGCGTTGATTGTCGCACTTCTCCGCGTAATGACGCTGGGGTTAGCGGATGCTTTTTTACTGACGGCAGCGTTCGGCGACTAATGAGGGTGGAGGCAACACGCCGGTACTAACGCATTGATAACGAATTGATAGGGTAAACACAAAAATACGGATAGGCAAGTTGGCAGGATGACATATTGTAAAAAGCGTGGAAGAAGATAAGACGGAGCGATCGTCCTGTGCAGTTCTCCCCTTCGGCTTGTATTAGTTCGCGCTTGTTTTATTCTTAATAATTCCTAAAAATATTTTGCGCGGGCGTATGAAAAACCACTGCGCACTTTAAGCAGGACGGGAGTACAACCTATCTCCGCTCTACAATAAGGTTGCCATTGCCATTGCGATCGTCATCAGATCCGTGCACTCGCGCTCGCGGAAGCAGTGGACTACCTTGTTTTCACAAACGCGTCTAGCAATAGTAAATATCAGCTGGTTATTTTGTAAGTGAGATATGGGTCCTCTGCAACCCTTTTATGTCCCCAAAACTGTGCAATAACCACAAAGTAGCAGCTTTAATTATTTTTCCGCACGACTTCACCTCACTACGGTATCTCATGCAAACATCTTCGTGTCTTCCTAGCTTTCAGGCATCTTCCACATTTTAGCGGGTGGCCCAGCCCGCGCCTTATTGCAACAGAAAACGGGCCTTGTTTCCCATCGTTATCCTTTTCGGTCGTCTGCGTAAGGAAGATGAATACAGAGTAAAAAAATGGACAGAGAGAGAGACACACACAGAACAGCAGAAAAGAAGAAAAAAAGAAGCATCTGGCATTTTGGCGGCACATACATTTCGGCTGGCGGAAGGCGACACTCGGACAACAATGCCCGCTCTTTTCTGTGTGTGTGGGCCTTTTCTGTTCCAGCGTGGGCCGTGTCCCGATATCCGGGCGCATTTATCACGGTGGGCTCGCTCGGGGGCCGCTTAGGCGCCGCTTAGCATTGCTGCTCCAAGCCGGGCGTCTGGACGCTCTAAAAGCAAGCAAGGAAGCGAGCGGAGAGCGCGCAGGGAGTGAAACACACGGCTTTCGCCGGCGACGCGAGAATCAATAAAAGAATCTTCTGCAGCTGCCGCGAACACTCTTTTTGCAAGCTCTCCGGGTTCTCGTTTTCATTTGCTTGCTTTCTCATTTTTATTATATATATATATATATATATATAATATATATATATATATATATATATATATATATATATATAATATATATATATATAAATATATATATATATATATATATATATATATATATATATATATATATATATATATAACGAGGATGTTTATTTTGAACATTCGGGAGAATTTCGAATGCAGCCAAGACTGAGCTTTCCAATTTAAGGAAAGCCATTGGCGTTCTCAGCAAAACAATGACGTAGTGTAATCCCTGTCACACTTTTTTAACACGCGGGGTCTTGGTTACCCCTACCACGCCGCTGTAGTGATTCTTCCTTTTCAAAACAGATCTCCAACTGTACTTTCGTTTCTGCGCCTGTGACCTACATGCAGCCAGCCAGTCGGCAGTAGGTCTCCGATCGCCGCCTACTTAGGCGCCGCTTAGCGCCGCTTACACATTGTATTTAGAACTTTGTCATAACTCCCATTGTCTGCTGCATATTATGCATCATCTTATCCACAATGTGTTAGGAGGTCCCCCCGACAGTTCTTACTCTGGGACCTCCTCATGTACTCCGCTTATCTGTTCATTTATATGTATGCCTACCGTTCAATAAACTTCAACTTCAACTTCAACTACTTGCACAAGTTTTCACAGCTCTTTTGCGACCCAGCAATTTGTCTCGCATGGTTCGGGATCTAAACCAAGCGCAGGAACGCCAGGGCAAAAATAAAACAAAAAACAAGCAAACAAGAATTCAAATTGTTCACTATTCTGGAGACATAATGACAAACACTGAATGCCGAAGGCGATAAATTTAACAGCGTACGAAGCATTGCGAAACTTCCAATCGGACTAACGACGTCTTGCCAGAAAACGGAATTGAGCTCGTTTCGCCAAGCTACGTTTGCAGTGCTTTAGAAATGATTGTTCACCGAGTCGTAACGGCCGGACGAAATTTTTTGCCGTGCCACACTTGCAAAATAAAACAACGTGGGCACCTCAACCTTCACTTACGATGTTATAATGCCTGATAATCACTCTTTTCTCAGTTGTGTCGCCGAGGTTTTCAACTTGCGCATTGCCATCCATGTTTTACTTCAACGACGTGGGCGCCACGATTAGCTGTCAAGGCTGGCATACGGAACCGGTTTAGGGAAATTTAGCGGAGTGCTAAAAATACAACCTATTACAACAGCTTGAGATGTATTCAAGCCCCATCCATAAAATCTGGGTTATTCATTGACACCGACCATGACATGTCGATCCGAGCGACGGTAACCTTACCGTACCATTTACCGCGGAAATGTAACGGAGGTGGTCAACTTACAGTTGAAAAAATACTGACTACAATATCTGACACATTGTTAACGGAGGTGGTCAACTTACACTTGAAAAAAATTAGCAGTGGCTTCGCTCGGCTATGCCAGGATATACGTAGCGTGAGCTAAGGTTCAGCTGGTTATTCTTAGCTTTCCTGGTTGTGTAGGATTAGCTTGATTATCATGCTTACTGCTGCTTCAAGGACACACACATGGTATTCGCATTATGTGACACATGCATATTTATCAAGGGGCTCTGACGCCACGTCACGAATCCCCCAGAGCTCAGCTGGTTCCATAGGCGCACGCCGGTGTTGCTGCGACGCACGAGCCGTCGGTTCCACACCCGGCCACCCCTCGCATGATCATCAAGGGGACCGGGCCGTCACGTGCGGAACGGAGGTCGGCGAAGACGCTGGGCGCGTGGGGTGTGTGAGAGACGCTGGGCAGCAAGCAACGTTCTGTGCTCCGTGTGACGTCACTGCTCCTCGCGCATGGCCAGCATGGCTCTCCAGGATCCACGTGAAACTGCTCGACCTCTGCCAGTGTAGCTCACGCTACAATACTGACAACAATATTTGGCACATTGTTTTGTGAGCAATACAAAATAGTACATTGAAATAAAAAAAGTGGGTGCGCAGAAGTCTTCATAACACCCTTGGGTTAAAAGAGTGCAAGGCTGTCCTTTTCGACAGGAGTGAAATAACTGCTTCGATGCCTATGGATGCTTCTACTTCTCATGTCACTTTAAAAAAAACTAGTAGTCAGCCTCTTCGACGACCACCTTAACATGCATCATCTTCGTTACAAAACACTGTCAGAACAAATGAAATGGCCTTGTGACTTTAAAGCCGAAATTTAAAGTATGGCTACTGGCTACGAAGGCAGTGAGGATGTATTAACTGTCTCCACTCAGGAAGTAACGTTGAAAAAACGCTGATATGCGGGGAAAGTTAGAGATGGGGTTGCGCAACCTGCAAGACATATCGTCAGAGCTCGAGTGGCGACATTTCCAGGCAGAACGCAGACAGCTCAGATGGCACTGTTCTCACTCAGTTGGAGAGATAGTCTTCGATTTCTCCATTTACATGTACAGGGACAGCACAAAAACAACCAACACATCGCCATAACGTCCTTTCGACAGAATTTGCTGCTATGTGCGCAATGTACGTGCCGCGATTTGTTGCGTTTGTATGTGTATTTCCGGACACGGCGTTGGAATGATATGGGGGAAAAGTGAACCAAAAGAATCGCACCCGGCCACAGGAATGCTTTTCAAGCGTTACTTTATCGATAGTGCGACTCGCTTTGGGACAGAAAAAGAGAAGAAACTGTCAGTGATAATTTCGTGGAGTTGGCGGTGTGTATAGGGGGAGGCGGGGTGGAGGGAAAAACAAATGAGGCGCTTTGAACTGCAGAACTATGGTGCTCCACAGTCGAAAGCAGCGACAAAATGTACTTTTTTGTGTTGCTAGTTTACGAAGGGAACACGAGTTTTGCGTGAGCGTGATTTCTCTCATTTTTACGATCAGTGTCTATTCAAATAGTAATTTATTCTGTGTGTGATTGTTCATCTTGCTGCGTCAATATTTCTCTTATTTTTTAAAAGACCACTTCAAAGGCAACACAACTACCGTAACGTTCGAAATAACGCCCACCCAAAGTACAGAGATATCAAGGTCAAAATGCGGTATGGGCGAACTTTCGGGTCAGGTGCGAAAAACTTCAAAAAAAAAAAAGCCGCCCGCATCTTCCCCCGGGGGGAACTCGAGTAAATGCGTCGCATCTACTCGAGTCAAGCAAAGCGTCACTGTCAAGCGAAAGCCAAGCAAAGACGCCCCGACTGAATTCCGAATGCGCGCTCCGCCGCTATAGGCCTCCTGCGCTGCCCAGGGGGCGCTGCGCAAGCGGCTTCCGGGCAGTACTTCCGGTAGTACAAAGCTGCGCGGGTCCCATAGCATCCGTGTTGACAGAAGCAAAAAGAGCTCGACGCTCCCGATTATTTTGCGACGTGGTCCCCAGCTCATCCCCGACGCGTCCGATCTATTTCAGCGATCAACTTGGATTAGGGGAAAAAGCTTTGCAGCGCTAAACACATTTACACGCCACGAAAGTCCCGGGACCGTACGGCGTCGCTATCAGTCAGGTGTCACGCGCGAGTGGTACGAAGTGAAATTTAAGTGAAGCTTCTAGTTTAAACTATACTCTGGGTGACAAAGACTTCTCAAAAACAGCCGATCAAAAAAGAAGAGTGACGCAATCGGCGATGATCGCGCTTTAAAGCCAGCGAGCGGCGGACGCAGGCTGCGCTGCGGTGCGCCGCTCTTTTGCGTACCTGCACACTATGCGTGCACTTTCATTAAACAGTGCTCGTTTGCGTCGCCGTTACGAATACATGGTGCATCGTTAGCTTGCCGTTTTGTTGCGTGTCTCAGTGACGACCGTCAGAAGCGTGAAATCTGTTTGCGATTCCGAAATTAGTGGCCGTAAAACAAAGTGGTCGGGCCGCTCGCTTTCCTTGTTTGCTCTCACTTTACTTAATTACGCTCTTGCAGCATGCATTCCCAGTTCGCACTTAATAGCCTAGAATGAGGGTCAGCAACGGCCGAGTTCCATGCAGCCGACACGGGGGAGGGCTGGACGGCAAATGGGGGGGGGGGGGGGGGGGGATGAGGAGGAGGAGGAGGAGGGGGACTTTGAATGCAAAGAGAAAAAATTTAATATTTGACAATAATCTGGCGAAGTGTGAAGATGGGGGGGGGGGGGGGGGGCAATTCAACTGGAGGACGCCAATTCTCTGTTCTGTCTCGCTGTCTAACTCCATTTGAAGTCAAAACTGGCGTGTCGGCGTTCAGATTCGACGACCCCTGCACTAGAAAACCAACAGATGTTATAGAAGTACACATCTCTGCAGGCAGCGGGCGTGTGATTTGGTGGTTGTTTTGCGTCCTTTAATAGCGCTTAATTTGATTATTTAATTGGCGCAATTGCCCCGCCTACTCGCTAGTATACATGTACCCTGCCGTTCGTAAATCGTGCGGCGTAAACGTTACGCAAGAATCATTAGTTTGCGAAAATACGAAACAAAATTTCCACTCGTTTCAAAGGCGGTGCCAGGCCAGCAGTGTCAGCTGAGTCGGCTGCGCAATTCTTGCGTTCGCTGCATGCTCCCGATGAGCACCTTTGCAGTTAAATAGATACAGCGTTCGTGTCACTACTCTGAATTCTTGTCGCGCACCATGAGAAAAACTGTAACTGGTAACATACCACCCGACCGCATCGATCACCGGCCCGGAGCTGTCTCAAAAGAAAGCGAATCGGCTTTTCGGATTTGTGCCTCGGCATGTTTAGGGTCGTAAATGCAGTCATTAAAACAAAGCGCCACACAACTTCCCGGGAACTCGAGTAAAGCTGCAGCCGAGTCAAGCAAAGCGTCAGTCAAGCCGAACGCCAGCAAAGGGGCCTTGACTGATCCCGAACGCGCGCTCCGCGCTTATATACGTTGAGGGGACTGCGTAAGCCGGTCCCAGTCGACGACGTTGGCGTACTTGTAAAGCGGCGTGGACTCTAGGTGTTTGAGCCAAACGCGGATGTTGCTTCGCCGGAGAACGGCACACCGGTTATATGCGCAGCGCGCCCGAAGGAGAGGAAACCGCGGAAGAGAGAGTACTGCACATGCGCCGGCCCCAGCGCGTCTGCCGCGGCTATGACGCAACGTGCCGCGGCTATGACAAAACACAATCCATTCCAATCCAATCCAAATCCAATCTAATCCAAGCCAAGAACCAATGCCAATCCAATCCAATTCCGATGTCGAATCCAATCCAATGCCCCTCGCGAGAGAGTGTTCGCTATCGCCTCGACTCGACGCGCATGCGCAGCGTGCGGACTAGCGTGCGGACTACGAGCGTGCGGACTACGGACGCCAACGCGGGTGACATCGTGAGTTACTGAAATGCTCTGCATTTAAAAAAATTCCCGCGCCTTCCCGCGAGGGGAACACGAGTAAATGCAGAGCATTGGGGCCTCAGTACTGGTTGAAGGCAGTGTTGCTTCCATCGCTTCTTCCGTGATGCTGGAGTAGCAGACACGAGTAAACGTGGGAGCGAGCGTCAACCAAGGAAGGAAGGAGCAACGGAAGTGACAAGCACGAGCGACCGTTAGCGGCTTTATATTTGCAGCGCGCGCAGTAGAGAGGGATGAGCGGTACGGGGGGGGGGGGGGGGGATGAGCGCGCATGCACAAGCAGCGCGCGCTCTTCTACGCCCCACCGCGCTGCTATCACGCACCTGTTACGCCGAGACACGGCCGGACTGGAGGAGCGGCGAGCACGCACTTTCATATGAAAGTGCGCGCCCGCCGGTCCTCCAGCCCGGCCGTGGCCGAGACCGCGACGGAGCGTTCCGGGGGTGACGAGCGAACGGGCTGACTGCGACGCATGCGCGCACCTGCTGCGGACGCGGAGCTGTGGACGCCGTCCGACGCAGGAAGAGGCGAGGCTAAGAAATGCTCTGCATTTAAAAGTGGCCGCACCACCAGTGCTCGACCGAGCGAGCCCCTCTTATTAATGCACGATAGCAGTCGAAACGCTTCGAACACTTCCGCCTGCAGCGCCGCACACCCACTAAACTGGGTGTTGCGTAGCAACGTGTTTTCTTCCTCGCATGGCATTCTTTCCCTCTATGACAATGATTCAAAGCTTCAGAGTCAAACGAGGTTGCGCAGAAACGCTCTTTTCTAACTGTCACGGACGGATGACAGTGGCTTGAAACACCGGCGTATTCATTTTTCTATAACTCCCGCCCTTGATTGAAAGGCTCGAGACCCAATCACAACGTGAATATAAAAAAAAGGGAATTGGGGGGGGGGGGGGGGGGGGGACGGAGGAGGAGGGTAGCGCATACGCTCATGCATAAGAAAACAGGAGATACGGCGGTATGCAACCGAAGGAAGTGGTCTACATTTGTGCACTCGATAAATTTTGGTATATTCCTCCACACCCTCCCTCTCGTTTCCTGTTGTATGTCCTATTTACATTCATGAACACATGAAACGCGGACACGAAAATAGGAACCAAAACACGCAAATAGCGCGATTTACTTTCGTTTAAATTAAAATGAAGCATGTCTTAGCAACAAGAACAAAATTTGGAAATGTGGCTTTCCAAAATAGACCAATAGCTCGCCATCATTGGGCCTCAACGAACAGTATTCTTCAATTTTTCATGTTCTGGTTGATACCTTCGTGTTCGCATTTCGTTTGTTCATGAGAGTACGGATTTGGAGGAGCGGAATACGCACGAAGTCGTTGCTAAAGTGAAGGAACATGTATAACTTCTGATCAAGACAACGAATTCATACACGATTCCAGTGCTTTCCCAACCGAGTGATTTTACTGCGCTTAGATAAGATGGCGACGAGTAAGGTGCAACCCGTGAGGAACTGAAAAATCACAGCGCAAAAAAAAAAATGAAGTTGAAGGAATGGCTAACTCGAGTGTCATGCCTGGTGTTCTTTATGATTTATGTTTTCTTTTAGTTTGGAGATGTGGTTCTTCACAGCTCTATTCTTTTTGTGCTTTTTTATTTTACAGGTAAAGCAAAAGTTATTGGGCGTTTGAAGTATTCTTCGAAATTCAGCAGTTCGATGTAGAAATTATAAGAAAAATTAGTGTGGAGAGTTCATGCCTAAAACAGTTTTTGCGACAAAAAAAGTCGGGTAGGGGTAGACCAGTTAAAATTAGACTCAGCAAAGCAGGAGCACGGTGTGAAACGCAGCTGCAGCAAACACAAATGAGGCGCAATGATATGCAGATGAGAATAGATAAAGGTCGCTAGAAAAAAGGCCTCGTGGTTTTCACTGGTAGCGGGCGCTCTGAATGCGACCGTGGGACGTTACGAGCGGCAGTGCGCGTAGCAACAAAACTCCGTGCAGTGCGAGACAGCGCCGTGGGGGGAACTAGACTGAATCGATCTTGCCGAAATACAGGCGCTCCTTCACATGCATGAGCGGTGCACTGGGACGCTTGGATGACGCCGAAGGGAGGCTGTTCCTACAAGGAAATTGCGTATTCCGGGAAAACAGAACAAGTATACTGCATGCCTAATGGAGTCCCCATCACAAAAAAACATCCGGCAAACCAAAGCGCGAAAGAAACTGATGGACACCGAAAAGAAGAGCATAAAAACGAACCAAGTAATCCGGCTAAGTATTCACCAAGGCAAATAATTCGGCAAAACGTATGACAGGAATGAAAAACAATAGAAAGAGGTTGCGAAAGAAAAGAAGGAGTGGTGAAAAAAATTCTAACGTGAATACAGGAAGGAGAACGCAGGACAAAAACAAAGAGGACAACAAAAAACGAGAGACTAAACGGACATAGGATAACGAGGGAAAAAATAAAGAAACGGACTAAGGGGGAAATAAGTACACGCTGCAGACAACACAGGTAATGCGGGCTGGAATGAAGGCAAGCGAGAGGTGAGTTAATCGACGCAAAGCACCAAAAGAGAAAAACAATCACGGCTGAGTTCATGGAAGATTACCGAGGTGATTCCAGCGGATCGAGACCTCGCTGCCCACCACCCCGCCCCAGGCTCTCCCGTGTCAGCAGGAGAGGAAATAGAAATAGCGCGAAAAGCCGCGGAGTAGCGGACATTGCGGGCATTTTCGTTCGGGGAAAGTGGCCAAAAAACATGGAATCATGGTGGCGCTGGCCGGAACGCACTTGGAATGGGGAAGGCACGCAGGTCCCGGAGCAATCTGCGGGTCGCTTTGATTGCGAAGGGAAGACACGTGTGAATGACTCGATTACGTTGGCGCAGTAATCTCGGGTGGCGCGATTCGTTCGGGTGCCTTCGATTTGTGGATTTCCCGGGTGTTAAGGAAACATGTGCGAATATGATGACTTTGTGCGTGCCTACGTAGCGTTCGGGAATGCAGAACCTGGCCCGGTTTGGACTCGCTCTCTCGGCGCCGTGTTAATGAGTCTATAATTGACTGTAGCCAATCGCCCCCAGGGCGAGAAGGGAACTTTCTCGTGGATGATCAGGTGAGGTTCTTTCCCGTAACGCGCCAGAAATCCTAAACACCCCGGGGTCAATCTGATCAAACGTTACGATCTGCTCCTGACTTGGTAAACAGTAGAATGTTTACGCATCGATATTGGTAGCCCGTTTCACTCAGCCAACGAAATATGTCGTTTCGGATTTAGTGTCGAGGCAGAATTGAAAACAAGCCCGCTAAAGCTGCTTTCGTGCGCCCAACGACAATAAACATTTTTTTTTCTAGCTGCTACACAAGTTTAGCACGCGCGTTTATTTCTGTACCCGCCTATACCAGAAAGCTGACGACCGTTCTAGATAAACGGTCGAGGAGGGTATAACGAAACGCTCGTGAAAAAACAGTAAAATAAGCAAATCTAAAGAAAATCAGTAAATAATTCAGGCACATATAAAAACGTGCCCGTCTGTTTGAGGCCTTGTCGAAAAGGACGTCGAAAAACAATTTCATTTCCACCCCGGCAAGTAACACTCATATTTCGTAATACGAATCCGATTATATATTCCCAGAGCATTGAAGAATTCAGCTTCTGTTTCAACTTCTCGTCGTAATCGGCAGCAATGCGAGAGCATTGCTACGGCCGCTACACTTTGTGACACGTATATTATGACAAGGTTTTCTAACAAGAACAATTTTGGGCGATACATGCATCTTTCATTATGAGACGGGATCACCACTGCGTCCGCGAATTTAATGATACGCACTACTACACTCAGTACCATCCAAGGGTGGCACCAGCGTCCACAGTACGATGGCGTTTAATGCTAATAGCGGCCTTTCTCTAGATTATTATACAGTCATCTGCTGTGCGTCGCCCTATAGGTATTCTGCTTATAATCTCTCCGCAAAAACGAGGATTCCATTCTCACCACTTACTTCGCTCGCATTTAGCTTGCGTCTGTTAAATTTTATTTTTCGGGTGACGTGCACACCAAGATTTCGACGTTTACCTAGTCCAATTAGGACCCTGGTCTTCGTTTTAACCAAGACCACGTTAAGCGGAGACGCACGTGCATAATTGGATTCTCCTAGTTTTACTATGCTTAAGTATACTGAAGTACAGAAGGTCTGAGCCGTTTCAAATAAGCTTCCAATGGTGAGGAGGAGGAATTGCTCGAAACAAAGTTTATGCATGCCAGACGTGTCAGGGGGTAATGAACAACACGGTCACGTATGAAAAAAGCTGCTTTCTTGCGCGTTTATCTCTGTGCCCGGCATAAATGAAGATGCGGGATCACAAGATAACAAGGAAAGGGGATCAGGTGAACCTGAAAAGGTTCGCTTTGTGAATGAAATAGAAAAATCATTCCACTTCTACTCTGTGCAGAACGATGACCAGTGAGGCTGGGCGAAGTGCAGTGCAGGAAAGAAATTACGCTTGTTTGTAATTCGCGATTGAGCATACTTCCAAGCTAATTAGGTAAACTAAACACGGAAGGACTCGAGCTTTATTCTAGCGGACAAACATGGGGCTGTCCGTTTCAGTCCTGCGTAGTGGGAGCCTTACTGCCTGTGCAACAAACCAATCAAAACCGCTTGATCCCGGAGGACGGGAGTCAGGTCGCATCATGCCGTTGGACGTCCATGTTGAAATCTCCCCCCAGCAGAACGGCTATGTCAACGGTGAGCGCGTGAAGCCTACCTGCCTGTGTATCCCCCCTCCCCCACCTCCTCCCCGCCCCCGTCCCCCTTCTAGGGCACGCACAACTGCAACCAGTGATGTGCGCGTGCTTAGCCGTGAAAGACACCGGCAACAATGTCCCTCTCGAGGCCCTTCAAGCTGGACGAGAGAAGCACCGTCCAAATCGTCGCACTATGTGCCCTTCAAGAAGGAAACAATAAACTAGCTCTTGGGTGCGAAAAATTTCCGGTCTACACCGATTTTATCCACGAAAGCTATATGGCGAAGCGGAAGCATATACAGCCTCGCTGTAAGAACTAGAATAGTAAAAGGGTGGAAGATCAGGGCGAATGCGAATGTCTGATCAGCTAACTAGGTTTTGTTTTGGTAAGTGTGTATTGTCAGATGGCACGCATAATTTTCTAGACGCGTATCTGTATGGGGCGGTCATTAAAATGCTACAAGAAAGTACACCTGAAATTGGATTCCAGTTTTGGCAGATTATTTTTTGTGTGCAGCACGTTGGTCAGAAACTACGCAATTAACAGGTGAGGCGTGGTATAGATGCAGTTTACCGCTTTCTCCCCTAATTAAGGGGTCGCGCCTGCATTTTTAAGACGTCGCTGACGACCGGCGCTAACGATCAGCAGATTATGTCAACTCTGTAATTGCAACCCTTGTACGCCCAGGCCTACGTATTAAACCCGGTGTTATTGTTATTGGAAACGCGGTGTGCTACAGCATGGGCATAGGCAGAATGAAGCAACATCGAAGACATAAATGGCATGCAGTTTATCGCATAATGGCATGCATAAAAATGGCACGGGGGAGATAGATGCCGCACGTCGCGAGCAGTATACACGGCTTGGGAAATGGGTGGTCGTGGTTGAGAGGAATATATATAGTGGGGCTGTAGGCACACTTCCTCCGTAGCTGGCCACGCTTCATTGTTTTTCTTTTTTTCACAGCATGCTTAGATTGCCATCAAAATGTGAAATAGGCGTGTTCAACAACTACTGCGCAGCATGTATTGTGAAAAAGCTATCTTACAAAGACCAAGTTTACGCCGATTTCCTTAAAGGCGGCTTCATTTTTTACCTGTGCATGTACTAGTGCCCTAGACCCGCACCTGCAACGTTCCCTTCCACTAAGCCTCCCAAGGTGTGACGCAACTCTTCTTTCCCGTCTCTGGCTGGGGGTGGCATTCATAATTGCTTACTCATACTTGATAGGAATGACAGAACGTGAGGAGTGTGAACGTTCGGCACGCCGGAGACCACACGCCCCGTCTTATGCGAGTGCCCACGCTACTCGTCTGAAAGACAGAAGCTGCCGTCAGCACTGAGCAACCTTGACTTTCGGCGGCCATTATCGGAGGAAAAGATTTTATGATCTGGCCTTCGCTGTCATCAGCTCACATGTTTGCTAAGGAACTCATACGCTTCCTGCGGGCGACGAACGTGAACACAAGACAATAGACTGAAAAACTGCAGTGAGTGTCATTGAATTTGAACATTTAGTGCCCTGGCACAGGGCATACGCGCCTACTATCTGCATGAACTTTTCTCAATTCTTAGCTTTCTATTTTTAGCGAATTTTTATTTTTCCTCCTGTAGGATAGCAAACTAGGCTTTAGCCAGGTTAATTTTCCTGCCTTCCTTCTACATCCTTTCTTCCTTTCTTCAACGCATTGTTGGGCAGACATTTTTGAGGGGTATTTTAAGATACCTTGTATCAAAATATGGAGAACCTAAGGCCTTTGTTTTATTATCGGGAATTTTTCCTTACGCTGAGCAGAAGTCCCCGAATTTTCGTTCCACACGGGCGCTAGAACTGGAGGAACTAGACATATACAGCTTCGCTCTAAAAGGGACTGATTATTTGGCTATGTGTTCACGCAATGCAACAGGACGCATCATCTACGCAGGGGCTCGTCCTTGCGACATGTCACATACAAAGCCATATATGGCCGTTCGCACTGGCACTTCATGGAAAATACTGGAGAGCCGAACGGAGAACGTTCCTCCTAACGACTGAACTAATTCAAACTAAAACACTTGGATGATGAAACTATGAGCTTAAAGTTGCGGCTTCAGTTATTTCCGAGAACAGTGTCGCAATTTGGAAGAAATGAACAAAAACTTGACAATTCGACATAAATCTCTGACGCTTGAACAATTAAATTTTAATTTATTATAGTAAAATATAATTATTTACCCAAGAAGAAGAAGAAGAAGAAGAAGAAGAAGAATAAGAAGAAAAGTGAACTGAAAGGCCGAGAGGTTATCCAGACTTAGAGCCCGGATTGCTACTCGGCAGTGGGGGATGGGTGCTCAGGGGATAAAAGAGAGGGCAGGCGAAAAGGAGGCGATAAGAGCGGGGACGCGCACACACTTTTGTGCCTTTGTGGGTGCTACAGTTTTTCAGCTATGCTTGTGTCCTTCATGAAAGGGAGAAGGGCTTTTGTTGCCTTCTGCGAAGTCGATTATCGGGGTCGAAGGCATGATTACACAGCTCTTCTTCAAAGTTACCAATTAAAATACATGCGCCCCGTTTTGTCTTGCTTTTCAGAGGCCCTAACGAGTGAATTTTATTCAGACGGACAGTTCATTTTTTTGTTTACACGGTAGTAAGTTTCTCGTGTTCAAGTTTTCCTATTTCGTACACTGCAGTCAGGAGCAAAACTTTACGCAACGTAGGGGGATTAATTTTCGGGGAATTGTTCCGTCCTCTCTGACCACCGTGCACTGAGTGTGTGTCAAGGATTGCTCGGTAGGAGAAGAACAATTCACAGGCACAAACTGTTTCTAATGGGACACAGCGCGGAGACATTCCTTCAAGATACCAATCTCGTCGTCCGTAATTTTGATTTACTTTTGACTGTAATTACGTTTTTTTAAACTCTAGGGCTAACTCAACATTACTCGACCGGTTAAACCTAGAAGTCAGCTCGTCCTCCAGTATCCGAATGCCTCTCTCTTTCCGACACGCGGAGTTTTTGGGGTACGGGCTGTAGTGCCTCCTAACGTCAAACCCTAGTCGACAAACAGAAAATACGACCGCGAAGAGGTTCGCCAAGTACCACGGTAGGCAAATTGGGGTCATCGGTTTAGCGCGCCATATTTCACCCCATAGCTCCTTTGTCAAGAAAAAAAACTAGTATCTTACCTCTACCCGTTCCCTGCTCCCTGCGAGCTTGTCATTTCTTCAACACTCCACTACGAAACTTCGTCTAAAAACATGCGCGGGAATTAGGCTAACTGGAGGAAGCGCAGCTTTTACTCTTCGACGCTCACGGTCGCCAAAGACCCCGTGACGCAGCATAAGCCGTTGCATGTCATTTACGCTCCCAACGCGTAGGCGTTAAAGAAAATTACGCCGAAGCAATTAGGGAGCGGCGGGAGATAGTATGATGCTGCTGCGGTGAGAAAAATTTCGTTAGCGCGGCGACTAGGCGGTGAAGGGCAGTGACGTCAATTAACGCTAAATGCGCCCACGGGTCGTGCAGGCTGCATATTTCGTAAACTTTGTGGACGCGGCACGTGGCGAGAATTTATCACCAGAAGCAGGACGCATACACGGGGCTTATAGCTTCATTAGGCGCGTAGTACTTTCGGTCGCTCAGTCGATCATTTAATGGGCAGAGCCGCCCCAGGTACATGCCGACGAACGAGAATTAAAAACTGCTTTCTGCTGCGTATGAGGCGACGGCGCTGGCAGGACATGTTTAAGGTGGCCAAAAGTGGCTCGCGTAACTAGTTTGCATAAACCTGTAGAACATCCAAGATGGCTGCCAAGGTAACGTGAACCAAGGTTGTGTTTTCACAGCTGACGTTCTCAGGACCCAAGCTACTTTTGTCAACAGAGAGGTCCTATGCCATTGCGGGTATACGTTCTTGTTGCCGAAGAGATTGACAATTGTTTCAATCCGAAATAAGCGCGCATGTTTGCGAGGCGAGTTAACGGTGTATTTCCCCCTAAACGCGTCCGTTCTGATGGCTTTCACTGATCTCCGGGCCGCGGAAGAACATGACGATTGGTGGTAAAAATTCGTCGCACTACTAAGAGCATGAATTAATTTTTAAATATTGTTTACTTGCTGCCTTTTATGTATATTTGTCGCGAACATTTTGATTTCACAGAGAATTGAACAAACGTGCCGATGATATTGTATTGGTCTTTTTCTACGAAAAACGTCATGATACCCTATTCCTTCTGTGCGCATGCCGCGAGTTTAGTGTGTTCCTGAAATTCTTCAAATGTACTACAAAATTTACCAGTTATTATTGTGTCACACCGTCAATACGCTTCCCTTTCTTATCGTCTTGCTTATGTTTTCTTGCTTTGTATTGATATACCTTGTAGGCAAACAGATTTGTCGAATCTCGTATGTTTCCCGCATATTTCCTTATTGTTCAGCTTTATAGCCCAGCCATTATTTTGGTCGAAAATAGCTTCTCAACTTCAAGATAAAAATATCAATCTCATCCACTCTTGTTGGCACTCTAAATCATATTTGTTACTTACCGCGTCAAAAGTAATTACATAAGGCTTGACAGGACGGTTCCGTATTAATTGCTCTTTCCTTGACGCACAATGGCTCAAACAGCGTTAAATAAATAAGAATGGTGTTCGGTCTGCTATAACAGCCTTCTACACATCCTGTAAGAACGAACACATTTGAATTTAATCGAACCATCTTTTAAAAGAGCTTCTTTACCCAGCTTTAAGAGGAAGTACCTTGAGGCCTCATTGTTCCTGCTTTCTAAAGGGCGCCTCCATTGACTATTCCTTCAATGAATGGAAGATATATCTAGCACTGCTGCCTTTTCCTACTACTGGGCAAGACCTGATAACATCTTAATTAAACGAGCTTGTAAGCTTTGTAACTATGAGAAGCCGCAACGTTAAAAACTTCCCGCTGTCTCCTTTCACGGCAAATGGTAAAAATGGGGGCTATTTTTATCCGCCTTCCTTGACAAGAATATGCAACAAGTTCAGGCCAGTTTTGCGTATTGTTTAAAATTTGCGTTAGCTGTCTCACTTCTACCTCTAATTCAAAATGTGAACTCACAGTTTTTGTGTAATTCAGAATGTGAACACACAGTATTGCAGCCCAGTTTTTCTCTTCACTTATTTATATAACCATTGTAAACCAATAATTGCATTCTTACTCCGATTCCCGCCGTTCGCTTTCTTTGCCTTCTGTAAAGCGTGCATTGCTGCAAGACAGGCTAAATGTGGCAAAGCCAACTTCTCAACAGGCAGGAGAGAAAGTGCAGAAAAACGAATACGAAATGTCAAGTGCCGCACAAGCAGCGATAAGTGACAGCATGCTTGGGAGAATTGATTGGAATAATTTAAATGTAAACCAAAGAAGCGTCATCGTAATTAGAGTAATTGTGCACGTTGACGTAGCTTAAACAATCTGTACCAACTTCTCCTCACAATTTAAGTAATTAAAAGCACGAAACAGCCACATCGACCCGCAAGGCTTTCTCAATGGCATATCTTGGAATGTAAGGCAAAATAACCACACTACTAGAGGCGATTGTTACAAAAGAATTTTTTGGAACATGAGCGTACAGTCATAGACAAAGGAAATGCGAACACAAAAATATGAACCAGAAAACATTAATAGCACTATTTTGCTCCATGCAAGTCCAATTATCACGTGGCTTTATAACTGTAACAATGTTTGGAAAAGAGACTTTCCAGACGCACCACAACAGCGCCATTAAAAGATGTCCACGAAATACATTCTTTGAATTTGCGTGGTCTGGTTCATATTTTTGTGTTCGCTTCTTTTCATTTGACCATGACTTTGCACGACAGCGCAATGCCGTAACGCGGCCGCCGTTGAAATTACTGGATTTATTTTTGTAATGTCGCGTTTAGCAGCTTACAAGTTTATGCAGGGCCTTCAAGCCAGATACCGCTCCACGAGTGCCGTTATTGTTCATTACTGGATCGCCTCAGGAAAACCAGGGAATATTACCCACACTTACAACTCAATACAAAGAAAACTAAATCAGAAAGAAAACAGCACTTCGAAATTGGTTAGGCGAATTTAGAAAGAAGGTTTTCTTTCCACAGTGCCTCCCAGTTGCGATCGCGAGAAATTACCGGACCAAGCACTGATGAAAAGGCATCCTATTACAGTGTCTCGCATCAGGTCAGGGGCGCTTCCAATTATCTCACAAACGCGGCGGTCCAGTGATTAAAGGCGCATCGTTGTTTCTGGCCTTGGCTTCTTTC
Organism: Haemaphysalis longicornis; assembly: GCA_013339765.2. Classification (NCBI taxonomy): domain Eukaryota; kingdom Metazoa; phylum Arthropoda; class Arachnida; order Ixodida; family Ixodidae; genus Haemaphysalis; species Haemaphysalis longicornis. The sequence continues at coordinate 26,218,412 of CM023453.1, read as the reverse complement.
TCGGCTATTGCACGAGCGTTTTCTCTGCTAATTGGAATGTCGACGCGTGGTACAGTGTCTCCCCCCTGCAAAACCTAGATAGCCGAACACACCTCATGTTTTTTTTTCTCAGGGAATGCACCCCTCGCCCCCCCCCCCCCCCCTTTCTTTTTTTTTGCTTCATCACTCCGTGCACCTTTGTATCCTTCAGTTTCGATCTCTTTGTCCGCAAAGGTGCAGAACACGCGAATCTTATCGCACAAATAATGCGTATAAAAAGAACCGGTAGAGGGGGGAGCTCTCTTTGTTACCATAGCAACCGACCGCTTCGGGAAAAAAGAGGGAGAAGCTGAACTTACGTTTCATTAAAAAACATATCGGCTCCCCAAATGAGCCAGACGCGCTGGTTTGGGCACCCTTGCACGTCTCCCGAACTCATTACGCGGCGGTGTCGAGTGAACCTGGCGGGGCGTTCAAGCAACAAGTATATGTATAAGAGAGTCGCAACTCATTTTCGAGGTCGCCGGCCTTGCATCTGTCGTCATCGCCTAGACAAACATTGGCACCCTAATATAGGGTGGTATTTCGCAATATAGGCCCTTGCGCCGTGGGCAAACGCCCGGTCTCCAGATAGCTGAACAGGAATGCAGGTTCAGCAGAACGCGCACTGCTTTCTTTTGACGGCTTCGTATCTGCCGAACTGAGAATGAAAGACGGCTTATCTAACACAGCAGACGTGGTCGAAGTTTAGAAGCAAAGTTTGAATGTATCCACCTTTTTTTTTTTTTTTTGAAAATTCGGAAGTTATCAAAAAAAAAAGGGGGGGGCGCGGTTTCTTGGTTCTCTTGTTGTTCTCTTGGTTCTCCCGGTTCCTCCCGGTTCTCTTGGTTCTCTTGGTTGCGACAGACGTTTCCTCCGATTGTGATTTTAGTATCCCGTTGAAATACCCTGTGTCAGCCCACTTTTTCAATGCATCTTTAACTATTGCTGGCACTGAGGACTCTTACGTGTCTGACAGCAGAACTGACAGCAGAACTGGGACACAAGAAAAGGAATTATTGTTTTTTGTTCCGTAAGAGTCCAATAAAAGGCATGATTAATTCCTAAGTGTACTCACCATGGTTTCCAATTTTCCACCAACCGTGGAGTTTATTTACTTTCATGAACGAAAGGGGTGATATTCCACTGGTCTAGCTTTCTTAATTTCTGCTCGTACTGCGCTTGTTGCTGAATCTACAAGTATGTAGGTGCATATTTCCACAACGAAAGCTGTGAAGCCTTAGCTTTGGGGAAAAATAGGCTTCGTTCACGCAGAGAGCGAGAGCGAGAGTTAGAGTGAGTGAGTGAGTGAGTGAGTGAGTGAGTGAGTGAGTGAGTGAGTGAGTGAGGAGTGAGTGAGTGAGTGAGTGAGTGAGTGAGTGAGTGAGTGAGTGAGTGAGTGGTGAGTGAGTGAGTGAGTGAGTGAGTGAGTGAGTGAGTGAGTGAGTGAGTGAGTGAGTGAGTGAGAGCTCTTTAATGTGAGCTGGTGAGGCCAGCCCTGCTGGCGGCACGACTCGCTGCGCCAGATGGGGATTTCTACAGCAATGTGGGGTGAATTTTGGGCATTGCGAGGATAGCAGCGAGAGAGCAAACAAAAAATGTTGAAGATGAGATCCAAAGAAATGCTGCAAGCAAAACAGAGAAGGTTGATTACTAGGATCTACACATAACTAAAGGAAGATTGGAATGCTGGTGGAGGAAACGAAGAAAGGGGAATCTAAAGTAGGACAGCTACCACCTGTAACGGGAAACATTTACTTCGAGCCTGCCGCTACAAGGAGCGTTAAATTTCAAGAGCAGTATGCCACGGGAGGCTGTACTAGATTGGTTCAACTATACTAGGTGAGGCTCCCTGGGACACAAACGGCATTTCCTCACCAGACAAGGATTCTGCAATCCTGGTTGAGTACATTTGCTGAAAATCCCCTCGACGATTATACAATCACACAATCGGCCTACAGGGACTCGATAGGCGTGGCTGCCGATCTTTGCGAGAGGCCTTCGTCCTGCAGTAGACACAACCGTGCTTAAAGATAAATGTAACACAGCTGCAGTACCTTTTTTGTGTGATGATAGGCATTATCACCCCGATGTAAAAATATACTTTTATTGATCGATCGATCGTTCGTATCAATCAATCAATCAATCAATCAATCAATCAATCAATCAATCAATCAATCAATCAATCAATCAATCAATCAATCAATCAATCAATCAATCAATCAATCAGTGATCACCTGCTCCGAGCGAAGCATTAGGCCTTCTTAAGACCGTTGCTGCTCGTGGTGGTAGCCACGGGACCCGCTGTCTGGTGCTCGACGTGCATTTGCCATTTCGGTATTGATACGCGGGTGTGGTTTCTCTACTCGTTAGAACCTATATTTTGCGTCCGAGTGTCACCTATCATCAAAGGCGACTGCAACCCTGACGCATTCAGAACTGTCCGTCCATCCATCTGTCTGTTCGCGTAGTTGTGTGCTTGTGTTTGTGTGCGTGCGTGTGTGCGCGCGTGCATCGACGACGACTATGCCCAATTTTCGTGCCCAATTAGGATAAACGTGAAGTCAGAAATTCACTTTCAGAGTAGAGATTCAAGGCTAACAACTTCGAGGCCACCATTGCCCCACCGAACGGCCTCGCGAACCTAGTGCTGTCAGCGACTATTGCAAAAAAAAAAACTACCACCTCCCCTCGCGGGAACCCCTGTGTAGATGCGACGCATAGGGGGTTCACGTTGCAGCGTTGGACAGCGGAGGAACGGCGCTGGAACGATGGAGCGGAGCGGCGCAGGCACCGCGTTTTGTAGCGCGCTTAACGGTGAGGGGACGCGCCGGCGCCAGTGCGTCCGTCGCGGCTATGACGCAACACAATCCAACGCAATCCACTTTAATCCAATACAATCCAATCCAACCCAGTCCAAGCCAAGCCAAGCCAAGCCAAGCCAAGCCAAGCCAAGCCAATCGAATCCAATCCAATGCCCCTCGCGAGAGAGTGTTCGCTATCGGAGAGGAGAGGGGGTGAGCGGCGGAGAGCGCAGCTGGCGCGGCGAGGAGAATGGGGGAGGGGCGGACGCCGACGACGCCGGATGCAGGGACAAGGCGCGTGAATGAGATGCAGTCGCATCTAATAAATGGTCTGTGCAGATTGAAAATTCCTGACACTTTTACGGAGTTAGTTCGTCATATTTTTTTTTGTTTCATTGCTACATAGCGCAAACAGATAAATAGAACATATATAGCCCGTAACCACGCTCCTTATCGTCCATTGACGTCACTCGCTGAGATTTCGTGGAAGCAGCGATCATTTGGCATAAGGGATGCTCGAACTGACAGAGGCGCTATAGAACTCGTCACTAATGAAGTCCTTAAGCGGGGCACTTTTCCCGCCATCTCAAAGGAGAGAAGAGAATGTGCTCTTCCCATCAATTCCCTGCACCATTGTACGTGCTTGTCTGCAGGTTGTTGCAAAATTGTGCGCACCAGGCGCAGGCCATTTTCGTAAGTGGGCGCTGCATTTGTCTTCGTAGTGAGGAGGAGGATAATGCGGGCTGGCTGTGGAAACTTGTAACCATCGTCGATCCATGCATTAGTGTTTTGTATTAGTGCGAGACTGTGCACTCATGTCTGGAAATCACCGCTCTTGGGGAAAATGTCTTTGTGTATCTTACCACGTTCGCATTCAACTTTTAAATAATGCGTTCTCCTTTCAGTCCGTAACGTCTTCAAGACGCTGCTAAACCTTAGGCACCCGCGCCTCTGCTCACGTGAGGGCTAAGTTCTTTATTGCAGCTAGTTCTAGAACTTTTGCGAAGATACTCCCCGAGTATTCTCTTTTCTCATCCATATCCTACACGTCACTCTGGTCCCCATTCCGACACAAACAGGCGTTTTCTTGTGTCGTTCTTCTCTTGTCTTATTCTTCCACTTGTATGCTTAGTATTATTTTTGTTCATAATATGGTTGTACTTCCTTACTTTTATCCGTCTAAACGGAAATCCTGCAAAGCGGGCATTTCTTTAAACATACCTAGCTGCCCTTCTCAGTCAGGTATTAATATTTCAAGCGTTATATTTCCTTTTAATAAGAGGACAGCGGTGAGGGCTTTTCGTGGTACTCAGGAGCCTCATTCTGGTTATGTTGGCCAAAACGTTCTATCCGGGCATCCTGATTTGAAGCGGAAATAGTTGTATGCTCTATGCTCTTTAAACTGTCTATATTGTTTTTTTACTCGCTAATCACTTGGCCCTATGCGCCAATTTTAGATATTCACCTTTAAACGAAACTGCGGCCCATCCGACTCACATGAGACACAACGTACTTTATGTTTGGCGCTCTGTGGTCTAGTAGCCCTTGGTTATTAAACACAATCTTCGTTATCATATTTCTAAGCGTGCTGAAGACCTGATGTTTAAAATAGTGCAGCACCTTCCTTCCTTGTCGGTAACTCATTACTAAGCCTTGTTCACCGGTCCAAATACCTTGCAGGGTTATATCTGAGTGAATACGGCAATGATCCTCGAAGAATAAAGCAATGTATGATATTTTTATCTTTCTGAGCAATAGCTTTTAGTTCCACTATTTCCGCCGACCACGAAAGCATCTAGTCTCCTTATAAGCCAACTTCCTCGCCTGGACGTCACTCTGGATTAAGCCTGATTCCCTGGATCAAGTCAGGTTCCTCGCCCGACTCGAACGGACTTGAGTATGCGCATACAGTGAAGCTGTGCTTGACTGTATGCTTCACCAAGACAAGCTCATAATAGAAAAAGAAACATAACGATAAAGGGAGTTACATTTAAACCTGTGCGACTGCAGTTCGTTTTCATCGTGTGCGCGTAATACTCCATCGATATTCGGAATTGATAACAGCTCGTATGAAAAGGAAAGTTTATTTCATTGGGTGTGTGCGCTATAAATGTAAAACAAATTAAATTTTAGTGTTCAAACCCAGCCATGGCAGCGCTTTTAAAATGAAGAGAACAATTTGCGTTGTATTAAAAAAAAACGCTTAAAATGTAGAAAATGCGAACGTAGGCTTGTTGTGTTTGTTAACATTCCTTAACGTAAATGAGCAAACGACACGCAGCCCGCCAAGATGTTCACGAAATATCGAAATATATTGTTTTTCATTCTTTGGACTGAAATAAACTAGCGTTAGCCTAAAGAACCTTCTACGAATCATTTCGGAGTGCTTCGTTCAAATGAAACATATCAGCGAGCGAGGTTCGTTCTATAGAGGTCTCCGAAACTGGCCGAAAGTAGCACACAGATAAGCTTATTTGACAGCAATAATTTCCTTATACGTGTTCCAAAATAATGCGAAGCTTGCAGCAAAGGTTTTGTCCTAGATAGTAAGGCATCTGTGGCGAGACATTGTTAAAGCTTTTCGTACGTCTGTGTGTAGTGACGAAGAGATATTTATAACTTGCGACATACACATTATTCAGCAGAGTTCAATGTGGAAACTCTTATATACAAAAATGGGCGTTTTGCCTTGAGCGACTATGAGAACGAAGTACTACTCCAGTGCTAATATATTATGTTTGCACTAGCCTGCGGGCATGTTGATTTACCGGACCGCGAATGAGTAGCGCGCACTAGAAGCTATCTGTGGGCCCGGCAAATAGCCCCGGGTGATGGGAGGACCTATCTTATTCTGATTCGTGACTCGCAGATAGAATTGTTACTAATATAACCGCTCGTCAGCCGGGAAACTGGTCGTGGTTGGGCGCTGGACAGGCCATCCATCGCAATAATTGAAAAGCCCCACTCGGCGAACAAAGGATTCGTGACGGTTGCTGAATTTTACGGACAAGAAAATGCCCGCGTCGCAACCAGCCGCCATCCGTCACTGCTGGACACACGCAAGAAATTAAAAAAAAAGCAAGGACGAAAGAAATGTCCCTCGCTCCCCTCTATATATTCAGCCTTTTTGAAGAGTAGAGCGATCGAGAAGAAAAAAAGAATCATAAGAATGTCTTCCGGATGATAAGGCATCCAAAGAACCTCCCCTTTCCCCGTTGCCTACATGAGAAATGCGGCGTTTGACACTGGCGGGCTTCGAAAAACAAGTAAAAGAGCTTCTCTGTCGTAAATACAGCAAAGGGTCGCATTTTTTATTGTAGAGGACGTGTCGTGGTCACGTGCCATCCTTTCTTTTCTTTCAATGGCTTGTTTATGTTATCTTTTCTAGTTTGTGCATTACAACGTGGGTTCGATCCCCGACGAAGCCGCCGCTTTTTTTTTTTTTTTTAATGGAGGCGGAAAACACAAAACGCTCGTGGGTCGAGATTTTGGCGCACGTTAAAGATACCCAGGTAATCTGCTACTCCGCACCACATAGCCCCGGTGCAACTTCACTGCTCTAAACCAGGCAAATTTGAATTTTACACTGACCCTATGCATACTTTGAACCTTCGCTCAGTTTTACAAGGCGAGGTCTACATTAAGTACTTATCTCCTGTGCTAACAATAAAATGTACTTCCTTCGGAAGGGTATCAAAAAAAAATAAACAAATCAAGGTACAAGCAGTAAGCTGAGTGTTGAAGGCCTCGTTTGAACGGAAAAGATACTCGGCCTCTGGGAACAGGACATGCCCAGGTAAACAGTTGAAGACTCAATGGGAAGCTTTCATCAGTTTAGTAATTCATTGACTCCAATTCTGTGTAATAGATCGTTCAACCAGTCAGCTGTTCCAACACAAAATTTATAAAATTCGCCCCTCACAAGAACTCAAATACAAAAGGTTGTTATCAGTCCCGTCAAGAAGCAAAAAAGAAAAAAAAAAAGAAAACCAATTTCTGAAGCCAGTGCAAGTTTACGTTTCTGGATAGCAAGCCATCTTGCGAAGCTTGCCACCTTAGGCCAGTAAAAAAAAATTAAGGAAGTGACCAGTAGCTTAAAAACATCAAAAGATGTTTTGCAAGCACAGCAAAGATGAAAAAAGAAAACGGAGTCACGTGGGTTGCGAGCACTTACATGCGATACGTTATCAAAGATTATAAACAGCTCTCCGGCGTTTTTAAATGCCAATAGGGAAAAGGAAAAAAAGCGAGTCACGAAGAGTTATGGTTATGGTTGAGAGGTATGGCGAAGCTTTCTACATGATAAAACGCGAGCAACGTTTTCTTCGCTTTCTGGCCGTTGCGACATCTAGGAAGGAGAAGTTTGAGAAGCCTTGGGCGAAATACGATGTCCCAAGGACGGCGGTATGCAGTCGTGCCGGAATAAATTTTCCATCCCTGCCGAGCTGCATCTGTGAAAGTTTGCCCCGAGGCATTGTTCCTTACACCTCCATTTTTAAGCCCGCCTCCCGCTGGAAAATGGGTGCGCATGGTCGACTATCTGTCTCCGCGATTGTTCACCGACTACCGTCCGTTCCAACAACGGACTGGAAATTGGGCAGCCAAGAGAGTGAGCTAGAAGGAAGCGATGACAAACTGTGAGGCGACGCCCGCAAGTGGTAAAATCCGCTGCTGCCTTGAAGGAATTCTGAAGATAAATTGTCGAAGTTGGGGCTGCATTTTGTGGCTGCTCGGCCTAAACAGCAGAGCTTGTTTAGGCCGAGCAGCATCCGTCCGTCGCACCAGAAACCTCGAAGCGTCAAGAATAAAATGTGGTTATGGAGGTCCCTGAAAACGAACCCGGGGCGTTACACGCCGTGAAAGCGGCCACCTAACCACTGGGCCACCTCAAAGGGCCATTCCAAGAGTTCAACAGCACAACTCTCTTTATCCAAGGGTGAGGTCAACGGAATAACCACAACTCTCGGATTTCGTATGCAATTGCAGCACACCCCCGTTTACCCTGTCGACCCGCAATGTACGTTACGTACGCCTCACGGTTTATCCAGGCTAACAGAGTGTGCTATACATCGTCTGTGCTAAAAAGTAGCCTGTACCAAAAGCTTTCTTAACAAAATCGGTCTGGTGGCATCACCTCTGTGTCCCCTTTGTGGTGTATGAGAGGGCATTGAGCACCTGTTCTGTGTTTGTCCACGTTACAACTCGGCGCGAGAAGTCTCAGCATGGAGGACTTTTTAGGCCACTGGAACAGCAGAGACAGTGCGGTGCGGGATCTCAAAGATCTTGTGGGTTTTCTTAGACACTCTGGACTCGACTCCAGCCTATGACTGCCTCTGTCGTTTTTTTATGTGTGTGCGTGTGTCCTTCTGGTGAATTTTCTTTAGTTTTTTTTCTTTTTTTATTATTTGTATTATTAAATGTTAGCATTGAACCCTCATCAACCGTTCACCAACCATCTGAAGTAGCAAGCCCAGCATTATGCAAGGCTGACCTCTTCGTTCTCATTAAAGAATTTTCTCTCTCCATATTTCTAGGGGTACGGGGTTAACGGCGGCGGAGGACAACAACACGGGCAGCCAATTCAAAAGAAAAAAAAAGTTGTTTTGGCACGCAGTGCGCAATCCGCACAAAGAACAAATGCCATATAGAAATTTTCGCATGTATGAAAGCCAAATATGTTAATTTGGGAGGGGTAAAAAATAATCCTAACAACGAATTTAGACACCTATAGCACAGCCGGGTCTCCGACGAAGGGCAGTTCTGCTGCTTCTTCATCCTTGTACCCCCAGTGCAAGCTGCGTCGTTTTTTTTTGTAATTCACCTCACTTAATTGTGAATTTTTCGACTTAGATGAAGTGTATTTTTAAAGCCACGATTGAGTGAAAACTCCAGTCGGACAGCAAACGACTGCTTCGCGGACAGCGGACATGGTATCACTTTGGTTTGCCTCCTGGTATGACCACATTTCCTTTGTCAGAATTCTAGTTTATAATTGTATTTCGGTTCTTGTCGACTTGTCGTGGATTCAAGAGCAGTTTATACAATTAAAACCGCCTCGCAATTGAATCGACCTGATTTAGGGGAAATCCCCAAGCAGGAGTGAGTTTCTGCGAAGGAAAGTTTGACATCGACCTTAATGCAGCCATACGGCTACAAAGGAAAGCTATACAGCTTCCTCAGCAACTCCTCAGCTGAAAAAAATTCCTGGACCAGGACGAATTTTTCTTCAATTGCGGAGTTTCTGAGGAAGCTGTATAGCTTTCCTTTGTAGCCGTGTGGCTGCAGTCAGCTGGATGTCAAACTTTACTTCGCCGCTCGCAATTTGTTAAATTACGCGCTGTGGAGTTACGAGTGTGCCGGCGGAGCAAACGTTACCAAACTTGTAATGAAAACTGCAAATTTGAAAGCCCCATTCTGGTAAACCGAATCAAGACCCTAAATGGACGATGCACTTACACTGTGTCAGAGTTTCCCTACGTTAGTGTTTCCCTAACGTCGCAGCGAAAGTCCCTGCACACACTGAATTGGGCTTTGGGCATACACACGTATGATCATTCCGCCTGATTACAGTGAGGGTTGCCATTCCAGTGAAATTATTGTTACACAATACACGAGAGAGTTTCGTTCACTACCTCAATTCACTGTAGATTCCTTCCTGCCACCCTCCCTCCCCTTCCACTGGGTTTTTGCGCGCAAGGAAATGGCTGCTTATGAAGAATTTTTAATCCAGTCAGCCGAAGCTAGAAAGCCAACGAAACGATCATGTCAAAGCGCCAGATATTTTTCTGTGGCCGCCCCAGCGTTTATGGAATCAATGTCTACAGCGGATCGCCTCGGCCCTACCCAGTAGAACAAATGTCAGATTCACTGAAGAGGCTCATTATTAACAGGATCGAATCATATCATTATCATATCATTCGTTTGTACCGCATACGTCTGAAACGTTGCAGCTTTTCCAGATTATTCTTGATAGGTTTGCAAGGCACAGTTTCGCATGAATAATAAAGTCTTTGCTTCTGCAGATTATATTGGGTATACATTAGCGCACAAGTCAACCGAGACCCATTAAACGAACCGGTCCCGCAGGACTACGAATGTAAGATAAGCCATAACCATCCGCAAAGTGCAGCCGAAACTAGAGACAAAAAGGTCATCAGTCACGGCCTATCAGTGACAGCAAAGCAACGTTGTGCGCCGAACAAAAAAAAAAAAAGCAATCAAATAGCCTGTTTTGCGTACGGAGGATCTTGTGTGGATAAAATAAAGAAAATACAAAACGTGTTCGGGTTTCTATCATTGCTGTCTCTTTATACCGTTTTGTTCATATTTAGGTCCACAGCATTGACGCAACCTAACATAGTGTCTCACTCGAATTGTTTTGCTAGCTGCAGCCAGATGTTTTTTTTTTTTAATCCTGCAATGACTGCAATCTCGATGGCGAACGCTGGAAATCAGTATTCGTCCAGTACAGAAGGCGCCTGCAAACACGAATTTAGCTCAGGCATTCCGGGAGGCCGCGTGCGCTGATCAAATTAGCGTGATGTTTTGTGCACGCGCCTGTACACACGTGCGTGCGCCATTTTCGTGTACCCACTTCATCTTCATCAACCTAACTTAGTGTAGCAAACTTCGGAAGAGCGCACCACAGGAGCAAATAGTGTGCGTGACAAGAAATCGTTCTACGTAAAAATGTGGCCGGCTTATCTTCACAGCGAGGATAAAAGCAATTTTTTCGGTGAAGGAAGCTCTCACGCAACCCGTATGAGAGAATATTTTACTTTTAATGGATAGGATTGGATAACTACAATGTTGTCATGAGCTCAGGCAGCAAGGACACGGAAGTGTGAATTCAAAGGCAGAGATTACGTGATTTGTGCCTATGTACGTCAAGTTAACGTGCGGTTCTGCTGCAATGTTCAGGCGAGGCAAAAGGTTTCTCTAAATACGCACAAATCACACCTTCCTTCGACCGAAGTTTAGCCTTGGAGCATCCGGGTTCCGGTTCTTGCACCTGCGTGTGGGCATCGTTTGTCTATGCTTGTGCATTTGCGCTAGTGTATAAGAGAGTACAGTAAACTTTCGTTTGTTGTGGAATTGGTTTATTCGCTCTCTAGCTCAATTCAAAGTTTTTATGAACTCAACTGCAGTGCCGGGAGAGCTAAACATTCGGGCACCTTCGCAATTCAGATGCGAAGACTAAGGAAACAACAGAGCTGGTGATATTCACTAGCTTTAACTTGGTTTTTCTTAGGTCTGCCAACCTTATCAATAGATCGAACGCTGATGCCACCGAGCACACACCGTCTTTATCAAGTATGGGGTAACCTGCTCGCCAGAGCTTACGTCATCACTAGGCGCAGTCCATCCCCAACGCGTGCCTCCCCACCCGAACATCTGCGCCGTGACACGCACTCCCCACACCTGCTCGTCGGCTCCTTGCCTCCTCGCCATTTTTAGCCTAGCATTTCACCCTCTCACTTTGCTGCGTCGAGTTTTGAGCTACGCCAGGCACGGATGGAACAGAAGCTGAACCAGCTTCGCTGTATAATCCTCGCTTTTATTGCAGTACCACTTACAACGAAGTCAGTTTGCCGTACCGCGAACTTTATTATAACGTTTGTTTACCGTAATTTGTTTCAGAATCTTCCCTCCCCGTGCCATTCATGGTTTAGGACCAAAGAAATCTTGTATGCATGTGCAGTTTAGCACTAGGAGCCTCCTAAGGAGACATTTATTGTATACACCACGAGCACACCGTACAGTGACACCGTGGTCACGCAACGATGATGCGGATTCTGACACTTTCTTGAGGCCGTGCTCGCTTTGGCGCCATCCCTTGCTGTATTTGGCTGAGTGCTAGCGGCCTTCCTACCACGGAAGGCCGGTGGAAGGGTGGCAACGTAGGTTGAGCACGCCCAGTTTCATTGCAGAGGCGGCCAATGCCCGTGACATACACGTAAAGCAACTACCCGCCGACTCTCGGAAAGTTCGCGACAGAGATAATACGCTTTCATGAATGCGCATGAGGGAAGTATGCGTTTGAAGTCTACATTAATGGTTTTTAAGATCAAGCGGACGAACGGAGATACTGAGCGGAGAGACCGTGAAAGAATTAAACCGAGTTCCACCCAGTGTGAAGTCTGCTGAAACCGCGGAGCTGTGGTTATGTTGTGTCGGCTCGAACGTGAATGGGTGCCCTCCAGGGAGCGGCAGTGCCGTCGCCTGGGAAATTATGCGGTTCGCGCAAAAAGATCGGCAGCTAAACGTCATGGGCGCGAGGCTCCCACCCTTCTCCCTCCCGAGGGAAAGGAACCCGCCCTGCGAGAACGTACCGCCCTCTACCGGTGGGTATGGGAACCACGTCGCCCGCCTATAGAGCCCGCCAGGGGGTCTGGAAACCTGCTCCCAGTACCGCGTGACACACGACCTACAGCAGAAGAACGAAAAGGCTGGACTTGCAGCAGCTCCGCTCTTAAAACAGGAATAATAATGTACCTGGTTGAAACCACGCTACGTACGATTATTGCTTGAACTTTATTTTTATCTATGTTGCTCGACATGTCTGCATGTTACGCGTCAGCCACAAAATTCTCCGTCGCAACAGAGGTGGGCACTTTGCTTCTGATCACGTTGCTCGATGCTTATGTGCTCGATGACAGCGGTCAGCCGGCGCTCGTTGCGAAATAAATCACGTCAACTACATTTTTTTCTGTTATTCTTCCCCGCCCATAAATACAAATACAGTGACCTCCTACAGCAGCGAAATTTTCGAAGCAATGTAAACCCCATACTGCAGTCCTCAGGGTATAAAACTACCTTCTTTATAACCATACCTCGTTACAAGACAAGATGATTTTCTCTCAATATACTGCCATGGAGAGTATGAAATAAGAAACAAAGCGAGGAATTAGAATAAAGCGATTTCATTACAACCAGTGTTTACTGCATAATACGCGCCTACTTTAACATATCTTGATTGCGAGCTCAGCGGATGACTGCGTTATGTCTCCACGGAATTGGTAGTGCAGACGCTAAATTATGTTCGCAAACAATATAATGCGGTGTTTTGTTTCCGTCACTGGCGGAGCTGCCCCCGCAACCTTTCCAGCCAGTAGGTTGGTCGATGTCAATGTCGATACTTGGTGGCCGTGCGCCGAATGGCGGCAGGCAGAACGATGGAACGACGGGTGCCGTAAACCAAGCCGAAGAAAACAGCGTTCGGCGCCGAAAATACTGCTTTCGGACGGTCGATAAAGATGGCTTTTTAGATCAAGGACACGTCCCCAGTTGCTTTCGTGCGTAGGGGGCTTGTAATAGCTCCGTATTTACGTTTTGTTAGTTCTAGACCCTTAGAACGGTCATGGAAATTCAACTAATGAACAACCGACATTCACTGCCCGACAAAACTTCCTTTCTTTCTAGCTATAGTTAGAAAACTTTTTATTTATTATTTATTTCTCATGCGTGGCCATGTTTAGGTCAGTTAGATAAGGACGTATGTCTACGTTTTTGTTTATATTTTTTCGTTGTTTCTACTCTCAGCTTCAGGCAGAGATAGCCCAGAAAGCAATACAACAGGGAAGGTGACATATCCATGATGGGTCTTAGCGCTGACTCGTAGAATTTCTAAGATAAACAAACAAAATAGTAAAACGCGTCTTTAAGAAGCTTCTGGAGCATGCACAGGTGAATGAGACTGGTACAAGAAAACGCTCAAGAACAGAAACAACAAGCTCAGCTTACATCCTGTAGCAATTATTTAACTTCTCTCCCAACGACCAGGAATAAGGAACGCAGGACCAATGGAAGTCAATGCAACTGTAGCACTTTGCAGCTTACTTTGAAAAAGGTTGCCTGTGAACCGCAACAAAACTCGTCAATTAAATCTATCACCTTCAGATATCGCAGACGGTAAATGTATCTCGGTTTATTCCGTCATAACGTCTCGCAGGGCTGTAGGCTTTCTCGCTCAATTTAATCCAATCGCAATACAATTCAATCCAGGAGCCAGCGAGTTTAATCCAAGTGTCATTTAATGTAATCCAGACGCTATGTAATTTAATGCATGTGCCACGGAATTTAATTCGAGCGCCAACCAATTTAATCCCTTCGCCAACCAAATTAATCTAGCTACCAGAAGAATGTTCAGGAGAGTTTTGTGCAAAATCGGGCGGTGAACTGCAGACTTTGTTGCGCGTGTTGTGGTGAAAACGTGGTGTTTTTTTATCCATTATGTGCAATATATCGTATGCGCGAAGCTTAATGAACATTCACTAACACCCGCAGACTAAGAGAGCGGTCTCGTTTGACCCGTTGGTGCCGTGTGCCGATCGTCTGCGAGACCGTCAGAACTACTGTCTGCTCGCGTATTTCTACGCCAGCAGATTTTCCAGCGTATGGTTAAGTGGGCAGACGTCATTTCTGTCGCGAGGAGGCGATAATTCTGATGATCTTTTAGACGATATCAAAATTTGTAAATAATGCTTAACGCTGCAGAAAAGCATTAATTAATTGAAAATCAGACCACAAAGGGCATTTAAGTAATGTGTTTTTATCAAAGGAGCTTCTGAAGGCATTGTTGCGCGAAGAGCAGACGATACTTCTGACGCGTGTTATCGACGGCGCTCTCGCAGACGATCAGCTCATAGCACGCGGCACCAGTGGTCTGTGCCCTCATATTAAATGTACATTAGGCTGTTCCCATAAGATAGTTCGCACACAATGGATCAAGAAACACCATGTTCTCACCACACCACGCGCAACAAAGTCCGCAAAGCCGTGCCTAATTTCGCACAAAACACTCCTGAACATTCTTCTGGTAGCGGGATTAATTTGGTTGGCGAAGGGATTAAACTGGTTGCAACTTGGATTTAAATTCGCTGGCACCTGGATTTAATTATATGACGTCGGGATTAAATTAGATGGGGCTTGGAATAAATTGGCTGGCGCCTGGATTAAATTGTATAGCGGTTGGAATAAATTGAGCAGGAAAACCTGTAGTAGGCCGCACTGTCCTCGTGGTAGCTGCCTATACAATTGCAGGAAAAACACTGGACCCCACTACTAACCATAAGCCCGAAACTTTCGCTGGAAATCGGAATAGTACGCGCAACAAGTAAGTGGTGTTGCAACAGTTTTTATTATGTTGCAAACTCCACCCTGAATTTCACAGATTCCTTTGCAGATCAATGAATTGAAGCAAGTGGTGCTGATTTCAGCAAGCTGTCGACTTTTCCGAATATCAAAGTAACATACAAGGTAACGAAAGGTGCGTTTTCTCCAACTCAGCCATGTAATACTCGAGCGACGCTCAAGTGTTAAAGGGCGTGACAATAAAAACTGGCGCTGACCAAGAATGCTTAAAATCCAAAAAAAAGACGTTTCGGCTCCCGTACGGGTGCCGAAACGTTTTTTTGTATTTTAAACATTCTTGGTCAGTGCCAGTTTTTATTGTCGTGCGTCTTCCTGACTAGACGGGTTTCTGTCCAACCCTCGATTTTAAGTGTTAAAGGGCGTACGAAGTGAAAGCATCAAAGTAGAAACTCAGCTGAAATCACACCGAGAGTCATGTTTGCTTGAATGCCACTTCGGTAAAAAAAGATAAGCCTTCAGTCAGATCGGCTCAGTCGAAATCAACTCCACCTCTACAAACATCCTTTAATATCAGCAAAGAGAAAGCTCCGTAAAGCTGAGCACACTGACAATCCGATCCCCTCATGTTGTACTTCCCTTTTTTCTACGAGCCGCCCCCTGCGCACCCCGTTCTGTTTTTCTACTATGTCCACGGGACGAACGGGTCGCCCAATCTGATTTTTATCGGCTGGCAAGGATAGATGCTATTCTCCTTCTGTTAGCTCACGCTGGCTCGCTAGAGGCGCCAACGAGCCGCTCTCTCAGATGTACGAGCAAACACAGCCGGCCGCCGAGAGACGAGCCGCAGAACAGGACGCGATAATGCCGCGGAATGGGCTTCCATCGATACCGGTCGTGCCATGGTGCTCGAGGAAAAGCCCGCCGCGCAGGACGAGAAGCGAGAACCGACGGAGAGCCGGGGCTCGATGCGAGACGTCCAAGAGCGCCGAGCGTGCCATCGGTTCGAGTTTTGTTTTTGTTTTCGTTTTTAGTCGTTGAAAGATGGCCGGGCGTACCCTAAAAGCTGTGCTCGGGGCGAGCGGGATAGTGAGGCTAATGCACCGGCTTTAGCCTGGGTACCTGCGTCGTAAGGCTGGGAGCGAACCACACGACGCCGGCCGCCGTGAACGAAGCATCGCACTTTTTCACGCGCTTATTTCGAATGCGACGGAACGCCAGAGAAGCGAGTCTTGCGTGGACGTTAAGGCTGAAGCCATCACACCAAATCCGACCCTCTAAATTGTGCTGATTTGAAGGCAATTACTTGGAAAAAACTTCCACGGGAATGAAGCGACTCGGGCCGTTGACACCAGCGGGTGAACCTATATATGTGGAGCGAACCTTTGGAAACCCCGGCAAGTTTTTTTAGCGTCGGTAGTGTAGTGTAGAAAGTGAAATAGGTGCAAAAAATGGAAGTAAAAGCAGAAGGGGTTGTATCGCCCTGTCGGCTCGAGCGACGCGAATAACTGCGTTCGGGTGGATTTGGCCGCCTGGAAGTGGTAAACTCCACCCGGTCGCCATTAAAGTGCGCAAAAAACGGTAGTGAGAGGGGAAGAGAAACTGTCCTGGTCTGCCAATTTTGTTTTGTTCGAACAACCTGAAGGTCTTGCGGGCTCAAGTCGTAGCAAGATAATACAAACATTGAAACGCAGCCATCCAGCATCACATCAATGAAAACAACATTATCATTACCTCTACTGTCCCTCTGTAGGAAAGTGTTTCGGCTGCGTCAATTTCATAAAACTTATTACAACAAAGCGTCAATCAGAAATAGAATAATGTTCACATTAACTTACGTTTCCACTCGTATTGTTCATCGTCACAAAGTAGGGATTTCATCAGCGCACACCAAGTTTTTCAGTACTCATTTGTACAAAATACTTATTCATGTTGAAATCGTCTTCCTTGTGACATTGTTGGTGTAAAAGATACTGTTTTATTTAAATATGACGTCACTAATTTTATTTGTATGCAGCCTTTAGTTGAACCCCGTGTCAAGCGACGCCACCTGATTGCCATTTTCCTGTCGTTGTAATTTTAATTGTACGCAGTACATGTATGTACCCACTCCCCTCAATAATGTCATGAGGGCTTCAGGGTAATTGCATAAATACATAAAAAAAGATCTAAGCATAGCCCATCCACAGAGCGCACGATCCGTGCTGTTGACTTGTGTCCCACCGGATATGTGTGAGTGACTGTATACGTTCCAACCTCGGGCAGTTTTGGATTGCCTAACTCCGCTCAAGGCTCTGTGGCAAAGGCATTGCGTTACATGTGCTACATTCCTACGCCTATATATGTAAATGTGAGTAGGATGGGGTGCGAACCACCGCAACAACACTTCCTTAGCGCGAAGGTGAGCCTGAGAAGGCGTTACATGGCCATCCGTGTTTTTGGGGAGTCCTAAACTCCCCAAAATAAGGGATGGCAGTGTACCGCCTTCTCTGGTACACTTTTCCCATTTTTATTGTTTTGTGATTAATTACGCACGGTCACTCGTGAGTAGGGCGCATTGTAGCGTACATTCTCTCAACTCGCAACTAAGATTACGCCATGATATTCAGTGCTTGTTACATCGACGAATGCTGGCCCTACAGCCGAAACATTAGCAAACATTTTTGTCTGTCAGACTGTACCGTTTATAATATATATATGTGAGATATATATATATATATATATATAATCTAGAGAAAGATAAACTCACAAAGGCGCAGAATAGAGGAATAGTATAAGTAAAGAGTCGGATACACGCAAGAACAATAACAAACAATGTTTACTTACTAGCGGCAACGGGACTGCCTTCATCAGAGTAAAGTTACATGATTTTGCTTCGCAAACATTTTGAACACATTTCTTATATAGGTTTGCATAAAACTGTGAGAAGGAGCGGAAAATGTTTCAGAAAGGAGAGTAGGCATACAGTCAGGCTACGCCTATGTTACAACATCAACAAACAAAGCAAACAAAAAAAGGGGGGGGGAGCGAGAGAGAGAAAAAGGGGTCGTGGTAACAATGCAGCGTTCATGGTTGCACCATGCAGTTTCCCCCATTGTCTGAACTTGCAGGCCCGCGCTGATTACGATATATATATATATATATATATAGATTATATATATATATATATATATATATATAGATATATATATATATATATATATATATATATATATATATATATATATATATATATATATATATATATAAATTGTTAGGGATAAGGGGCTCGTTGAGGAAATACAGAAGGAAAGGCCGTCAGTCCATAACACCAACGGAGGCATAAGGAACGTCTTGGAATTTTTTTCACCACGAGTAGTAAAGTTCACAATTTTAAAATTTTTGATATTCGAAAGAAAGTAAAGAAAAAACACGCGTCCAGAGTGGGGACCGAACCCGCCTTCCGATTACATCTCGGATGCCTTACCAATTAGCCTACCTGGGTGACTGTGTTCTCCGTCACTTTCTGGGGCATTTATATTCAGCACAAATATCTCTGGCGCTTTAGGGTGGTAGCCTGCGCCACTCTGACCACACAGGGTGAAGGGAACCTTCTTTTTAATCTCGGGCCGTGGCTCGCGCGTCTACAGCCTGTCATGAGCAGTCGACCGACGGGATACCCTCTTATGCTACCTTTCTGCATCAAGGCTGCCGGAACCTCATGCCCCGGCTACGCTTTGCAGAATAATATGGTTAGGAATCAGAGACTCGTTGAGAAAATACAGAAGAAAAAACACACAAAGAGTACTCGAGGGTAAGGATGCTCGGACAGTCTGATTAAACGCTACCATTATTTAAAGCAAAAGAAAACTAAGCCATTGGGATACAATATTTGCCTTTGTGTTTCTTGTAAGTCTGCAGATGCGGTACCCTCTTTTTATATTTCAACTTCAGAGGCAGGATAAAGCGAGTGAAAATCATAAATAAAAGCAAGGTTGCCTGAAAGACGTTGGGCGTGCTTCAGCTGAAGTTACAAAGACCAAAAAGCTTCCGCAACAAAACCGGCCGCGAGAAGTCACTTCGATGTTTGTTCGTATTTGTCTGCGCGCGTACAACTTCCGACATCTCGAGGCAGTGCTAAAGTTTTTCGGAGGTAAAAACGAAAAGGGACAACAAAGTCGAACCGAAAAAGAAAAGCATCAGAGAAAATCGCAACCTTGCGAAACACTTCTGAGAAGCTGTGGTTACCGCAGACGACCAATCCCAGCAAGAGTGCACAGCAAAGGGGGCAGCGGAATAGAACTAAAACGCAAGCGGCGGGGGCGAAGGAGTAAGAACAGCGCCACGCGGTGACTCCGGCAGATTCGCTTTGCGCTGCAGGGCCGCCTCGGTGCAAAGTGCTTTTCCATCGCCTCGGTCGGACGGCACGAGGACTGCGTAAATAAAGGGAAGGGGGTGCGGCAGGGCCGCTGGTGTGTGTGTATGTGTGTGCGATCACCGCGGGGACAAAGTGCGAGGCGGAGGGGGAGCGGACGCGCTGTCAGCGGGTTTAAACCAAGTTTGAAATCTATTGGGAGCAAGGCGCCTGTCACCGGTTCTGCGGCAGCGTGGGCAGCGGATCGGCCGAGTCCCATTTTAATTAAGGCACAGGAGCCACGGGCCGTTTCGTCCTGCTCGTGTCGCCCCTTCACCGGGCTTCCAACATCCGGGGAAGTGCATGTGCACTCCTGGCGAGACGCCCTTCTGGCGCGGCTTCGCGAAACGCTAATAAGGAAATGGGAACCAGGGAGAATGAACAAAACGAACAAATGCGCGGGGGAAAACGAAATGGAGAAAGCGGGGGTCACGCTATTTCCAAACAGAAACTTTTTAACCCTTAATATCCGAGCGATGCGAAGGCTTAATTCACCACGGGCCGGGTGGCGAAGGGAGGGCGACACGAATTTTCCGGCTGAGTTCAGCACAATAGAAAACTGCTGCTATGGCGGTCGTACTGCTTTTCACTTTACATTTGTATCATAACCACCGCACCAACACTTACTTGGAGCAAAGTGCGCTAAGACACGCGAAATCTAGTTGAGATTGAGATTTTACGGCCCGAAGGTACATTTGGATTACTAGGGCTGCACAGATTAATGTATACCGCCTGAAGATGCTCAACTTGAGCGGAAATCGGGACACGCAAGCGCTTTGGTTGTTCGCCCCTATTAGAAAAATAGTCATTGCGGCCGGAAGTGGAACATGCGACCTCGTGCTGAGTAGCTTATCGCGTTAGCCAGTGCACACGGTAAATACCGTGAAGTGCATCCCCTTGATGTTTGTAACGTTGCTTTGCTCTACGCAAGCCCCCGGTGTCTCTTAGCGCACATCGCTTCCAACAATGTCACACCCATTAGCCCGGTTCCAACCATGCTGCACACACACCTGCACACACACGCGAACACGCACATACACACACGTGCGCACGCGCACACGCACATACACATGCACGCACAACACTCTTACGCACACAAGCGCGCACACGCACACGCACGCACACACATGTACACACACGCGCACACAAACACACACACGCACACACACGCACACGAACACGCACACGCACAGGCACACGCACATGCACAAAACCTCTGCCAAAATGGAAATCCGATTGCAAGTGGGTTTTCGGTGAGCATTTTTTATAACAGCCATATGGGGGTAAACAAGCGTGTTGAGAAAAGTGTGTGTGCAGTCCAACAATGAAGATCTGCCAAACGAAGGCTATTTTCATTATTAAACATTCGCTCTGATCTCTCACTCTTTTAATTTTCCCGTTGTTTCTGCTCTTTGTCTTCTCTCTCGATCTCTGTGTACGATTCTTATCATGCAGCACGCATTTTAGTTGTTTAATAGTCGTAGGATTACATCTACGCTAACAGTGCGAATTTCTTCTTGACAAATCAGAAAAACATGTCATTGGTTTCATTTCCGGCTTTATAGTTAGAACATCGTACCGCAATTCCGCTTTCAACACGCAAGCAGTGCTGTGTAGTATAAATCATTGAACGCATGTTCTTACGAACCATCATAGTACAGATAACAAACTTCGGGTACAAATCATTAGACGCACACGCAAAATTCGTCATTTTTTTACAATTGACAAAGGACATGAGAGGTTAGAGAGACTAGAAGCGACAGAGAGCGCAGGAGAGAGGGAAGAGAAGAGAGAGAGAGAGAGAGAGAGAGAGGAGAGAGAGAGAGAGAGAGAGAGAGAGAGAGAGAGAGAGAGAGAGAGAAGGAGAGAGAGAGAGATGGGAGTAATGAACGCTGCAGAGGTTATCGCAAATAACAGCAGAGCTTCTCTAGTTAGAAACCATAAATGTGAGCAAGGAACATAACATATGCTGAAATTCAAAGATGGCAGGCTGGGCAGCAGCCTGGACATAAATAAAACAAGCTGGTTAACATTTTGGCAACATTTAACGAGTAGCACTTTTAACTTAACGAGCAGTCAAGTACCTCTGTGACTACGTACGACCAGTGCGTCCTGCGTGTGCTGATTTGCGTCGCAGAAGATTGACGCCATACTAAAGACCTAACTAGAAAACTTAGATCGGCTCTTCAGCCAGCTCAAGACAATCATTGGCCTCAAGTATTGAAATGTTGTATTGCACAATTGGTTAAAGCGTAACTTCGCAGTCCCTTTCTTTAGGAATAAGTGAAACATCTGCAGGTGACCTCACACGACCTACTTTCGCCTTTGCAAAAACAAAAGAAATCCTGGCGGGAGGGGCTCTCTTTACTGCAAAAAGAATGACAATGCAAAATTTCCTTCCCTTCCATGAGGGTGATAAACATGCCTAAAATAATAGCAACTTCCGTGTTCGGCCAAAGTTTACGAATTCCTCCTCTTAAATGCTTCATAAAGCAATCTCGACAAACACTGCACTAGATGCAAGCGCACTGCAAAAAGGCGGGCGTCAGGAGGGAAACTACTTTTAAATTGTGCTCCAGAGGTGCGGCAGTAACGAGTCAGAGACGGCTGTTTTCATCCACTCAAGACAAAGAAAAACTCCATCAATGTCCCAGCGGCAGACTGTTTTCTGGAAAAGCCTGTCAGCTAATATATTACCCCATTCACATGCTGGTACCTTGCTGGAAAGAATTTCCATTACAGCGGGGCGGTCATTGTCCTCTGGCATGGACGTCCCCCTTACTTTCCCTCCTTCAGATGGCGGCCCTTGCTTTTCTTTCTTCTTTCTTTTTTGAAGTTGAAAGCTCTGTAGCGCCTTGGTTCAGAAGGCGGCAGTTTTAGCCTTGTTATTTTTTTGGTGTTTTCTCCGGTTGACAAAACGGGGGCATATTTTGGCACTGCTAAGGCGACAGCCTGACATGGCCTGTAATACAAAAGTCCGGCGCCGACATCGGCGTTGCGTTTCTATGGTGGTACCAAAATCCGGTTTGCTGAGACGGCAAAACAGTCCCCCCCCCCCCCTCCCCTCGTGACTCATCCCACTGGTTACGACCCCGTTATACCTGCCTACCTGCCCACAATTTCACATGCCCACTCACGAGGAGGAGGCGTTCATGGCCGATTCATGTGACCGTACTCGGAGCATAAAAAAAAAAACACACACTGGTGCTAGAACACATGCTAGAAGGTGTGAGTGTTTTCCCGTGAATTTTCACGTCGAAGCAGTATACCTTTAACCACACAAGGAAATTTTCGTGTCCGCGTCAACAGAAAACTCCCAGGCTACTACTGGCTACATAGAACAATATTTTAGGCTACTACGGGCAACACAAACTACTGGCACCGCCAAGGATCCAGCCTGGGCCGAAATGGAGAAGCGGAGCCTGTCGTCTTGCCGACTAAGCTACGCCCACATGGGGAGATGGGGAGACAGACGGTGGTTTATATTCAGCGTCTGAGGAGGGCGAGGACGCTTTTTGGAGGGGATACGTAAAACAAGAGTGAGAGGGAGGCAGTGAGAGAGATGAAATACGGAAAGAACAGTGGAGAATCCCAAATAGCCAAGGTAACCAAAAAAGAGGCAAGGCAGATTGAAACGAATAAATGGAGGGAAAAAAAAATGGAAGCTAAAACGTCGTTAGAGATGTAGAGGTCTGAGAAATTGAACATCAGAAAGGAAAATTTCTACGATAATTCCCATGGCATTGCTTTTCTTTTTGAGGTTAGAGCAGGTTGCCTGCGAACTAAGAGTTTTGTGGGGAAGTATTCACAAAATGATGGGGTATGCGTGGTCTGCGGAAAAGAAACAGAAACTATGCGGCACATAGTGTTAGAATGCGAGGATATCCATCCAAATCTACATTAAGGCAATATTCGGCTTCCAGAAGCCCTAGGATTTAAGGTTATTACAGAGGAAGTTAACTCCAAGGCTGTCGAGGGGACGAAAAGAAGATTAGAATGCTGGTGGACGAAAAGCACAAAGGGGAATATTGCCTAAGACAGTTACCACCTGCAACAGGAAAAAAAAGTATTTTGTGCCTGCCCTAAGCAGCGCTGGTATTAAACCAAGAGAGTAAAACATGGGTATATTAGTCCTTTTTGGCAAGATGACACGTCATCACGCCGCTTCAAAGGGGAAACCAATAGCAATCATCATCATCATCATCATGACGCCATAGCCGCGCGTGCCACCCTCCTCCACGCCCTTCGAAAGACGCTGCTCTCAATTTTATTTCTGCCAACGCTGCGGTGTTCGGGACGCCGTCGCGGGGAATCCCAGGTACCGGCTGTGAGAGTCTCTGGTTTCACTCTTTGTAGAGCCACGTGCGTGAATTCAAGTGAGGTTGCATTCGTTATCGTTGCGGGTGTCGTTTACAGCTTCGCAGTCCAACCACCTTCACAGCGTGGATTGGAGCCAATTTTTGTTTGTTTGTTAGGTTTTTGTTTGCTTGATATTTTTGTGTCATTTGCGCTATCTACACGGTAGATTTCGCCGTCACGAAGTTATATTCTGTTACTTTTTAGCCTGGACATTACCACTTACACTCTCTATAAGACAACAAACCCGATGCCGCGTTCTTCTTTTTGTGCACACTGAACCAGCTTTCGTAGGAATATTTGACAGCGCACACTCTAACTACACGAGACTGTTTCCGGATGACTGGACGCTTCAAAGCCCACTGCTTGGCGAGCGAGCCAGCGCTTTCTTTGGAATCTGTTTTGCTGTGTCGTTCACCTGTTTAACGATGTCGTTACAGCCGTTCGCTTAGAGACAGAGTCCAAGTGATTGTTTACGTCCCGGCCCAAGGGCAACACGCCCACGACAGGGATGAAGATATTCCTAGCGTGTCTGCGTCTGACCTTCCCTCCTCTATTTTTTCCGACCTCTCAAACTCGACCTCCCGCTTCTGCCCCTTCCCCAGCCTCGGCCCCTCTTGCATCGACGGCGTCGTCATCCTTTCTTATGAAGCCAAGGGTTTATTGCTCTGCAAGGACAATGAGGTGGAAATTGCGCGTTTCCCCTTCCTTTCCAGGGCCTTCCGTTTCCGATCACGAGCACATCCTCCCACGCTGGGGAATAAAGGTCCCCATGAAGGTCGGGGAAGTTTCCCTTCCTTCCCTACCTCTTTCTTGGTCCACCTTCAGCCCAGCGTGGAACAGTGGCCAGAAAACAGTTTCCCGTCGCATTCCCCCTTCCCTCAGTGCCTTTGATGAAAGGGCGCTAGCAAAGTGTGTCGCTACACATGCGGCCCTCTTTCCCCCTTCCGTTTTAGCATACGCTCGCCGCCCCTACCTTTCTTTTTCCAGTCCGAGCCTCCCTGATCGACGACGCTATTTCTGACGCCCTCTCGACCCTCGTCGAGCTTGGGTATCAATGAGACCCCGCTTTCTCCTTAGATGCGTAGGGGGGCAGTTTAAAACTGGGAGCCGTAAAACATGAGTGGCAGAGTCATTGAGCCGGGCCGTAAAACGCGGCGCTCTCACCGAAACGGTAGTTCACGCTGCTGCGCAGATGGGCCTTCGCTGCGTTCGAACTTCTATTTTTCACTCGTCCGGTCCCGCCGCGGGTTCGTTTACGGCTTGTCTAATTGCTCCCGGAATTCCTGAGCTTATAACCGGGTTCGTGCATTCCGATTGGGGATGTCGGGTAACGTGCTGTGGATCGTTCTCGCAGTGCTAATTGCCCCCTTTGTGCCCTAATTCACGTTAGGGATGAAACAGTACCCTTAAAATTGAAAAACGAAAACGGAAAGAAGCGTGAAAACAGCTCACGCAAGACGAATACAAAGAAAAGCCCCATTAATTGCCCTTAACGGTGAGGGGGTGTTGGAAACGACTTTGGAAGGGGGACTTGACCTCAACAATTTTTTTTTGCTTTATATAAAAAGAACTGTCTTTTTGTAAGTCGCTTTATCCTATCCCGGGCCTGAAAGATGTTGTTTCCCCCAAAGATAAAGCGGCAAACTTTCACATTTCCCGCTGCACAAAATCAGCTGTGAAGTCGTTTGTGAGGTGCGAAACAACACAGCAATCAGCGTGTTAGCTAAACGTACTCGGACGAATATATCTTCAGCCCGCTGTGCTTAAATGTTTACAGCGCAGACTTGTGTTGAAAGTCAGCGCCTGTGGTGTAACATTCTTCTTCGTCCTTCGTGTGTCACGCTGTAAACGTTTGACATGAACCAGCAATCCCG
Source organism: Haemaphysalis longicornis (assembly GCA_013339765.2). NCBI lineage: Eukaryota > Metazoa > Arthropoda > Arachnida > Ixodida > Ixodidae > Haemaphysalis > Haemaphysalis longicornis. The sequence goes on along the minus strand of CM023453.1, from coordinate 26,192,874 downwards.
ACTGGTTCTTAGTACCGCTATGCTTCATAGTCTTCCACACAGGGCCATCGCGAAGGGTATCTGGGGCGGTAAAAGGATGAAGTTGGGGGCGCTCCGAGATCTTTTCACGCACAAACAAGTTTTTCGCACGAGCTAGGAGCATACCAGACGTCTTGTGCTAGTATAATGAGGACTCAATTTAAATATTCAGCGAGAGTGCGCTACGATTTCAAATGTCTGCCTTTTATACCCTCAACGTTAGCCATTGTTCTTGCGTCACGAACATGCGAGTTGAAACTACACAATCGGTGCAGGTTCACTTGACGATAGAAGTTGAACTCCTGTCGTGCACGCTAATTACCGACACGGGATTCCCTTTGAAAACGATTCGGGATGTTGCGCTTACGTGGCACGTGCCCGACCCGGCGGCGTCTCGGCGGCGCAGAGGCCGACTCGCCTACCATCAGCCGCCTTTGACAGCAGCGCCCGCTTTGCTATATCTTATTCCCTGCTTTGCCGTCGCTCTTTGGCCCGGGGCCAAGTTCGCCTTAGTCAGCGCGTGCCCTTTATACCGCGCAGCCAGAGATTTCCCCGCTGAGGGCAATTTAGTAGAGTCGCCCAACTCGTGCGTCCCGAATTGGACTTTTTCATATATCTTCCTCTGGGGATAATATATTGCGCTTACTTACATCACAACTTTTTTTATGTACGCCGCACGAACATTGCGGTTTATTTCTCCTTTTTATTTTTGCCGTCGCCCTTTGCTTCTTGGGAGCCAACTTAGGCAGCCGCCCTGGCTTCCAAATTTTCTTCCAGCGTTTTCTGCCACGTTTACTCCTGTTGGCTCTTCGCTTCAAATATTTGAACAGACTAGTGTATTGAAAGTCGTTTCCTCTGTTACAGCTGATATGGCCTCCAACGAGGCCACAGAGAATTTCACGCCGCTCACCACGTGTTAATTTCTGACTTTGAAGGAATAAGCTTTTACGAAACAACTACTAATCGAATCCTTTCTAAGATTCCATTTGTAATTCTTGAATTTGGCGCATGGCTACACCTGTACGCGTTTGCGTCGTGATGTACGTTTTTTTCTCCTGTTTGCTGTTAGGCGCTCTGCGTTTCCTCGGCACCATTTGCTCAACTTTTTTTATTCAACTTTGTTTTGTTTTGTTTCTTGCATTTAACTGCCTGTCATTTTTGTCTAACTTTTGTTTTCTCTCTAACTGTTGGCTGCCAAATCTCTCACATTGACTTCACTGCATTGTGATCATCCCCATCTGGCGTAGCAAGCACTGCCGCTAGCAGAGCTGACCTGCAGCCCACATTAAATAGCGCTCTCCTCTCTCTCTCTCTCTCTCTCTCTCTCTCTCTCTCTCTCTCTCTCTCTCTCTCTCTCTCCTCTCTCCTCCATGAAACCTACAACCGTGACCAAATCTTGATGGACAGAGCCCATATCGCAGGCAAAACATACCTTCATGGAAACACCCGTTAGCAAAGGTTCTTTATCATTACCCCCAATAACGTACATCCCAAGCTGCATCAGCTCACCGAAAGCTTGACATGCATACATTACTTGTCAAAAATACAGGCTACGCGCAGAACTTTCTAAGAGTTGGTACCTTCTGTTGATCTGTTGTTGATCTTCCTGCTATACACTGTGGCCACGCCTGTTCCCCCTTGGCCAGGCCTTTTCACACCACCCTCTGAACCTCGTTACGCTCGCTATCCGTCGCCAGTAGCCACCTGCTCATTACCGTCGGTAGCTTTACGTCTCAACGCGGTTCGTATTGCGAGCGGCCTACCTTCCTCCAGCGCTGCTGTTTCCCTTTCACGGGGCGCGGTTGCCGGCTCACGCTATTTTCTGTGCGATTCTGTGTACCTCACAACGAATTTTGAACCGCGGAGCTGTTATTGCTGGCTGTAATGTGTGCGGTGTTATCAGAAATCTCCATGTCATAGTTACTTCCACCGTTTACCGCACTTGTGCGCATGCGCCTCCCGAGGAGCGTCAGGCGTCGTCCAGGCTTGCGCGTGGCGCTTCCAAGAAATACCAAGAAAATAGTTCACGTGCGTCCACACCTCCCTCGGGAGCACTAAGAGAGATCGCGCTACAGACGCCCAGTTCGCGAAGCCGGTTGTCGCCGGTTCTAGCGCACGCTGGCGCGTTCTACTTTGACAGAAATGTGAAAGCCCGCGGACAAGACGACCCGGGCCCGCCAATCATGCATGGGGCAGACGACGATATAGATGAATATGACGATGACTACTACTACCACGGTGAAAAGCGACGACGGAACATGTAAATAAACAGTTTCATAACCTAATGAGATGTGTGGTGCTGTGTCCCTCAGTGCTTACATAGAAAATAATCCTCCAGCATCGCTATGGCTCTAGCCTTGCGCGACTTAGTGCAAGCTTCGCAATTTTTTTTTTATACGTCGCGCGAAACCCGAACATAGATATCTACGGATTTCGCCTTGGAACCCGCAAGTGCAACTACCCCAGCAAGCAGATCATCTTAAGCTGCATTCCATGCTATAGCCCTGATATCCCAAACACACCTTAACACAAACACTTATCCTCACCGTATCTGCAATGCCCTTCTCCAAATGCCCTAATTTGAAACCAAGTGTTCATCTTGGAAATCGTAAGTGCAATAGCTCAATTCTGGGTTCGATTTTACCTAAATAATTGACACTGTTGAAAATAATTTTACTGTGAGGCCCGAAATTGAAATAAGAACGACGTGGTGAAATATTCCAGAATTTTTATTCCGTATACCTAAGTTGGTGTTTCCGCCCGGGAAGAAATATTAGAGGTTTCAGCATAAAATATGAAGTAAAAGCACTAGAATAGGTCGATCTTACTAGCGGGCCTAACTAAAACTTGCGGGTAAAATTGATGAGGTGAACTTCCGAACTTTAGAAAAAGAAGGGGTTATTTGATTTTGTATTTTCTGATGAGCTTCATACGTTTTCGTTTGGCTGTGCTTGTTTACCGTAACTAAAGCTGCCTTAATAAGAGATTTATTTATTTATTTATTTATTTATTTATTTATTTATTTTTATTTATTTATTTATTTATTCATTTGAGGATAACAAATGAAGTGACATTCCAAGCGAATACCCGTGCCACACGTACACGAATAATGACATTAAGCGCTTAAGGCCTTAAGTTTTAATACCATTAATTTGCTGCTACACGAAAAAATCTAGTGTCATTCGCTATAATGTCATTTTTGGTTTAAGGAGTTCCGCATAATCTATTCACCTTCATGAACGCCTTAAATCTGCCTACTCTCGAACGCGATGAGCACCAAATGAAACCAACGAAACTCTCAGCACCAGAGTGTTGACGCGGAAACGTAGCTAAACTTCGAAATAAGACGATTTTTTGTACACTCTTGGTGCCGTAGTTTTGAAGAAGACGAAGTTCACTAAAACAGCGGCAAACGGTAAAACATCATGTTACTCGACTTGTTAAAATTTTCGGATTTGGCTACCGCTGGCACGCGACGGCAGCTCCTTAACCACTTTTAGAAACGGCTCACACCATTTTCACGAAAACACTATTTCTCATAATGTGTTCTTCACAAAAAACATTTTTAACCCTCGTAAGACGTTTTTCTCTACGTTAAAGACTGCTAAAATAAAAGTCAATTTTTCTTTTTGGTCATGATCACCATCATGCCTAACACATTTAATGCATTTGCGTTTTCGCGAGTAGCACGGCACGCCTAATTATTGTCATTCGGTATCTTAAGGCCTTAAACACTTATTGTCATTTTTTGTGTACGCGTGGCATGGGTGTAACTAACTCACTTGAGATAATGCGCTTTTTTAGGCCACTAAAGTATGTGATTCGTTACAACGTGAGCACGCAAGAAAAGTTTACAGAAAGTTTTATATTACCCGAAATAACTCAACCCAACTTTGGGAAGCATTATAAGACTTAAAACAGAATTGTCCCAACCTTAAACAAAAAAAACAAAAACAAAATCAGACTGCAACGGTACCTTATATACCATGTTCGCGAGTATAGCAGGCTAACTGACTCAAAATTGCGTAAAACAGAGTTACGAAAAGTGCCACCAAAACATGGCGTGCTTCCGAAACGGGGCTTCTGCTCCCTCAGTAGATAAAACGCGCGACAGATAAAGGACGCGTAGGTGATGTTCGGCGCCCGTGTGGTTCGAAAGCACGCGGTTGCGGTGCCACATCGAACACCCAGGAGACGTGAACACGCGAGCAGCGAGAGCGGCTCGTCACCCTTGAAAAGCCTAGAGGCGTCACGGGAACAGAAGCGAACCGAAGCGCTTTTGTGTTCCACTCGCGGGATCAGGAGGACAATAGAATTCCCCCAGAGGGCCGCTGCACAAATAGGTGAACGGCAGAAAACAGGTGTCGTGTAGGTGTAAATTGGCCTTGAAGAGACGCCACGTGCTGTCGTCCGTTGTCTCTGGAGTAAAGAAAAATGAACACAAACCAGCGAAAAAACGACAGGGAACATACAAAAAATACCGTGCCGCCAAATAAAGGCTTCTGAGAAACGCCCAGAAACATCAACTAACGATCTGACGGCGGACTGCTGCTGCCTAGGAGGCCCCCCCCTGTTGAGCATTGTGACGGCGTCTTGAGGTTCTTGGAACAGTGAGGACAAGAAGTTGAGCAAGCGATGAAGCCAGTCGAAAGGCAGGGTTGTATGTAATGCTTTGGATGCGGTTCGTACGTCCAGACGAAGCACGATAGTATACTGTGAAAGTGAACGCTATAACAGAGGTTGCATGAAGCTTCGTGGACGTTGAACCTATCGCGCACGCAATCGAACTTCCCAGTGCAAGTCCGTAACAATGTGGAGTACGCGCTGTAGCTGGTTTCCGACGATCATATTACTTGAGCCTAATGAATAGTTTCTGGGCAATATTAGTGCAGGTTGAAAAAAGAATACATAGTGAATGTAGCTTTAACTAAAGCATCTGTTATGGTAACACCCAGAAAAAGCCAGGGGCTTGTTCTGGGTGTTAGCCATTATGCGGAAGAACAAAATAAACAGGTTATTTCGTTTTGATTTTTTTCCCGGCCACCTCAGACTTTTATTACCCGAGGCGGCTGTGAAAACAAATCAAAACGAAATAACCTGTTTATTTTGTTCTTCCGTATAGTCACGCCTATGGACATGGCTTTGTTTTTTTGCTTTCCCCCAACTTAACCGTCATTATTGTGTCTGTTTAGTTGGAAGACCTATATTTCCATACCCTGCCGGTTAGCACGTCAGATCTTATGACTCTCGTCTTGTGACTAACCCCTCTGTTCGTTCTCTTGAGGTCCTTTTTCTGCTCTTATACCTCTGTTAACGTCAGTGTTTGCTCCTTTCACCACCACAACACATTTTTTTTTCAAACGTACAGAGCTGTCGGTAGGAAACTAAACCCTGTTGAACTGTTTCTTACGTTACGCTGCTTACACTGATTACTACGCCCACTCTTCTTTATTTGAATTAAATTACGCTCAATAAGTCCTACCTGCCGGAATATGGTCTTCATTGTGCATACGCTGACTCGCAGCGCGATTAGATGTATTGTTTAAACGAGTAGTGACGCTCAGCTCACTGATATTCCACGCCTGCTTAGACACAACCTGACTCTGCACAAAGAGTAACCTGGCGGATAAGTGCACAAGTTTCATGCGTTTTCTAGCATCCGTTGACCGTATTTAAATCTCACGTGTGATTGAAAAAAAATTACGCAGCAAGTATCTTTCAAGCGCAGCGCCCAACGTTCGGAATTATACAAATATTCATAACAATGCAGCCCAGATACAGTAGATTCCCGCTCCCTTCTCCCTACAGCAAATGCCAGTTGGCTGCTCGCTGGAAATCGCCCCACTTATAAAACTTCGTTCGCGAAAAGTGTACGCAAAAAATCTCTACATTATTGCACTCCGACCGATTCTCCTCCGAGGTTGTCTTCTCCAGCCATTTTATCGCCTAAACGGGACGAATTTAAACTCCTAACAACGTCATTGCGTAATAACGATGCGCGACTTCTACAGTCCGCCGTGTATATCTTGGGAGTAAAATAAAAAAAAAAGATGGTTGCGTGGTTGTCCGTTAAGATCTCGCTGGAATCCGTTCTCTTCGTCCCGCAAAGAACACGGGAAGCACCAAGACCCGAAGAAAGGCGCGCTTGTGGAGAGAAAGACAGGACGGAAGGAAGGAAGGAAGGAAGGAAGGAGGGGTATGCGGAAGGAAGCGAGCGAAGCCCGAGGAACGCCTTTCAAGTTCCTGGCGGCGGTTGTTTGAATAGCAGCCGCTGGAGACCACGCGGGGGGTTCTTCTGAGGAAACCGAAGACGGGGCGCTAGAGGAGAGCGGCAGCTCATCCGTTTTCTCGGCGTCCATCCCGCCTCCCACTGAGCTACGCTTTGGTGCCGGTCTTCCACCTCCATCGCTGCTGGAACACTATAGCGATATTCTCGCTCTCTTGTGTTTGATCTGGCGCGGGAGGCGATTACCATTTTTCTAGGCCGGCGTCAAAGAGCGTGAGCGCGACCAGAGACTGCGCGAGAACTGATAAGGCGAAACAGGCCGCGGAAACGCGGGCACACAAGCTCGCGTGCTCTTCACAGGGCTGCACCGAAAGGGAAAATAAAAGATCGCCGAAGCTGGAGGAATTAAAACAGAGGAAAAAAAATCGGGCTTCCACTGCAGAAGGTAACTCGGAGAACAGAAATGCGGCTGGCATGCATGAAGTGAAGTGGAGCGTGAGAATGAATTACAAAGACTGGATGAACCGTACCGGAGGCGGAACAGGAAAGTTGTACGCGTGTTTCAATAGGCCCGCACCTAAGCATACTGAAATCGTAAAGAGCAAAAGAGAAACTCGAACTTTAAAAAACGACATTCTCAATGAACGAACCGTTAAAAGGAAAAGAAAGATGGGGGAAGATGATTTAGCAAATGATGAAGGATCCACAACATGCCGGTTGTTTTCCATTTGTACGGTATACATTTTTTTAATTTTTGCACTGTCCGAAGAACTTGTAGTAGCTTTTTAATAGCGGAGCTGTTGTACACGCCGCAAGTTCTCCGTTGCCGAAAAAAATACCAAGAAAATGCCGAGCGCTCGTGAGCGCGTGTCTCACGGCGCTCGCCGAGTCCCCGGCTCGCGCAGTGTCTTAGCAAAAAAGAAAGAAAAAAGAACACTCCAGCGCTGTCGTCAAGCGATAACCGCGCATGTAAACAAAAAAAAACCAGGCTAATGCTAAAGACGGAAATACACCCCGGTTGGGAGAGGTCCCCGCGGCCGCCGAATTCTCTTGAAGCCATTATGAATAATTGGAGACATGGCCACGAGTGCGCCAATGCATCCCGAGGCGACTTGCAGAAGCCGCCACCGCTGCCTCGACGAAGAGCTGGTGGAAGTCTACAATGCTGAAGATGACTTTGAATCCACCATTCGCAGCAAAGAAGACGACGCCCTCTTCGATGCAAATGACGAAGATTACTAGCAGCACAACTATGCAAATAAACAATGATACTGAAACTTAACTGTGTGTCTGGCAATCATCACCAACAGCAGCTTCACCATTCAAGTCGTGCGTGTGAGTTCAAGCTTCCCTGATTTTTTTTTTTTTTTTACGAACGCAGCTTCTTAGATTTTACTTTCTAGAACTTCCGACGGGTCGAAGCGCAGCACAAGACAAAGGACAAAAATACAGAAGAAGACCACACAGTGCGACCAGCGCTCTGTGTGTCTTCTTTGTTTTTTTTTGTCCCTCAGCTTGTGTTGCGCTTCGACCCGTCACTACGTACCAACTCGCCCAAACCACCAGTCTGCTGGAACTTCCAGTACAGCTTTTCGTTTCATGAATATTTGCTACAAGTGTTGCATAACGCCTGCTGGCACCCATTACGTTATTTTATTCGCTGACCGCTTGGTATGTTTAAAGCTACTAGCCCAGAAGGTCTCGGGACAATCTGATGCGTATTTGTTCTAGGTAATTAAGCACGCCAAATTTGATTGGTTCGCGTCACTCATTGCGCCAAAATGGATCTCGCTCCTTTTTTTTTTTTAAAGCGGGTGCACTGTGCTGTTTCTTTGGCGTGGCTCTCGTCTTTTCCCATTATGTTTGCAGTGCCTCTTCCGACCCTCGCGTCATTGGGAGATCGCGGAGGCCGTGCACACGTGTACATTCTCAAAAAATGTGGATGATCCTTCTTTCATGGGAATCGGTAAAATACGGAAGCCAAATGTGCCTTCACGGGAGCATTGGAATGTTTATTGTGCATCGATATGAACTCGCACATCGCTATTTATTACATTTCGTCGGTATGGCACCGTTAGACGCATCAACATTATACACTCGACTACACGCACCGGAGCATTGCGTAAATCCGATTGAAACCCCAGGCACTCGCAAACCATGCGAACGAAACCGAACGGGCTGTCGGCGAATCGTTTGAAGTCACAGTACGCTACAGCGAAAGGAGCGGGACTTACGGCTCTGAAGCTGTCTTGTGGGTTTGCTTGGCGAGCGACGTCCTGCTGGCGAGTCGCTTAGGCAACGGTGCGACCATATTGGTCCTGTTCTGAGACGCTTGCGTTGCGACGAGCTCAGCTTGTAGAACACGGCCGCGGCGTTCCACAAGCTGAGCGGCGTTTCACATAGGCGGCGGACGGGTGCATAGCAGCTTCCGCAGCTACACGCTGCCCTAACGAGGCGCCAAATATAGGCGTTCATTAGCGTCATGACGCACTACTTCGCTTCACCGCTCCTAGACGGCAGAACCATCTGAATGGACAAGTTAGAGGGGAGGACTTAAGAAGCGTTCGTACAGCTACCCCGGCATGACTTCATAGCTCAGTCGGCAGAGTGTCTCACACCTCCAGTTCGAGTCCTAGCGCCACCGCGTCAATTATCTTTTTCTGGTGGTGTCATTTCCGTGACGGGTATGACGTCGGTGAGGTTTGCATACCCCGGTATACAATACTTTCGTGTTAAAAACGGTCATGTTCATACTGCTAAACATGGTTATCACGACTGAAAGCAAAGACTATGCATACAGTGTTTCGTGGCAATTTCTCTTGCTGATAATTACGTAGCCGGCCTTCTAGCTATCTCTACTGGATGATTGAATTTATTTTTTCGAACACATCGAATGGAGCACACAGATAGCCCAGCGTGCGCTTCATCGATGCCGAGACTGAAAAACCAAGCGCAGGCAAAGCAGCCGGCAAAACAGCGCTTTCATTTGCGTGCATCGTTTTGTCCCAGTTTTCGTTCTTGAAGCTTAATCAGTGATTTTTTTCGTCTATAAGTCACTAAAACTCGCCTAGCCACGTAGTTCGTTTGCTTGCGCTGAAACACACTCACAGACGGCCCAGCCGCCGCTGGGCGATAAAGCGCAGGCGTAGCGGCCGTTTCACCCTCGCCTAGTCACATGACACTGCAACGGCGAAACTCCGAGCAAGCGAAGCGATAAGAAAGAAAAGCGCAGCATGCGTGTCGACGGCTGAAGGTCATTGCGACGCGATGAATGACCTTGAAAGATGTAGCGTAGTAGAGCTTCCGCTCTAAAACACCGGTGTGCCCACCCGCGCTCGAGACCTCCGCTGCGACCTCTTACTGCGGAAGCGTCACGCGTCCTCGTTTTTCTGGTACAATCTTTCACGCTCTCCCTCTCGGCACTTGCACTATCATATGTTATCCCGGGTTCGTTCGCGGTTGCCTCAGAGTCGTTTGAGAGGGCGAGAATCCAAAGGCGATTCGCGAGGAGCATCGGCCCGTGACGGTAGTGTCCTACGAAGACTGCGTACGGCCGCGAACCGTGAAAGGCGCTTATCTCACTGTTGAGTTTCATCTGTGAGGCGTCCAAAGTGAGCCACACTTAACTCTTCTAAACCATCCCTTCCCAAACAGTCGCTTTGTCAAACTCGGACTCGCGACATCCCACTTGATATATTACTAACTACTACTACTCAAACAAGCTTCAGTGGCTTCAGATAAGGGCGCAAGTTTTTTCCGGTCGACCTCCTAGTCCTTGCACGGTAAACCGAATTATGTACTGCGTGCTTTGATTCATACCAAACTACACTGAATCCCCCCCCTTCAAATTGGAGGTTGTACGCGCCAAAGAATGTTCTTCTGAGTGTGTTCAAACGCAGCTCAGCTTCGACAGTGCTGCGCAAGGTTGGTGAAACGGAATATGGGGCTCGGGGTGCGCAACCAAGGGAAATGGCGGAGTAGGCAGTCCGGTAACAAGCTCGTCGTGGGATCCGCTGTTCGAGCGAACTACGGACCGGTTCTGGCACGTTGACCTTAAGGGGATTGACCAAGCCCTTCCAATTAACGGGCCGACGCTATAATCACGCCTGCATGACTCGCTGAAGGTCTGCGCAACGCACTCGCGACCGTGGAGGAGGCAATCCGCGCTGATCGAATTTGTCCCCCGCCCTTCTCTAGTAGCCCAGAAAAGTCGGTGACGCTTCAAATAAACAGGTCCGAGTTGGCGCAGTGCGACCGTGCCTCGTTTATGGAGGTCACGGTAATAGTGAAGCCGAACAACAGTCGAATGATGGAATATGTAATTCAGCTGTTTTTACGACTCGTGTCTTGACTGCAGAAAGATTTCATTTTAAGTGCAATAACCACGACGTTTCCCCTGCACACCGAAATGCGGTGGGAGCTAAAGTCTAAAGAGGCGTAGAACAACATCATAATCGTCGTCGTCGTCATAATCATCATCATCATCATCAAGAACAACAACAAAACAACAGCCCACTTATGCCCACTGAAACGCAAAGGCCTCTCCCATTTGCTTCCAACCGCTCCTGTCCTTCGCTCCTCGAATCCACTGTTCACCACCGATTTTTCCTATTGCGTCCCTCCATCGTGTTATTTATTTATTTATTTATTTATTTATTTATTTATTTATTTATTTATTTATTTATTTATTTATGTATTATTTACATACCCTAAAGGCCCCAAGGGGCATTACATAGGGGAGGGGGTTACACAAAGAAAGCAAAAAAGACATCACAATATAGTAACTATGGTAACGAAATATAAATTAGCCTGAATATACCATACTGGCTAATGCATTGTGCAATAGACGATTATCATGTATAGCCACGACATTTGGGGGAAGGAAGTTCCAATCACGTGATGTCTTCAGGATGAATGGTTCGGAAAGATGTCGTATGCTGCTACATTCGATACCAACATAGCGAGCGTGATCGATTCGGCGAGAAATGTATTGCGGTTGATTAATGAGTTCGTTGTGCAGGGTCAAATGAAGGTATAGTTTGTGAAACAATGTAATACGAAAAGTGGTTCAATGGGAAGCTAAAGATGGAAGCCCGATAATGGATATCATGGACGAGACGCTTGCAGTACGGTTATAATGGGAGCGAATGAAGCGAACAGAGTTATTTTGTACCATTTCAAGAGCAGTAATTATAATATCACGGCCGAAATTCTCACACTGGCGTAGCCTACTCGCGCTTTGACCTGATTAGTGTTTTATAAAGCGAAAGTTTCAGTGAGGTTGGGCAGTTCGATAACTTACGGCGCAGATAACCCAACATGTGGTTAGCTTTGCTAATGATGCGTTGGATGTGGAGCGTCCAATTTGAGTTAGCTGAAACGTGAATACCTAGGTATTTATGAGAATCGGCGGGCAATAACGAACGTTGTTCAAATAGTATAGTTATTGGCCTTCCCATTCTTTTAGAGCCGCCTCTTGGAATCCACTCTCTTACCCTGATTGTTCACCGGTTGTCGGATCGTCTTACTGCATGGCCAGCCCAAGTTCACCTTATTTTCTTTACTTGTACTACGATATCTTCTACTCGAGTTTGTTCCTCTGACACAGGAATCGCGTTTCTGTCTCTAAGTGTTACTGCTACCATTATTCGTTCCACGGCCCGTTGAGCTGATCGAAGTTTGCTTTCCATTTGTTTAGTAAGGCCCCAAATTTCCGTTCCAGTTAAACATATTTTTCTTAGGCTCGAGAGAGAGAAAGTGAGAGTGAGAAAAAGAAAACATGAGACAGAGATAGACCTTCATTTATACTCATCAAGTCTGAGCCGCATCGTTATTATAGTTAAGCTTACAATATTCCTCTCAAGCCGGCAGACAGCAGACGCCCCCCCCCCCCCCCCCCCCCCCCCCGCTTTCCATGTAGCTTCCAGTGGGCCTCCAAGATAACGAAAGGACCACCTAGTGACGGGACTACAAGATGGATAGTTCGATGGATGGATGACATAGGGAAATTTGGCGAAAATAGAGGATTCGGAGAGCGAAAGGTAGGAACTTGTGGAAGTCGGTCGGAGGCGCCATAATCTTGCAGTGGACATCAATAGGGTTGTGGCGGTGGTGAAAACGATAGAAATAAAGACGCAGTACGCTGAAGAGGAAAATAAGACATCAGAAAAGTTGGAGTTAGTGATGCGTTGGGCAAGAGGCAGCGAATGTCAACCCCTATAACTAAAGAAATTACCTCTTATATGGGATGTTTTGCAACGAAATCGCGCTGGTAGAGTACAGTGTACGAAGCAGCTGCACACGTGAAATTATTACCCATAAAAACTCAGCAACGAGCGCCATCTCGCGCAAATGGGCGCAGCGAACAGGCGGGCGAGACTGAACAATGCGGCGAGTAGAATGAAAGAGGCCAAGGAAAGAGAAAAGCAGTGCGCAGATAAGAAAGAGACGAAACGAAGGAAGCACAGATGGCGAACACTGCAGGCCGGATGAAGGCAGACCGGTTGACGTTGCGCGTAGATAAATATACGCTGCGCGCTCGTATTAGACGACCAGACCCTAATGATGCGTGGCGCATTGATCCGGCTACTTGGTTTCTTGTGTTATGACTGGTGGTCCCTGGGAACGATCAATATAACGGCGTCTTCTCACAGTGCATGTAGCGGACCCCCTAATGGGAGAGAGTGGCGCGATCGCAACTGTTTATGAGCAGTGCCGTGACTTTTTGTCCCTCTGTGGGATGGAACAAAAGGGTGGACGAAAGAAGGCGCCGAGTAGCGATCGAGTCAGTGCGCAGAGTATACTCTGCGGCGGCCACAAGCGACCTTGCTCGATGTATGAAGGAGAGAACCGCCAAATCTGTAGTTGAAATGGTACAGTCTGCGCGTTTATTAAGGAGAAACGCTTAGGTGTTTCGTCAAACGTGAAAAGTGACCATAGTCGTAGTTGTCGGCGTGGACACGAATGTTACCAACACAGCCACCGCAGCAAACAGAAAATAAATCGGACTCGTGCGGGATTTAAATACGGGTGGCAAGAGCAGCAGTCATGTGCTCTATCCACAGCGCTAACCTGGCTTTTTTTTTATTGCTTGCTTGGCGACAACACAAAACGCATTGTACCGTACACAAATTAATAGCTCCGGCCACCAGCCGGCTGAAGGAGGTGACTTGAAACATCTTAAACTGCGCTAGTAGATCCAGAATAGGTAATCTCTCAGGTTCTTCCGGCATGACTTTATACACTTCTCTTATATAAGCAACACCTTCAATGGAGTACTCTCGCACTGTGCGAGCATCCTCGTCGGCATTTTTCTCCTGCCATGCGAGTTTTCTCCATGGAATGCAGGCTAAGCGCCATGAACAGACTGGGCGCGCCCCCATCATTGTTTGCTGGCAAAACGCGAATGCCACAAGGTTTTAATGGTAGGCCTGTTTTCAAAATTCGTTGGAGGATATCCCTGTGCACACCGCATTCCAACAGTCCATAAAGATGTGCTCAATTGTTTCAATTTCTTACATAAGCGGCAGTTAAGTGTCCATGGGTGTATACATATAGTCCTTTTTCCTGAAGCCAGGGTTTTACTGGGAGCGTTCTGCTATGTAGTTTGAAGAAGAGGAATTTAACTAATCAACGTACTGGCATTCGTTCCACTCTTTTTTGAACATCTTTCCCTGGACCTACTTCATACAACTGACGATAAAGATGAACAGTTAGACACACATTAATCGCAACTTTGTACAATGCTTCCGCGGTACACCACTGAAATACTCCGAGGAAAACCCAACTTTCAAAATCCACGAAAAGCACTGGCCTACTTTGCCAGTCACCGTCACCCTGCCAGAACAGAACAAGAATTAGTTTGATGCGTGCGCCGTCACAGGTGCGCGTAGCGGCACGTGAGTAGAACGTGTGCATCGGGGGAGAGCCCTGACTGCCGGGAAGCTGCACCGTGAAGTGCGCTCAGTCCGCCTGTAGCAGTAATTCGCGCCAAAAGGCGAAGAAAGAGATGAAGGAGAAGCAAACGCGAGGATGCAGTACAGAAGTCTTATATAATTGCTAGGGTTTCGCCTTTAGGCCATGGGAGCTGACCTAAGTTCCCGATGATTCTTTTTTTTTTGCTAAACAACCTGGGGTACGACACAACGCATTAAAAAAGAAGAGATGGCACAAGTTCAAATTCGTTACTATACTGATACGCGTAACCTCAGCATTGGGAAGAAATGGTTGAGGTAAGTGAAGGCCACTTGGATTTGTTCGCGTCAAGCACTTGAATGCATGGGCGCCGAAGCAGTTTGGCAACAAAAGCTCTGCGGTTCTAAAAAAAACCTGTTTAAAGGTTTAAAATTCCGCAGTTCATAGATCTATTTGTTTATTTCAAAGTGAGAATGAAATCAAACATCCACAACCATCAGCCACCCCATATTGTCACGAAGACAAGGACGATGCAGTTGTCTTGAATGAGAAACACGTTTATTGGAGCGAACTTGTGCTCCCCTAACAACTCAAAAGAATACAGAGGCGGCGAAGCAGCGGTCCAAAAAGTGACTGCACAGGCGAGTGTCGTCGAATCGAATGCCCCGGCGTCCCGCACTGCAGGGCTTTTATCTTTTGGCGCGCGTGGTTCTCGAAACGCGTCGATTCGCATCGAGACATAGTAGATCCAAGAAGATTATTCTGGGCTGTTCACGTTAGATCGGAATGCTCTCCTTATCACAACAGATAACACATGGGGCACAGAAAGAAAGAATGGAACACGCGCTTCCCTTGGCGCAGAGATAACACAGACCGGCGCAGCCGGGCGGTAAAAACAAAACACAAATAAACAAACCCAATGTATGGTTCCGCGGCATTACCCCCCCCTCCTAAGAGTGCATCGACCCGATGCTACTCATAAGCGGACAGTCCGAACAAATGAAATAAAAGTTCGTCATCGTCCGTAGAAAGGTTTTAAAGCGAACCACGTGGACGACTTCAGGCCGCGTGCGTCGTCGTGATGGTGCCGGAGTCACCATCGGGGATCAACTTCCGGTAGGTAAGTTGGCCAACACGTCGTAGAATCTGGTAGGGTCCGAAATACCGTCGCAGGAGCTTCTCACTGAGTCCGCGTCGTCGGATGGGAGTCCAAAACCCACACACGATCCCCTGGTTGGTACTCGGCGTCTCGGATCGTCGGAGGGTGTAGCGGCCCGCATCCACCAGCTGATGGTCCGTTATACGACTCGAGCGAGCTGGCGGGCCTCCTCCGCACGTTGAAAGATATCCGTGGACGTCGGCGTTGAGGTCGTCGTCTTCTACGTGCGGAAGCATGGCGTCGAGCATCGTAGTCGGCCTTCTACCGTAGACAAGCTCGAACGGCGTCAGCTGTGTCGTCTCCTGGATAGCCGTGTTGTACGCAAACGTGACATACGGGAGCACTTCGTCCCAAGTCTTATGTTCAACGTCAACGTACATTGACAGCATATCTGCGATTGTCTGTTCAGACGTTCTGTTAGTCCGTTCGTTTGGGGGTGGTACTACGCCCGTCGTTCTTCGGTGATCCGTGTTGCTGTAGCGTAATACTCCTTGCATCAGCTCCGCAGTAAATGCCGTTCCGCTGTCTGTGATTAGGACTTCCGGGGCTCCATGTCGCAGCACAACTTGGCTTATAAAGAACTTCGCCACTTCTTGTGCAGTCCCCCTCGGAAGAGCGGCGGTCTCTGCGTAGCGCGTCATGTAGTCTGTCGCTACGACAATCCACTTGTTCTGTGATCGTTGACAAGAAGACGGCGCCCTTCAAGGACAACAGGCGGCTTATTGAGCGTCTCGCAGACCACCCTCAGTCCGCCTCCATGACCGAACATGAAGAGGACGATGACGAAGTGCACGAGCCGGGCCCATACCCCAAGCATGCAATGCAGGCCCAGCGCCACCATTCAAAGTCACTTCTTTTTCCTCTAACAACAAAGTTCCAACAATCGTGACGTAGGGAACGGGCCTAAAAGGTCCATTCCAATCTGTTGAAATGGTCTCGATGGGACGGCGATCGGTTTGCAGAAGTCCGGCGGGTCTTGTCGGCGGCGTTTTTCGTCGCTGGCAGTCACGGCAGCTCCGGACCGTAGTGGGTGACGTCAGAGTAAGGCCGGGCCAGTAGTACCTCGCCTTGAATTTTTCCCAATAGTTCGGGCTGTGCCCAGATGTCCGGAAGACTGGGTCGTCGTGGCACGCTTCCAAATTTCGTCACGAAGGTCCGCGGGGATGACGAGTAGGTAATTCGCTCTTGTTCCGGGGGCTGAAATTCTTCTTTCACAAGGACGGAGTTTCTCATGG
The DNA here is from genome assembly GCA_013339765.2 of Haemaphysalis longicornis. Lineage (NCBI taxonomy): Eukaryota > Metazoa > Arthropoda > Arachnida > Ixodida > Ixodidae > Haemaphysalis > Haemaphysalis longicornis. The sequence goes on along the minus strand of CM023453.1, from coordinate 26,176,322 downwards.
CTGAATGCGGGTAAGCTGCGTTTGAAGGTCCTAGGAACGGCACCGTTGCATCCCTCGAGGTACCGATTATGACGCGTAAGTCGGGGTCGGCACGCTGCTGGGCGGCTAGAGGTCCGCTCTCCGTCACGATCCCGAAGAACGCGCTGTCTTCATCCAGAGTCTTGTGGTGGTGCGGGGGCGCGGGCCGCGCGGCCGCGGGCCGCGCCCGTCCCGCGGGGCGCGGGACGGGGCGCGGGACGGGGGCGCGTGGACAGGCCGTCGGCGTCGGAGTGTTTCCTACCGGATTTATAAACGACTGTAACGTCGAAACTCCTGCAGGTGCAAGCTCCAACCGCCCAAGACGGCCAGAGGGGTCCTTCAAATTGGCGAGCCAACACAGCGCATGGTGGTCTGTTAGAACCTTGAATGGCCTTCCATACAACGTTATGGGCGAACTTTTGAAATCGCCCATATAATAGCCAGGCACTCTTTCTCAGAGGCAGAATAGTTTTTCTCCTCCTTCGACAGACCACGGCTGGCATAGGCGATTACCCTTTCGCAGCCGCTTTGCTTTTGGACAAGGACGGCACCCAAGCCTATATCACTGGCGTCCGTGTGGCATTTCCGTTTCGGCATTTTCGTCGAAATGAGCGAGCACGGGCGGGCTTTGCAGGCGTTTTTGCAGCTCGCCGAATGCTTTTTTCTTGGTCGTTTTCCCAGCTGAAAGGGGTGCTATCTTTCGTCAAGCGCATGAGTGGCTCTGCAATGCGTGCGAAAGTTTGCGACGAAGCGCCGGTAGTATGCGCACAGCCCGAGAAATCTTCGCACGCCTCTTGTCTTTCGGCTTGGGAAGTTCGCAATGGCTGAAGTTTTTGCCGGGTCAGGTAGGACCCCGCGGCGTTGACGACGTGGCCCAAGAACTTGAGTTCCCCGTATGCGAAACGGCACTTTTCAGGCTTCAGCGTCAACCCTGACGTACGAATGGCCTCGAGTACAGACTCCAACCTTGCAAGGTGTTCGTCGAAAGTCCGGGCGAATACCACTACGTCGTCGAGGTATACGAGGCAGGTGTGCCACTTAAGGCCAGCTAGCACAGTGTTCATGACTCTTTGAAACCGTCGCTGGTGCTGTGCACAGCCCAAACGGCATCACCTTGAACTCGTCTAGGCCGTCTGGGGTTATAAATGCAGTCTTCTCTCGGTCTCTCTCGTCCACTTCAATTTGCCAGTAGCCGGTCTTCAGGTCCATCGATGAGAAGTACTTCGCGTGGCAGAGGTGGTCGAGGGCGTCGTCGATTCGGGGGAGGGGGTACACGTCCTTTTTCGTGATTTTGTTCAGTCGCCGGTAGTCAACGCAAAACCTTAATGTGCCGTCTTTTTTCTTTACGAGTACGACGGGCGCAGCCCAGGGGCTTTTCGATGGCTGTATAATGTCATCGCTCAGCATGTCGTCGACTTGAGTCCGGATGGCTTCCGTTCGTGTGAGAGACGCGGGTACGGTGACTGTCGGGTAGGTCGGGCTCCATCTTCGGTTATTATTCGGTGCTTCGCTAGAGGGGTCTGACGTAGTTTTGCGCTCGACGAAAAACATTCGCTATAGCCGACGCAGCAAAGCCAATAATTTTTTCCGTTTGTCTCTTGCGGTTTAGCGCCGGATTCACGTCGAATCGCTGCGGGAGCTTGAAGGTTTCTACGGGTGTGCGTTTCAAAGTCGGCGACTGCGATCACATCACTTGCTTCTTGCGTTTCTTTCGAGGAACGCAATTGCAGCTCCCTTGTTTAAATGCTGGTACTCTTCGGTGAAATAGTGACCAAAACGTGAGATTGGCGTTGCTTAAAGTGCGCAATGCCTCTTGCGACGGAGACACCGCGGTCGAGAAGCAACCTTCGATCACTCTCTACGATAGCGTCGATGTCCAGAAGCAGCATCCTCACAGTAGACGGCGATCATCAAGCTTGCGCGGGGTGGCAGGGTGATGTGATCGTCGGCGATCCTGAAAGCAGCACGGTGATCGGGGTTCGGCTGCGGCGTCGTGGAGTGATCGGAGGAAAATGTTATCGACTTGGTCTGCAGATCAATTATTGCGCCGTTGTCCGTCAAAAAGTCCATTCCGAGAATCACGTCGCGGGAGCAGTTAGGAAGAACGACGAACGCCGCAGGGTACGTTGTGCCGTCTATGGTGACGCGCGATGTGCACGTTCCACTTGGCGTCACGAGGTGGCCTCCTGCTGTGCGTATGTGCGGACCGTCCCATCTGGTCATAACTTTCTTCAGTTTAAACGCAAATGGTCCGCTCATTACCGAATAGTCAGCTCCCGTGTCTACGAGGGCGACTACGTCAAAGCCGTCGATGGACACCTTGACGTCAGATGCAGTCTTCCTCGAGTTCCGGGTTCGTCGGGGCGTCGTATCTCTGCTTGTACGTGTTGATGGTCGGGCACTGTGCATCGTCGTTGTCGTCGTCCTTCTCAACGACGTCTCGGTCAGGTCGGGTACGCGTCGCGCCGTGTAGCTGTCTTCTGTTCGGGAGTCTCGTCAGGGTAGGTCGGGTCGTCGGATGAGGGCATGTCGGAATCACTGTCTTCAGCGCGTCTTGCGTCGTTGGAGGGTTTTCCAGTTTTTCGCCCGCTAGAGCAACTTCAACCTCCAGAAGTTGCCGCCTTAGTTTCCCCTGGTGGCTGGGAGACCTTCCACGTGCGAAGTCAGCACTGCTACGGGCGGTCCGGCGACTTGTACGGTAGGGCGACGGGAAACGGTTGAATGAACGGGCTGGTCACGGCTGGTGTTCGACAGGTATTATTCAATCTCAGATGGGTGCTGGCCGGGTCGGGGGCGTGGTGGTCGACGGAGAAACCACGTAGTCCGAGTCTCTTGTATGGGCAGCGACGGTAATGTGGTCGGCCTCTCCGAAGTGGTAGCACAGAGGACGATTATCCGGTGTTCGCCATACGTCAGTCTTCCTCGGCGTCTGGGTTTGTGCTACCGGGGGTCGGGGCGGGCGACAGTGGGCGGCGGTAGGGCATTGGCCTCTTGACGAGGTGCCTCTTGACGACGTGTTGGAGCAGGGCGGGGTCGGTGAACAGCCGCGGAGTACGTCATAGCTTGAGGCTCGCAGTGTACTTCGGATGCCACAGAAGTTCCCCAAAGCGTTTTGAACTTCTTCCCGGATCACGTCAGTTAGGCAAGCGACTTGGGGTTGCGGCGTCGTCGGGAAAAATTTCCGCAGCTCCTCTTCACTACTGCGCGGATGGTCTCGCGTAGGCTATCAGCCGGAATCCGCATGTTGTCGATGTAGTTCGCACTGGCCGCGCCAACAAAGTTCCGGTCATACTGCTTAGCACGCATTTCGAGAGCCTTCTCAATCGTGCTGGCTTCGGTCACGAATCAGCGATGGTTTTTTGCGGGGTTGCGGACAAGTCCAGCAAAGAGCTCCTCCTTCACACCGCGCATCAAGAAGCTGTAACTTCTTTTCTTTCCGTCATTTCGGGGTTCCGCGCGGCGAAAATAATTGCTTCATCTCCTCAACGAAGATCACGACCCCTTCGTTGGGGTGTTGTGTCCGAGTTCAAGCAAAAGCGCAGCTCGCTCTTTCTCACAATGGTAGTGAATGTCTTCAGGAACTCCCTTTTGAAATGAGTCCAGTCGGTCAAAGAACTCTCATGGTTCTCGAACCAAGTTCGAGCAGCATCTTCTAAGTAAAAGAAGACATGCCGGAAAGTTTCTTCTTCGTCGTCCCACCTGTTGAAGATGCGGACGCGCTCCAGCTTCTCCAATCATTCTTCGGGGTCTTCAGCGGGGGCTCCCGGAACGATGGCGGTTCCCGGGGCTGCTGCAGGACGATTGGCGACGTTGTTTCTTGCAACCATGGTGTTGGTTGCAGCGTTCCTTTTCTTGGGCCCTTCTGGCATCAAACAGAACTCGGGTGGTAAATCTGGCAGGCGGGGGCTGGCTCTTGTTGGACTGGCTTGGCGGCTTCCCGAGGTTGTAGTGGGCTATGAAGGGTGCGTACCCAGCCCTCACCAGATGTCACGAAGACAAGGACGATGCAGTTGTCTTGAATGAGAAACACGTTATTGGAGCGAACTTGTGCTTCCCTAACAACTCAAAAGAATACAGAGGCGGCAAAGCAGTGGTCAACAAGTGACTTGCACAGGCGAGTGTCGTCGAATCGAATGCCCCGGCGTCAGCCACTGCAGGCTTTTATCTTTTGGCCGCGCGTGGTTCTCGAAACGTCGATTCGCATCGAGAACATAGTAGATCCAAGAAGATTATTCTGGGCTGTTCACGTTAGATCGGAATGCTCTCCCTATCACAAACAGATAACACATGCGGCACAGAAAGAAAGAATGGAACACGCGCTTCCCTTGGCGCAGAGATAACACAGACGGGCGTAGCCGGGCGGTAAAAGCAAAACACAAATAAACAAACCCAATGTATGGTTCGCGGCAATATTATACTTATCATTATAGACCATATTGGCTTCCACCCGCAAGCGCAGGAGACTAAATACCTTGACATAAATACCCGAGAAAGGGGAGGGGAAACAGCCCCGCTGTTAGCATAGTGGTGATCACACCAGACGCTTATTATGGAGGTCGTGGGTCAGGATTCCACCCGGCGGGCATTTGTCGGCGTTTCGGTCGGATGCGGACCTTTATCAAGACAACATTTCGTATTTCTCTGCACATATTTATAAGCTTGTCATCCAACGCCGCCGAAAAAAAGAGGGAGGAGGAATTTGTGGAGAAAAGCAACAACAAACACACTCTCGGCGAGGTGAGGTTTGTTGTTGCTTTTCTCGCAGTGCCACCTCGATTCCCCGAATCGTAAGGCTCTGCCACAGCAGACGTTCTGCAAGCAGGAGCTGAAAGCTTTGACCATTCGCGTATGCCGCTAGGGGTGAGGATAACATCAGCACGAAGTTGTAATACGCCGTAGTGTGCGCTCGCGCGCTGTACACGGCATTCGAGTTAGTTAAAATGGGAACAAAAGGGCGCGAAGACGAGAACCAAACGCCGAAAAAGAAGCGCCCTTTCATTTTACACCTGAAGCTAATAAGCGTGGTGTTGTGCCCGTGGTTCGGCGCTGCCTCATGGGGTATTTACTAGATGGCGCAAGCTGGCCTAAAGTGCGAAGTTTATACCCGCGGTATAGAAACGCATCATATGCGTTTGATGCGTCTTTTTAGAGTGGCGCGCGTCTACATTATATGCGAGAGAGCCATGATCTCACTTTTACGCAACACAAGAATTGCTTAGCTGCCCCCGCACTATTCCTGGCTAGGTTGGCGACAGCGCACAGCCAGCTGGCGCATCGCAGCAACACACAGCGAACGCATTACTGCGCCGCAGCAACCACCTGAAGCCGTGGAGCAGCAGAGGTGAGCCTCCTGCGGAACAGCAACCTAGCCGAAAGAAGCGCTTTCGCGTTCTCACCGCATAAGAATGTGCTCGGGAATTTTCTGCACCCTTGTATTCTTTGACCAGTTATAGCGATTGAGAACAGTTACTTTGATGATCACAGTAAATTACGAAACTTTTAATTAGCAATAATTACGTAACCGGAGCCTACTTGATTATTGTTTGCAATTTTTGGTTGGTTGGTTGATCGACAGATTAAAAACAGCGGCTAAATTAGAATTGATGGAACTGCGTTGTATGTATGTATGTATGTATGTATGTATGTATGTATGTATGTATGTATGTATGTATGTATGTATGTATGTATGTATGTATGTATGTATGTATGTATGTATGTATGTATGTATGTATGTATGTATGTATGTAGTAGTGTACTATGCATACGTCAACATTTCTGCAGACATCAGCTGCGCCCCAGATTAAGAATGACGGGGTCCCGGCTCTGACAGCCGACACAAAATATTCGACTCTTCTACATCACGAACTTTGGCCGTGCTGCCACTTCCTCACCTCTCTTCGGTGCCACATGAAATGGGCACCCCTACAGGCTGTTAATTAGCTTGTTTTACTCCCGTCGTGTACTCCAAGCACGACATAATCACGGAAGGCGAACAGAGAACAGAGCAGACGCTAATGATTCTCGTAGCCTTCCGGAATGCACGCATGCTCTGCTGGTTACTGGTATACTATCGTGTGCTAGCTTTGGCCCTTTATCGCGCTCAAAAGTATGACCGCTACAACATAGGGCTAGTGTAAATAAAAAAATATATAAAAAGAAGCAGTAGAAAAAGTTAAATTCTTAATGCGTTGACCCCATTCAAGTTTTCCCGAGCGGCTAACGCAAGAATAAGGAAAAAGGTTTTCGTGAAGACCTCGCTATTTGGCGCCCGCTGGTCAAAAAAGGTGAAGCACAGGGTCAACATTGGGACGGCCAATGCTCAGATTCCCCTTGTGTTTGGCCGTGGCTGTCTTCTCCGTACGGTTCACCAAAAGCAATCACATCTTAGGGGAAAAAAAAGAAAACTGTTGTTGGGAAGGGCGGATTCATGCCGTTGCGTACGCGCTGTTGAGCTATTCCAGCCCCTGCTTGCATTTCTACACACGTCGTCGCCGGGAGAAAAAACTCCATTTCTTGCACAAGCCTGCGAGAGCGAGCGAGCCTCTCTCACCATCGTGCCCGTAGCAGCCTCCGGAGCGCAAATCTAAGCGCCTCGTCGTTCGTCGATATAATATATATATATATATATATATATATATATATATATATACGTGTGCAAGAGCGTGCAACCAGGACGACGTCCCGCGCTGCTCGCGCTATCTCATTGATAGCATGACGTGACCTGCGGCGTGTATATGCTTTGCCTCGTCGCCGTCGTTTTCGTCGCAGTCGCAATGAAGGCTCGCCTTAGAGGTGTGGGAATATAAACAGAGAGACAAAGAAAATAGGCCCACGAACAGAGAGGAGGGCGACGAGCTTCAGAGATGTTTTTTTCTTTTTGCTACAGCTGTCTCAATAGGTAAAGCGCAGACAGTATTACAGCACGCAACTGTTTTTTTTTTTCAGATATAACATAGTAACAGGCGTAGTTACTTCTTGCGATATTTTTTTTCCTTTGAAGGCTGCAGTAAACAAAGCTTCCTTCATTGTAACGAGAAAACAAATGGAAATGCCAAAAATTGTGAAGTACCTGGAGTAACTGGAAGGCTGAGCACGGTTTGGGATTTCGAATCTATCTTTCCAACGTTCCTGTGCGCGCCACCAGGGTTGCAAAGGAAGGCATGATTGTTTAGGGACCTTAGGCTTCCTCAACCAAGTCAGTTAAACATCCATGTGTGGTTCCTGGTTTAGAAAGGACGCCTCATTTATAGCATTTTTGGAAGGTAGGTTACGTTTTGCAAAATAAACGTTGTTCAGCCCTCACGGTCCAGTTGTGTCTTCAAAGACTTCTACCTCTTCGCGCCCACAGGAGGGAGGGTGGTGGATGAGAGGGCGAAGTGAAACGAAGCAGATTACTGATTGGCGATTATTAAAAAATGACTACCGAAAATATTTGCCTGTCTCAAGGAATTTACCAAGCTTTCGCGGGCTTTGATAGCTGGTGTCACGACGACTATCAGCCATTTCGTCAGTGCCCAACAAGAAAATTAAGAAAGAAAGCAATCAAAAGGTTACGTAGGGTACGCCGATTAGATTGAATTCAGTTAAAGTCTACGTCTTTTATTTTGTTGTGATTTACAAAAGCCTCTCCTTTCTCTCCTGACATGTTCTTAATTTTGTGTGAGCGTGGGTCTGATGCTCCTGAAAAACTGCGTTCGCGACTTCTTCAAGCATGCTATTTTCAGAAACATTTACGTAAAGGCAATATACTAAAACAATATATGCAAAAAAAAATATCAGAATTAGCTTCCATAGGCAGTATTGACATATCGGAAGTCGTGCCTCGGGAGTCAAAACGTGTGGTATTGTTGCTTATCAAAAGAAACACTTGGTTTCTCACCCCTGCTTTATATAAAAAAAGGTATAGCTCACCAGAAAGCAAGCAATATCTGCGGACGTCAAGGCAAGCCTTGAAAATGTCGCACGGCAAGAGCTTCCTATTTTCACAAACAGTAGAGCACGGCGTAGTGTTCGCGAGGCCCTTATAAAGCTTTTCCGATGAAGCTGTACCCTTTCTATACAGTGGTAAAAATTAAAAAAGTGGGACAAAAACGAAGAGAAAGAGATGTCTTAATATATAAAATGTGAACGGTTTTCTCTCAACAATGGCACTTGAAGGTCTCATGATGAGCGGTGTTGAAAGATTTCAAAATGTTCGCAGAATAACTAAGGGCGCTGGAAGTGGGCCTTGTTTCCGGAGAAAAAGATTACGCAACAAAATTTTCATCATTCTTTGTCACCAGGCACAAAGGCTTCATAGCTCCGGTCGTCATTTTTTTCGTAATTCTTTGTTAATGCGAGGCTCTGCAGCCTGTTAAAAAAAAAAAAAAACAAGACAAGATTTACGGCTCACTGCAGTCGGGGCGGCCGCTTATGAAACAGGCTACCGGGAAAAAAGTTATAACAAAAACCTCACGCTTTTGCAGCCTAATGAATCTCATCGGAAACGCTTAGCACTTCACCGTTGATAAATGACAAGTAACAACCCTTGCGCTGGTACCCTAAGGTTTATATGCCGTTTTTCACATCCGGTGCTTGTTTACGCCGAGACGACTGCGAACATCTTTAAACACTCCGGAAGCCACAAATTTGTCACGGAAAATTCCCCGTTCTTTTGAAGCCATAAAAAAGCTCTTAATGTAGTAGCGTACACGGGTTTGCTGGTGGAGTCCCGCCAGCTCCTGCGAAGAAGGAGAAGGGCAAGGTTATTTAGGAGTGTGTTCGTTACAATACTGGTGGATGTATAGGGTGGAAAAAAGGACTCCGATCCTCATCTGACACCATCCACCCACTCTGGCTCTTGTTCGTGGAAGGGTAAAGATGACAGGGCATAATTTCAAGGATACAAGGACAGTGCAATGAGGGCGCCGGTCCTATGAGATCTGTCGAACCTAATAACGAACAGCATTATCAGAGTCCTTCAAAGCATTGAAGGACTCTGGTATTATTAAAGCGAAAGCGTTACTTAGTGGGACAAATGGAGTTCTGTCGAAAAACCAAAGCATTTTCCCATAGTCCACTCGGTCGACTGAAAAGCTCTGATAAGATATCTGAATACACGGCGCGTGCATGAAACCGGGTATCCATTGTGTCAATGCGATTACTTGAAAATCGCGATAAAGGAACGGTTCTAGATAAGGCAATAAGCACATATATCATGAAAAAGGAGTGCAATAGTACACCTTTATCTCTTAAACCACGTGTCAGTATACATTTGGATCGTTCGTAGATGCGTTCAGTTTTTTTTTATTGCACCATTTTGCCCCGGGGCATCAGAGGAATTGAGAAAAAAAAAACCGCTACCTATACAACCTGCCCCTACTGCCCTGTTTCCGCTGTGGAGGCGACATTAGACCACCTCCTGGGGACATGTCCAGGACTCCAACCAGCCCGAATCCGGCACATGGTGGCCCCAGGACACCGACCAGGCCGCCCACCCGATATTCATCGGTGGACGCATGGTCCTCTTTACAGGCAGCTCTTGGACTTTCTTGCTGAAACTGACCTATACGGCATTCTGTACTCCATAAAGATGCGTTCAGTTAATGTGCGAATAATCGTCGCATGGGTTCGTCCTTCGTTTGCGATTGGACTCTTTGAAGGATTGAAGATCGATTGGACGCCCATTCAGCGGAGATTGGACGCACTTGGTTTTGCCGCAGTTTTGACGCAGTTTCGATTTTAGAAAGCTTTCGTGCTTCTCTCAATTCCATTTAGGAAGGAATGGTGAAGTTTTACACTAGTTGTAGCGAAAGCAATTATCTGTCATGATAAGACATCTACTATATGAGCAAGTAGCACTGACAAAGAAAACCTGCATAGCGGCGGTCGTGACTTTAACTGGCAATGTTGATTTCATTGCGCATCTAATTTTACGTGCTCACACGTTGCCCTAACGTGGTCAAGGAGAACATGAAGTTGTATTGTCGAGTGTTTCGTGGCCGGTAGAGTTTGACAGTAATGACGACAATTGGACTGAGCAAGAGTTTAATGTCAAGCAGGGCAAAAAGTGAGCTTCGCAGACACTTGCGATATGCATAACTCGCGAGAGGTGAACCTGCTCAGGTTCTGATAGCGTGAGAACGATCAGGAAAACTATATTTCATAATAAAGCGCAAGTTCAGGGGGGCTATTTGTTCTATCGCTTTATTTGTTTGTGTCCAGATAATCTTCATATTACTTTGCGTTCCCACAGCTTGCAGAAAGCGTAGTTTGGATCCCCCGTTGTCGACAGGGCTTAGACATAAGAGTTATTCTCTTTTTGTTGCCCTTATTCTTAATTAGTACTTCAAAGGGAGAAAAACTGGAAATATGGGTTCAAAAAAGTTGTGTTATCCCCCCCCCCCCAAAAAAAAAAACCATGAGAAGACAAAACATTTTCTATTTGAAGTAACTCGCCTCTTATTACTGACTCCACATCAAAGCGGCTACAAAGGCTGATGTATACCCAAAGCCTATGCCAAATATAAAAAAAAGTATGGCTCTCGGTTTGACCGTGACAATAGCAAAATATCATTCAAAAGCTCATTTTTTCGGAACAAATTAGCCATTTTATTTCACCAAATTTGGTCATTGCTACGAAATAGAGGAGACGTACGTTGAGAACATAGAGGACATGTACAAGGGGTGCTTGGGCATACTATGTCTTCATAAAATGAGTGCAGGGTTTCATATTAGTAAGGACTGTAGACAAAGGGACGCCATCTCACCGAATTATTTCGAGCGTGTCTAAAGGGGCTATTTAGGAAGGTTTATTGGTAGAAGAATACCAGGATATGAGTAAATGGAGAATGTCTGAGCCACTTTAGAGTTGCCGATAATATCGTTTTGTTCAGAGGAGTAGAAATGCAACCATTGCTTAAGGAACAGTACTCAGAACGGCATGTCGTTAGATGGAAAATAAATAACCGTGATACCAAAGCAATCTTAGATGAGCCTACAGAAAGAGCCTCTATTTAGCCTTGGTAATGGAACACTAGAAGAGGGGGAAAGATACTTATCTCGGGGAAGTTGTGAGCGCCGATACAAACCGTGAGAGGGAAATCCGGCGCAGAACTACTATGGGCTTTGGAGAGCATTCGGCGAAACACTCTGAAGTAATGAATGACTATCTACTTCTGTCACTAAAAAGGAAAGTATGCAACCAATGCGTACCTCCGGTAATGACTTCAGGTGCAGGAACTGGGGAACTTACTAAGTACCACCAAACAAAACTTAGATTAGCCCAGGGATTCCTTACGGCTTGGGGAAGAGCTCATCAGCAATGGTTTCCATGTGCTTCTGCAATGACTTCCATCCCATGTAGGCGACAAAGCCGATGAGGCCGCTGATCAGATGGCACGGAATGCGGCGCTATCATTAGCACCGACTGTTAAAGTTCCCGGTGACTACCGAATCGACTTCAGGCGGGCAGTGGTCGACCATTCAAGTCATTTGGTGATCCCCATCATCAGCCTCGCGCCACTTGCACGATCAGAGGCAACTTTGCTGTTCCACATCCAAACGGGCTAGGCGAACACCAAAGCATGGCTATTCGAAGTGGGCCTCGTGCGATCACCTCTGTGCTCGTCATGTGCAGTGCTAAGGGATGTGCACTACGTAATGTGATGCCCAGAGCATGAGACAGAGCGCACGGCACTGCTCTCAGCGATGCGAAAGTTGTCAGCCACACACACTTGTCTGGACCGAATCGTCTTTCCCACGGGGACCTTGGATGCTGCGTAGAGAGATGTCGGGCCCTTTTCTTAGCTTCCTTCGGGAGGCGGGACTGGCGGATTCATGGTGAAGTGACCATAATATTGACTCGTTAGGTGGCACTCAGGCGGAGCAATTGCCGACACATCTTTCCAGGTTAGCACCGTCTGATCCAACAAAAGAGCCACCGCCATCACCACCATCACCACGGAAATAAAAAGATAGGAATAACCCTTCGATGTAGGAAGCGAGCGTCTTGGATAAGGGAGCAAACTAGGGGAGAAGACATCCCAGCTAAAATTAAGATAAATAAGTGTAGTTGGGCTGCACACGTATACAGTGCGGAGAACTGACAGCCAGTGGACCACCAAGGTAGCAACGCATGAACGGCTATCGACAGAAACGACCGGGAGTGGAGGAAGACAGATAACTAGATTGAAGGGTGAGATTAGGAAATTGTGGAGGCGAAGGATGGGTTCGGGCAGCGCCGGATAGGCGCGGCTGGGTGTCAATGGTAGCGGACTGCATCCTTCCGAGGACAGAAAAAAATGGCAACAACAACAACAAGAAAAACGACGACGGCGATGACGACGACGATGATGATGATAATGACGATGAGACCGATTGCTAATGAATGATTTGCATTCAAGGCGTCGTTTGAGCATGACCATATGTGCATATGTGGGTATGTACGTATGGGTAGAGCTCACATGTCCTTACAAAACTTCGTAGTATGCCATTAGCCCACGTGGGTATCAGCCGTGTGTGCGGTAATAGGCCTGTCGCAACCAATCTCTTATTTAGATATTCGGCAGCAAAAGTCGCCGCGAAGACATCCCGCCTAACGCGTTTCCTCATGAAGAATAAGCGAAGAAAAAAAAAGCTAGCGTAGCATAATAGATATAGCATTCGCTTAACAACAAACAGGACTAAGGTTCGACGCAAGCAGCGTTTTTTTTTTTTATGGGGGAAGCGAACCCCTGTGGCCTTCCAGCTTCGATTTCGTTAACACCACCGAGGCTTCCGTGCCGATTTCTCTTCCTTCAAATACTTCACAAACAGTCCAACAAAATCGTATTCTGCACTCCACTGACGATGGCCATAGACCATTATATGCCGCACTCAACCTTGTCGTTGCGAATACTATAAAGAGTGCCCCCCCCCCCCTCCCACCCCCCAGCTAGCATTCACAAAAGCGACCAGCTGAAGCAATAACCATAATATCTAAGCAACCTTGCTGGTGCAATGCAGAACGAACAGCGCGTGCTTATAGGCCACGTAAGCGTTCGCAGTGGAAACGCATCATGGGCACAGAACTTTTCGTCAAAAGGCTTCTGCTAAATCCGGGAATGACGTGATACGTCTCTGAATAGGCCGTCCTTTCAAGTTTCCGGGGCTCGTGCTTTTGAAATTTCCCCTTCAAAGAACACGGACGTTCTCCCGTCGATGTGTAAGTGGGCCAACAAAAAAGAAAAAAAAAGTCACCAAGGTAGCCGCTTTCACGCTAGCAACAGAGTCACCCGAACAAACTTGGTTGCGTTCGGGGATAGTGAAAGAAGTTTCATAGTTCATAGAGCCCCGACATTATTCAAGACAGCAAATTCTGGCCAACTAGGTTGCAAACACGCTTGCTTGTTGCGGAATTTGTAAAGTTTGGGCTTCTTTCTGGATAAACGTCACATTGTTAAAAGTGACAAATGTGGTAGAAAAATACAATGATAGCCATTTTAAAGTTTACTTACATTTAACCAGCCCGGTTCTAAAAGGCCCAGACTCTACAGTTGCATTTCAGACTGCAATCAGAAGCTTCGCCTGAGGAACTAAATAAAAGAGCTCCTCTGCGTCGATAGAGAAGGCAGACAAGTGGTTTAACACAATTTCACTCTCGCAAAACAAAATGTCGATTTCTTCCGAGTTACAGACCAAATAGGGGCCGTTCACATTGAGACAACTAGGATGTTTCTGCAAATACCTTGAAATGACCCCTTGCCACAATCTTTTTTCTGTCGCAATTGCTCTAAAGAAGGGCTATCCTTTTTCGCAGCCTAAACATTCCTTCTAACCGTTGTTAGAGTTTAGCCCGAATTTCATTTCAATCCCATCAGGTTAATGGCCTTACACTTCTCTTGGTATCCACTCTGTTACTCTTATTGTCTGCCGGTTGTCGGTTCGTCTCATTACAAGGCCAGCCCAAGTCCGTTTTGCAATTACGGCAAATCGAGTCAGATAACCTAGAACATATCAGCGAACAACACAAAAGTGCCTAACAAAGTGTACTGTTGGGCGAGTTGGTAGTTCATTGTAAAAGATGCTGCAACGCGAAGTAAAACACCGACAGAGAAAGGCGACGCGACGAGTGCTCGTCCCGTCGTCTTTCTGTGTCCGTGTTTTATTTCGCGCTGTAGCACCTTTTACAGAAGTGCCATCTGCGCACATGACGCCACAGAGGCCTTTGATAATGTCACTCCCCCACGCCCCTCTACTATCATCCCGCTATGGTGAGCAGCATGCAACTTTATTAAAAACGCTTTGGCGGACCGCAAGGCTATAGTTGGCATTAAAAACCTTGTAAGAGACAAACCACCGGAACTAGAGAAAAGGTTCCCCCAAGGCTCCGTCATACCACCATTGATTTTTAATCTTTCTATGACAAACCTCCCAGAAATATTGAACAATATCTCAGGCATCATCCAAGCTATCTACGCAGATGACAGCACAATACGGACCGCGCGGGCTATGCAGGCACACAGCAAAACTCCTCGCCAAGAGCAATTGATCACACAGAACAATACCTTCGCCGACGTGGGCTGCGTGGTGCCCCAGAAAAAATTCGAGCTATTACTCCTAAAGAAATGAAGCAAAGGTTGCCCACAGGCGCTAACTATCAATATAGTACCGCAGGTGAACGATAGTCACACCTCAAAGGTCGGAATTCTCCGCCTACTGGGCCGTACGCTACAGTTCGACGGAGTAGGCATGACAACCTTATGCCAAAGGGCATACTATCGCAATTAAAAAAAAGTAGGCATGGCAACGCGCAAATAATCAGAGACCGCTATTTATCAATTTCCACATCTCATGCGCGGCATCACAAATCGCCGACACGGCCTCAATATACAACGTACCATTACGATCGTGCAACGTTATAACAAGTATCCTTTCCGAGAAGCACCACCTGTCGAGCTAAAAAACAATCCCGGGTCATCTCCGCTAACGGAAAGCGGGTGAGGGGCGAAGCAAGCAGAGTATAGGTGTATTCTTGGCACCTAGCCGTTTTTGCGAACGGAGATGAAACCGTTGGGTGGTACACGCATACAACTTAGCTGTAAAAGTCTTTTGTCTTTGAAGCACGAAGCGTTCCAGCTCGAGGCGTAAACGAGTGTTCCTGTGTTTTTTTTAGTGCGCGTTAAGTTCTAGCTACGAGGCGTAAGCGAGTTTCCCGGTGTTTTAGTACCGTGACTGCATGAGACGAACGACGATTACGACCACGATCACAGGAGACGCCAACAGCCTCAGCCCCTAAGGGGCTTCGCCCCTAACAACCAAGATCCCGAGAAATGTGCATACAATATACAACAGGGCACAAAGAAAGGCAAGAGTTCAAGCTCCCGGAACTACATATGGAAGAAGGGTCGACGTTAGGTGCCCAGACGCCTACTCCATACACCAATTGATTAGCCCCAGTTACCAGCTTATATAAAGACTGGAAATAAGTACTCCCACGATGTCGACAAAGGACCCCCCCCCCCCCCATCCCCCCGTCCCCCACTGCAGAAGAAACAGCCACGTAGCCACAAGGGACAAAGAACACGTCATCGTCATCTGTGATTCTGAGGCAGAACTTTGCAACGGCCGAATTCGGCTGATTTCAATATCTGCTAACAACCTAGCCCGGAAAGCGGCACCGTCTAGACACCGGCTTATTTATCATTCATCCCTGGAAGGGAACAAGGCGACTCCTTCTGTACACATAGCACGTTCTCTTCCGGGATTGTAGCCGTCGCGCCCATGAACCTCCGTCAGGAAATCGTTTCCGCAAGAACTCCGACATGCGGGCTTATCACATCTTGGAACGAAAAGCCCTTTCCCTCCCATTTCAAGACTTCTCGCGTAGACATGGTCCCCTATCGACAGCTCCAAACAACAAGCACATTTCCACAACGTGCAATACATCCCTTCATAAACCCGGCTCTGTAAGTATACATTCATAAGATCCGCATGCACTCTGTACCACATGGCGTGAGAGAGCAAATCCACACTAATACAACAGAGCAGTGGGAGTGTCGACTGAACAGCTCAATCAAGGAACACGAACAACATCTCGTGGAACAGGCGAGACGGCCCGGCCAGAGCTAAAGAGGCAGCGCAACTTAGTGGCCATCAGAACACCCTTTGACTGCTTCACAAACGTTTATTCATCCTTTGTATATATAGCTTGTTTGGAATATATCCCACTGCTGTAAGGAAACATGTATGTATGTATGTATGTATGTATGTATGTATGTATGTATGTATGTATGTATGTATGTATGTATGTATGTATGTATGTATGTATGTATGTATGTATGTATGTATGTATGTATGTATGTATGTAGCGAATCAGAATAGATAATGAGGGGCTCGTTGAAAATAAGACAGAAATAAGGGTTGGCGGTAAAGAAAACGTCCGAAAGCAAAGGGGAGGATGTGGTAGGTCATTGAAACAGATAAAGAATTTGGAAAGAAAGAAAGTGGCGAAAAAATGCCCGCCAGGTGGGATCCGAACCCACGACCTCCACCAGACCGGTATTCTGGAGGTCGTGGGTTCGTATCCCACTTGGCGGGCATTTTTTCTCCCCTCTCTTTCTTTCCAAATTCTTTATATGTTTCAATGACCTACCACATCCTCCCCTTTGCTTTCCGAGGTTTTCTTTACTGCCAACCCTTATTTCTGTATGTATGTATGTATGTATGTATGTATGTATGTATGTATGTATGTATGTATGTATGTATGTATGTATGTATGTATGTATGTATGTATGTATGTATGTATGTATGTATGTATGTATGTATGTATGTATGTATGTATGTATGCTTGTGTACTATATATAACAAGTAGTTACTCAGTGCGCATGCGATCATTCAGCCGCTGCTGTTTCAATGTACTCATATTAACCATGTGGTTCCTTAGGACAAGTATTGTGCCTTTTGTATACTCCAATGCTTGGAGTAGCTGGGTTGGAGCTAAACTCTTTAATAAATCATTATTTCTCTCTCTCTCTCTCTCCTGATCAACTGGATAGGTAATGCCACAGACATGTTTATTCCTAATGCGGCCGGATTCGCGGGCTAGTAGGTGGCTCTCATAACTGTGGAACGCCCGAATCCAATAGCCTTGTTTCAGGTATCAGGGATTGTGTGCGCGTGCGTTTTGTCGTTCGTTTCCAGAAAGAAATGCGTCCGTAGACTAAGCCTCTCAGCTTGTGGTGTGCAGCCGAGTGACTCACTATCATTCGACTGCCCTTCACAGGCTTAACAGAAAATAACTACGACGCGACGAGATGCGTTTCCGAGGGGACTTCGTAAGGCTGTGCGGATTCTTCTGATTTCTTGTGTGCGAAGAGAATCTTTTGGCATGTACTACGGATAACCACAAAACTCCTCGGCCGCTGAGGGAGCGCAGTACTAACGCGTCTTTTTCACTTCCTCGGTACTCCTTGAAAGGCTAGCACATTGATAAGCCGTTCACAACAAACGGAGAGCACTAAAAAGCTCTTGGGGAGAATAATTTAAAAGTGGCTTAGTGCTGCTAAAGCCGCTAGATTATTCCCGACGCCGACAATGCCTGGAATCGGTAATTCTGGCTGGAATACAAAACGCGCATAATCCCGTCGAGCCTCTTAATGCTAAAAAAAAGATGCGTATTTCATTTATTTTGCAGCGACGAAATTGCGCATCTGAGAAGATGATCCGGGTTAAGCCACGAGCAGCACCTAATCAAACGCCTGAAACGGCAGTTAAGAATGCAGAATTAAGACAAGTAATAACGCCTATTAAAATATATCAAGCACCAATACTTAAAGGAGTTTGGCCACAATTGTATAGAGAAGTTTTAAAAATAGGCCTACTGCCCAACAAAATTTTTTTCCACCCTTACTACGAATTTTAATTAGTGCACAGAGCTCATTCACCGGAATTCTGGTTTTACGTACAATATAATAGCAGTGGCAGAAAATCACGTGAAGCTGGAAAATTGACCCGATGCAAATGTTTTGAGCAAAATTTACTCATTTGTTGTGTCTTTAACTTTACTGCTCTAACCATGCGCACCTCTGCAATTTGTACTTTACATACAAGCTCATTTTTCAGCAATACGGTTTTCTTCAGCATTATTGTAAACAAAAAAGAACCAATTGCATTCTACCAAGATGGAGTTTGTTTGTTCTGCTGTACTGTAAGAAAGCAATGTGAATAATACATAGTACGTGAGCGCTAAAGCGCATTAGTGGGGAAGAAGATAAACAATTAGGCACGACAATGGCAGGCTCAACTATGGGTCTCAAATTTGCCGCAAAACTCTACAGACTCTTTATGCAAGAAAAGAAAGAGTGAAGTTAGTAAATTAAATCAATCGCAAAAAGATATGGTCACATACCGCAGCGAAAATTTCGAATATTTTGATTTTATGAAAACACAACCCCAGCAACACGCATACTATCTGCATACAAAAATTGAGAGCTTCCAGCTCGAGGATCGGTAGTGCTTGATCTCACAGGCGCGGGTGGCTGGTAGGCCTGAAGGCAGCCTGGACTAAGGCCCCCGCCCACTCTCCTTTCCGATTCAGCTTTCACTTAAAAAAAAATAATGTTATTCCTCCGCCTCCTAAAAATCACAATTTTAGCCCGCTTCATACGCATGGACAAATATGTCTTACATAAAGCATGTCATCATCCAATCTGAAAACAAAGGCAACCCGAGAAATACCAACGATCACAAACAGAAACCCGACAAGAGAAAAACCAACCCCTCATATACGAGTTGTCGAACTACTTATCTCAAAAGTCATATATGGTTTGGAGTTTTTGCAGATTAACCACTATAAAAAGTTAAACCCATTGAGCTCCAAAACGACGCAAGGCACCTTGTAACAGGTCTATGAAACCATGCTCTCACAAATGACTTGCTACGCTTCGCTCGAACACCAGTATCTAGAAGGTCTCCGCACAGCACGGCTCACAGTTCAACGGCTTCGCTTCGAACTCATCTCAGCTTGGCTTAACGTTATTCCGCTTTTTGGTTACCATCCGAAAACGTAGCCGAAACCGTCTGACGGCCTACAACAATAGCCTGCCGTAACCTTTTTACGTATACCACTTTTAAAAGCTACGAGGTGCGCCTCCATATTGAAAGACACTAGTTATTGCGCAAGCGAGCTCTGGGATCCCACAAAAGCAACGTCGCAGTCACCCGATGCTTTCCCGCGGTACTCTTGATGGTTTGTTGAAGCACCCTTTACAGGCATGCCCTAAAGGTACATTGGAGTCTCCTCTTGTTCGTTGCCACCCTCGTGATTACTCATTCAGGTAGTCCCTCACGGCAATATAATCAACGCACGATGGTGCACCTTTTTTCAGGACATCACTTACTTCCAATGCAGCGTGTGGAGTGAAAACAAACGTAAAAGTTTCACAGAATGGCTGCAACGCGTCGCGGCAATTCAGCATGGCTGCAGTGCTAGCGTTTCCCTTGGAAACTTATATAAACATACTATATTGCTTGGGAAAACCCGCTGCAAACTTTAAGAACCGTTATATATATAAGCATAGAGAGATCATGTGTTTCTTCAAAGCTATATAATTTAGATATTTTCGCAACATTGACCAGGCTCGTCTTTCACTATGTCGGAAGAGAACACGCATATCACATTGTTCCAGCTCCCAGCCAAAAGTAAGTATTAATCGCCAATTTCAAATATTAAAATTTTAGGCACTTCATAACGCACAAGTATTAGGAAATACCCAGCTTATCCAGCTTTCCCTACATCAGTTTCTGTTAAGTGTGCATATACGAACGCATCATCAATAAAAGAAACGTTTTTCAAGTATGTTGCTATTTGTATTGCACTGTCAAGTACTTTAAGACAAAACTACTTAGGCATCCTTATGAAAGTACGGCCATCCTGCTTAAAACTGTTTTCGTGCATTTTTTATAAATCAAACACAGCTTTAAAAGTCAACGACTTGGTTCTAGGCAATGTTATACCATTTACTAAATGGCCCGAGAGTTATTCGCTGTAGGCAATTTTGTTAGTAAACTTTCAGAAACTCAAGACTAGATAAGCCATGCAAATGCACTGAGTGCATACTACATTAACAAGTTCAAATGGCACGGCCGAATATACTGGATGAAATACGGCAAGTCTTATAGTCGTAAAAGGGCTCCTGTTAACTTGGTCAAATCCACCTGGAGCCCAGTTACACGATTTTCCTGAATTGAGAGCCGACACAAGGCTCAAAAAGGGCAAAATTAGTTTTCAAAATTGTCATAAAAGAAAACAGTTTCAACAAATAAACAAATACATCGACGTGGGTTGTGTTGGAAGTTTATGGCGTAGCTTCAAACCATTGACACGTATGCCCTTTCGTTTGCCCTCTGCCTCTCCTTTTTGTTAACTCGAAGATTCCAAAAGAAAGAACATTCTTAGAGTACGTGAACTAAATACGCGTGCATTTCTGGCGTATATATATACAACCTCCATAATCACCTCCAGTAAAGGTGCCTGCCTTCGAAGTGGAATCAATTAAGTAGAATGGTTGGCTTCTGTTCCACACATCAGTCACGGGTCAAACCAATCGGTAGAGCAAGTCGTAACTCCAGAACTATTCCATACTGTTTTGTATTTTGAGAGCTACAAATGTTCAATCAACGAAAAGAAAACAAGAATAGGAGTCAGGCGCTCAAGAAAAAAAGAGGAAATCCCTCAGTGTGCCAGCTAGCCACTGCTTACTTGTTGCGAGGCATGCTCGAGCAAGTCCAGCAGGGCCGTCTTGGCCGGCTGGACGTGGTGGTTGCCGGCGCAGCCGTCGGGCAGTGCACCGCCGAAGCTGACACTCTTGCGCTCCTGCGCAGCCGGCAGCAGCGGAGTCGTCGTGCTGCCGCGGGTATCCAGGGGAAGCGCGGCCGTATTCACGTCGGCCGGCCACGGGACGACGCGCCGCCGGCCACACACCGGCCCAGCGCGCTGCCGCTCACCACCGCGAAGCCGTACGACACCGCTGCCAGGAGCTGAGCCCCCGCTGAGTCAGCAGCCCAGCCGACGGTGGCCACGACCGTATCCCGAGAAGCGCAGGACGACTGCGACGACGACGATTCGAGTAGCCGAGCGCCGAAGACAGGAATCACAGGCGGTACGACAACTCGGAGGCTCTGGGCACAACGACGGGTGCGAGGGCACATCTCACGGTTAGGAGGAAAGGGCTATGGTTGTCGCCTCTGGTGGTGCTGACGGCGACTCGGTAAACTCTCTGGCTGGTCAGTCAAAGACGCAGTGACACCGACTTCCTCTTAGAAGAGGCGTCGACCGGAGGGTCTGACTCTCCAGGACAGGGTCCGGGAGGTGACGTTCTCTATAAGCTGGCTGCAATTGGCAGCGGGTATCCAGTCTTGCGGTCAGCCTCGGCGGACGCTTGCTGAGTGCAAGAAAGGCACGACGGACGATCTCGGCTCTTCGAGAGTCGGGGAATAATATCACACAGCCACGCGGTGGCAACACTGAACACAAAATCCCGGTGGTGGTAGACACACGGCTTGACACCTGAGGCGGACAGTTGTCGAACGACTAGAAGGTAGAAGACAACGAAATTCTACGCGCTGCTTGACGATGGTGCGGGCTTTTAAGAGGGGAGCAGCTCTTAGTGCTGGAAAGGCGCCTACATACGGTGGCCAACAAGTCGCGCGGGTGACACAAAACTTGCCTGGAAGTTGGCGCGGTCGTTCTTTTCTTTCAATCGTGACTAGGCGATCAGGAGATTTTCATCGCTAATTTGGTGTTCGAAAGTGCTTGAGTCGCTAATCTACGTTCGGAAGGCACGTAGACAAAAAAACGGGCTAGCGCACACAACTTTCCCCGATGAGACAAAACAGTCGCGGGAGAAAGAACTGGCGATATGAGCGACAGGAAGACAAGAAAACTTACGTATAAAAAAAACTAAAAATCAAAACAGGTGAAGAGGTAACAATTGACGCGGCCCTACATCGGCTCAGAAAGCTCGAGAATTTAGGCGGCGAGCGCGCGCGCGCAACGGAGCGATGGGCCGGCCGGACACGACTGCCACTTGGGCCGGGAAGCTCAATTGAACAACTAGCAGGGAGCGGCGCCGCGCGCGACGGACTGCGAACGGCTCGGCGCTGGCGGGACATGCGCAGCAGTGCCGGCGGGGAACGCGAGGAGGAGGCGGTTCGGGAAAGAGGGAGAGGGGACGGCACTTCGGAGAAGTCTCGGGGAGCGGCTCTTTCCGGAAGGATGCGCTGTGCGAGAAATGGATGCGCTCTCTCATCTGTTTTAACGTGGCCACGAGTGACGGATGCGGCAACGTGGTCGTCATTCTGGGTGGAGACGAATAAAATCTGTGAAACGCTGGAAGAAAGGTTTGCTTGCGCGGTGGCTGTCCGAGTAGCTGTGGAAAATCCGTCTCGCGAAATGGTTTCGCAAGTACTTTTTTTAAAACACATTCGTAAGGATGTTAACGGCCCAAGTAGCGTAATATATGAGCATAACGTCAACCGAACATGAACGAAAAAATGTGTGATGAAGAAGATTAACATCCCAGTATTCTGGGGAAAATAATGAATTTGCGCAGCGCAAGGTAGGAGTGGTTGAAAGCCTATGGGAGAGGCCTTCACACTTCTGTGGTCTGTCGTCGTCGTCATCCCCACCACCACCACAATAATCTTCATTACCACCCCCCCAACACCACCACCACCACCATCATCATCATTGTCGCCGTCATCGTTGTCGCCGTCATGATCATCGTCAGCATACCTTCTTTTTCCGTCTTCTTCTCCCTTCTTCCTTCGTCTTCTACTTTTCCTCCTTCTTTTTCCTTCTTCTTTCTTCGTCTTCTTCGTCTTCTTCTTTTCCTTCTTTTTCCTTCTCCCTTTTCTTCCTTCTTCCTTCTTCTTTTTTTCTTCTTCTCTTCTCTTCTTCTTCTTTTCTTTTCTTTTCTTTTTTTCTTTTTTCCTTCTTCTTCTTCTTCTTTTTCTCCTTCCTCCTCGCTTCTTCTTCTTCTTTCTTTTCTTCTTCTTCTTCTTTTTCTTTTTCTTTTTCTTTTTCTTTTTCTTTCTTTTCTTTTTCTTTTCTTTCTTCTTCTTCTTCTTCTTCTTCTTCTTCTTCTTCTTCTTCTTCTTCTTCTTCTTCTTCTTCAACAACAACAACAACAACAACAACAACGAATATTTTCGTATAATAAACTACTAAGCTATTTTTCCGCGTTATCTCAGCGATGCAAGCATCTGTAAAGCAGTCTTTTCTGTTCGACAGCTATGCAGACGAACAAAGTCGACTAGCGTTGCTGGAATGCTTTGTTGGATGAATTGCTTCATGGCTTAAAACTAATATAGAGCACGAAAGTAAGTTGACAAAGATTCTTTGTCTTTGAACTTATTCTGTTTCCGTATTCTTGTGCTAGATTTATATTTTAGCGTTGCTGGGATCATGCAGAAAAACAGCCTGGGGGCTCTTGTAAACAAGGGAACCCTTGTTATTACTATTATTATGTTTTTGTGTTGGTATGTCTGTGTTTGTCAACGCGTGTAATTGTGGTTCAGTGTAACCAATGGTATTTTCTTTTTTTGTGTTAAATACGCACGTCTTGCGTCGCATCTAACCCCTATGGCGAGTCCTGGGCACACTAACAAACATTGATTGATTGATTGATTGATTGATTGATTGATTGATTGATTGATTGATTGATTGATTGATTGATTGATTGATTGATTGATTGATTGATTGATTGATTGATTGATTGATACGTAAGCTTCTTACTTTGAGCTGTCGGCGGGATCAAGCTGATTTTCTTTTTCTACATAAGCTACAACCCGGAGTCGTTCCCTGCCCGGAACTCCTGCCCCCGCTTATACTGCGAGTAGCCCTGAAGTGCACGACGTCGCGCCATCCATTCTACACGGGCGAAACTGGTAGTCGTCCCTCGCCTGTCCACCGACTCCAAAGACTGTACAACTTACTCGGTGACAATTTCGATGTTTTCAATGGTTTCCGCATAATCTTGTTATGCCAACTACCTTTTTCTTTGCTCCTACACATACTACTGCATTTTGTTCAACTTATTATTTGTATATGCTTGCGTCATTACTTCACTATCTTTTAATTGTTTCTGTGTTCACATACTCAGTACAATTATTTGTGTCTAACTACTCTGTCAATTGTGTGTCATGTCATTGCTATTACGTTTTTAATTGTTCTGCTATTTTAGTGTATTTTTAGTTGTCCGTGTGGTATGAGCCTTGCCACTGTATTTTTTTCTTAATTTTGTCAGTGTACCCGCACTAAGACGTCCCCGTCGCTCCTAGGCATTGAAAATAAATTGACTGATTGAATTATTGATTGATTGTCTGGTTGGCTGATTTATTTATTGATTGTAATTATTTATTTAATTAATTTGCACCACCTCACTTCATGTATGGGTCGTAGTTTGTTTCCTGCACTGTGTTTGCGTCTTGCATTTCATTTTCACGTCATTATCCGTGCGCAGCACCCAGGCCATTGGCTGTTCATGGGCATGTAAATAAACGTGATTGATTGAATGATTTATTTATTTATTTATTTATTGGCATACTGCTAGCCTGATTGCCAGGCTTTAAGCAGGAGTGGGGGAAAGTGGTACAAGAATATTCACCAAAATAACAGTGAGGAGAAGGACAGGTCGCGTTGATTATACAACAGACAATACTATACAATATCGACAATAGTTTACCGCCACACACATACACACTTGTATGCGCGGAAGAGCTAGTTACAAGCCATGATTAGACAAACTTATGGAAGCAATGTAATAGGTAAGATACAACGTACTCGTTGGAAAACTAAAACAACAGAGAAACAGACCGCAACATTTTCACCGCAATATAAAACTGGAAAAAACAGTTATGGCAGTTCATTTAGGAACGCAGGTACAGAGTTGGAAGTCAACCGTGTTTAAACGGTAAAATATTCCAATCAGCTGCTGTGCGGGGGGGAAAAAAGACTGTTTGAAGGCATCTGTACGACATGAAAATTCCTTGACCTTTTTTGAGTGGTATGACCGGGTTGAGCGCGGTTGGATCGGTTCATGATGGATGATTATTAGTTTTTATTATTATTTTTTGTTGTGGCGGTGGTGGTGGTGGTTGTTGTCTCTTTCCGCATTTTCAATTCTTTAACCCTGTAACGTCCTGAGCTTGTACCCTCCGTGTGCGACTCCTAGGATTCAAGGTTGCTGTGGGAACAGTAAATGAACTTGATTGATTGATTGATTGATTGATTGATTGATTGATTGATTGATTGATTGATTGATTGATTGATTGATTGATTGATTGATTGATCGATTGATTGATTGATTGTATACGAAAAGACATGAGAGGGCAAAACTTAATACTTTAGGAGACAGCAACTACGAAAGGTCATACGGAAGACCAGCTGCGTTTTTGAGGGACAGCCATAATGCTAATGCGGCAAGGACGTTTGACCATTGACAAAAAAATACAACTCAATTACATTCAGCCATGCATTCTCACCTTCTGGACATGATGCGATTTAAGGGAGATAGAAACAACCTTTGATTTTCTTTAACCATTTTTTTCTGGAAATGCTATTCTCTTACAATTTAGGTCCAATATTTTTTTTCATTTTTGAATGACCAATAAATATCAGAATGCATTTATAAGGTTTACACTGGTTTATGTGGTCTTCAACAAGCTGTGGCGCTGCTACATGTTATGTATGCACTCATTCGAGCAAGAAATTTTTAAGAAAAGTGTTAAACTTCTCTGTGTGTGAAGCTCTCGCCGAAATTCGAGGATATGCATTTCATTAAACAAAATTTGCTCTACTCGGGATCAAGCCCACATAACATGGCTCTGAAAGTAAGTACTGGGACCGCGAGGTTCATAGAAAACCATGGCACTAGAAGTATGAATGCCATATTTCATACCCATGTTCAGTGAGTTAAATACTGCCAGAGCTGTTGGTTCGACCAACGTGGAAAAAAATGTGACTATGTTGTGAAAAATATTGTGAGCTATGTGGCGTGGAAAAAATAAACGCTCCCATTCTGTCTCATGAAATGCATCATAGCAATTGTTTTAAGGCTACCAGCGACAATATATGTTAGTATAGCTACGACGGGGCGTGGAAGACATTGGAATTTTGCGTTTTTTCAATCACAAAGGCCTAGTTTCGATATTCAAGAAAAGTAAGCAAACAAACGTGGCATACTTAATGCATGCTTTTTATTTACTTTCACAAGAAGCAGAACATTTTCTTTTTTATATGCGCTCTTGGCAGCAAATTACAGTGTGTTTTGTCCCGTTTGCCTGAAAGTTTCTTTGTTTCCAATATGTTGAGTATCTAGGATTAAAATCGGCAGAACTGCATTGATTGTAATATTTCCCAGCAGTAACCCCTTTTACAAAACGTATTATGTTTTGTCTGAGAATAAGAATAAGGATAGCATAAACACAAAGAGCATCGAAGTATACGGTACAGCTGCAATCTAAGCGAGCAATAAATTTGGGTTGCATCGCTGTGGTTTAAAGAAATAGCTTGGGCCGATAACATTCCGCTAAGTTGTTGCCCTGATTATCCGGAATATGTATCGATAGGATTAACGACAGAAAACGTGTCCCGACCAACATGATCCTTGGATAAGCAATTTAATTCATCAAAAAGTCTCATTAGCCCCGTAAGTAGAATGACTGCAATGATGGGCTATTACCACAAGAGAAAATATGTAGAAGAAAAATACGTTTGTCATGTGACGGTAGCTCAAAAAAAAACTTCGAAAACGAAAATCGTGCTTTGTGGATCCCGCGGCCGATCGGAGAGGTAGGTTAGTTACCCCACAGTAATACGAAAGCCCTTTTTAAACAGCTTTGAACACAAGGCCTTCCAGAGCACACATATTCTTCTTACCTTTACGGTTCTCTTTTCATCTCTTCAACTGTAATGGCATTTACCTGCAGCGTGTGGCCGGGTGAAAATCTGACGCAAACAAGAATGACCAAAGAAGAAATTACCTAAGGTGGGTGGAAACCGTAAACACATGCGGAGAAGGGAAACGGGTAAGGACTGGCTTTGAATCATGTTAACTCCGGGAATTTATGCAGGAAAGGAACGGGGCTTATACGGTCGCACACAGAACCCGTGTATTTGGTTTTCTTTCATTTATTGCGACGGCGTTTCTTACTGAGTAGAAAAGGAACGAGATATACTCGGAGCGACCGAGGGGAAAGCGAGAAAGAGCGGCTAAATATATGTCGGAATACGAGGCAAATAATACGGACGGTCTCAAATATACCGGAGTCAAACATTTCACGCATGTCACGATGGCGAGGCGAATAATGATCCACGCGAAGTTTTCGGGAGTATTCGCACCTCTCCCGCGGATGGAGTACTCAAAAGCTGCATAGAATGAGCGTTGTGGCGTGGGTACGAAGCAGATCGAGTAGCGTTTTTCGTAAAGAAAAAAAAAACGCAGGTAAGTCAGAATTTCTGGGGACAGGCGGAATGCATAAACAACCCCATGTGTCCTCGGCCTAGACAGCCGGCTGTTTTGCGAGAGAGTCGTATCCAGAACCAAAACGAACATTGAACGATGAACGAAGCAAAAATTGACGCCGTAAAGATACTTTGAAAAGCCCGCGTCGTCAGCAGTAACGGTAAGGAGACTCCCTTGCGTATTAATATAGTTTTATGGGATATTCTTGTTATAGGGAAGGACCGTTCATTTCACTGACAGATGCGCACAGGGCAAATCGTTCCCTAGATGGAGGCACGTATACGTAACTTCAAAAAGGCGCTCCTTTTGCTCTTCTCGCTGCGAAAGTGGCTGCGTAGCTTCCGGTCTGCCCATTGTGCCTCTGCTTAGTCGTTGGACTCTGAAGCAGTCCGTTGTCACTGGGGAAGAACGAAGGAAAAAAACAGTGAAAAAAAAAAAAACAAGTAAAAGAAGGGTTGACAGCAGGGTCTGCCAAAAGAAAGAGCGAGAACAGAGGGTTGGTATGCTATCGGTATTTGTCCCACTACGGCTCCCATTACCAGCTCTATTTGCTCAGAGTTTCCCGAAGAAAGGCAACGCTTGGGACCCCGTCACAACAGCAGAGTGAGAAAACCGAGTTAGGGCTGGCAGTCGTGCCATTGCAGTTTTGCTGTTGCCATCAGGCTGACAATTCTCACTCTCTCGCTAGGCACGCAAAAAAGCGGACTTTGAATTGTTTTTTTTTTTTTGTGGCAGAAACTGGTAAAGAGGCAATCAGAATGAGCATGCATGGGGGGGGGGGGGGGGGAGAAGTGTTACTAGATGTTTTCTTAGCCAGCCCCAGATGAGACAAATTAAATAGGTCGCAGATAGTGGCTCCCCACTTCAAATGTGCTCGCTGGCCTAATTGTCGCGGAAGCGGGTTTTGTCTGTCACGTCACCGCCGTCACCATCATCATTATAATCATCGTAGTTGTGTCCCCTGCCGGACGAAGGCCCATTCAATGCTCCTCAAGACGTTCCTGTCTTGTCGTGCCCTAGGCCAAATTCTCCCCCGTCCCTTCACCGGGTTAATGGCTTCTTTACTTCTTGTACCGTCTTTCGGTGGCGACTCCGTTACCTTCTAGTCCACCGGCTGTCGATTTCTCTGAACTACATGCCTACCCATATTCTTTTTTTTCTCATTCTTATTATGTGATACCTCCCACATATGTTTGCTCCACAACATGGGATTCTCGTTCCCTAATCTTAAGCGTTACTCTTATCATGTTTTTTTTTCGCTGCTCTTTGGGCTGTATTAAGTTTCTCTTGATTCGGCGCTGAGTAATAAGGAGCCAAGTGTTACACCCAAAAGTCAGCACTGACATTATGCACTGGTCGTATATCCACGTTTTCAGTGATACAGTGAGCTTACTGCTCATCACTTAAACGTGCTTGACGAGCACTACCTTTTCGCACGCTTTTGCACCACAAGTCGGCGCTTTTTGCGCCTTTTTTTAGTTTGTTTGTCCTTGTTTTCTTGCGCCTATAAAGTCCTGTTAGGCATAAACATGACAAGGGGGTGTCATTTTCATTTTAAGAGTGCAGCCGTTTGACAGAGAGATGTCCGCTGAAATCAGTACTATTTTTACTTCGGGATTTGTGAGAGGTTATTTAAAAAAAAATTATTGCCATTTTGCTAGAGAACCGCAACGGAAGCAAATCCATACAGGCTGTTAATATAAAGAAAGGAACTTAACTGGAATCTACTAGGATGTCGTACTACAAACCTGTTAGTCGAGCAAAATATTTGTGTGAATAGCGTATACGTAATTAAACTATCCCGCTCTCTATCTGCGTAAGATATAACAGGAGATAATCCTTTCGCCTGCGTCGCTGTTTATGCACAGTGATTGAAAAGAAATGTAAAGTGCATAACACTAAAATTTCTCGTTGTTGGTCGGCTCACATTCCTAATATTCACACAAGAAACCTGCCAAGATTTCTCCCTAGACAGGATTACGGGTTAGAGATGAACATCTTAGCTGAATATTTTCCTCCGTTCGTGCTTAATTACACATTTATCGAACCCCAAACGCTTACACGGCCGCACGAAACTATCTGCGGCGAAGTGCGAGGTCACTTGCTCAGTGAAGCGCTTTCTGATAGTGTAACGCCTTCGTGGGCATTACTAATGGCGTCCCCTCAAAATATTAATGCATTTTCTTTAAACCAGTTGGTCTACCGAAAATCGCTGGCAACATCGCTGTAAACACGGCGCATACGTGGAACTGGGATTCCATTGTGCGAAAACAGTTATTTGAAAATTGCGAAAAAGGAGCGGTTCTAGGTAAGACAATTCAGGCATGGATCATGAAGGAGAAGTACATATTACGCCTTTATCGCGTAATCTCATAAACCAGTTATCGGTATACATTTAGGTCGTACGTTAGACGCATTGACACAGTGCGCGAGAAATCGCCGAATGTGTTCGTTCTTCGTTTGCGATTCCGGTCTTCGAAGGTTTCAAGATCGATTGGGCGCATATTTAGCGAAGATTAGGCGCAGTTTTAGCGTATGTTTTGACACACTTTTTACGCAGTTTAGGGAAGGATGGTAAATTTTTAAAAATTATTTGTTTTATTGGTTGTTTGCAAGGTTGTTTTCTTGATGGTTCCTTGTGTTATTTGTGTAATTTTTGTGACCCTTAGAATTCTTTTGGTTTCGGCCAATAAATAAATAAATAAATAAATAAATAAATAAATAAATAAATAAATAAATAAATAAATAAATAAATAAATAATTGTATGTTGAATGGTGTAGCTGAAGATTTAAACGCTCTCAAATAGCTCGCTCATTGTGCTGACCTCTAAAGACAGTCCCGAACAGAAGGAGTTGCCGTCCCTTCCTCCTCATTAAACAGGAAGGTTGGTGGGGGGTAGGGTTGAGGAGGGAATCCAACGCGGTGCTTCGCCGCCCTCCCTGAGCGTCAACCGTACTTACCGCACCGTCGGAACGTTAACGCCCCTGGCCCGGGCCAGGCGCCGAGTGCAAGCTGGCTTTTTCTGACGTCCGCCGTCGTGGCGCGCACTATAAACACGGGCTTCAACGAGCAGCTGAGAAGCTACTGTTTCCCCTAGTCCCATGAAATTGGCGTCGTACGCCGAGCGTGCCGTAATCAAGATGTATATGCCGCCGGTCTCTCCACGCAGAACAGCTCTCCAGGCAGGAAAGCGCCGTAATTTAGCACCCACTCATATTCCTCGTTTGGCCTCCTCGCCGGTATCCGCTGGGATCGTGCAGCACTGCGCTGCGCTTGGCAAGAGCACGGCTGGTTAAAACATATAAACAAAGAAAGGAATGCTGGAAAAATAAAATATTCGAAAAAAGAAACAGTAAAAAACTTCCCTGAAAAAAATGAGGTGGGGGGGGGGGGGGGGCAGAAAGTACATGTAATATTCCGATGGAATAATTCACACGTGGAGAACGGCTGGGGTATCAAGCAAGCACAAAACAAGGAACTCGTACAGTATAACAAACGCTGTATATCTGCCTATTTCAAAGAGGAGGAGAGCAAAAGGAAGAGCGCTGGAGTAGAAGGCAAACAAACCGACACAAAAGTGGCGGGAAAGGCGCGGGCTTGAGCATAACCAGAATGCTCAAATGGCTCCACGAGGATCGAACATGTATTAATTACCCTTGCAGTTAGTATTCAAATAAAATAACGGCGTTGCAACCACTGAGTTTGAGAAAAAAAACGGCGTTTTCAGGAACACTGCCGCAGGGGTGGTAACGTATGTGCTTAACTTCCCTGCGCAAATTTTGTTTACCTGTACAGTGTTTTTCAAGTTTATTTTCCCTCGACAAGCGCGTCACGAAATCTTGGTGGGAACGTCAAAACGTTTCTAAACCAGAGATAAATGCGTCGTTAGTTTAGGTGTGTGGCATTGTAAAATGTCCTAACTACGCTTTGAAGTCATCAGCTCGTAATTGTAAACTGAAAGTTATCAAGGGTAACATAAGCAGGTATAGCTTTTCGCATTACGAAGCCCCCCCCCCCCCCACCCCCCCCCCCCCCCCCCAATTCAGAAAAAAAGAAGCTCCTAAACCTTTCCCATTACGTAAAGTCTTTTTCATCACATAGTTGTGTCTAGTTTAGTGTTATCTTTTGAACATGCAAAGAAATTTCAATAGTTGTAGACGTTTTTTTTTTGTTTTTTTTTTGTTTTGCTACAGAAGTTCGTCTAAGACCTGCATAAAATTAGTGTCCGTACTAGTCCAGTCTGCTTGTGTCCGCTTCGCTGTGTTTTATTCCGAAATGCGCACCATATTGAAGAGGCGTGGAAGGATAAAACTCATGATGTCTTGTAAAATTCTTTAAATCCAAAGCAAATCAAATGAGGCAGCGATTCAACGCAGCATAATATTAGAAACGGAGTGAAATACCTTGACAAACTGCAGAAAACCCTTACGTGGCTAAGTAAAGGGCACAAAAAGAAAAGCCTATGTTCAAATGAAATCGATACTTTGCGAAAACGGCAAGGTGATCGTCATTAACAGCTGCCTTCAACTGTTAGGAGCAGCGTTGACGAGTGTGAAGGGATGATGTGATGCCCGTAATTTTCCCATGGGGTCAAAGTTGTAAGTCTGCAATTCTTTTAACAGGCGAAAAAAATCATAAACTAGTTGTACGTTCACATGTGAGAACTGCAGAGTATCTGTTATAAGTTCCCAAGCTTGTAGAGTCCAAGAGTCCCGAAGAGCTGCTAGCCCGCGAGTTTACCTGGCTGAGTGTTTTTCTGCGTCGCCGACAAGAACGCAGTTAGGCCGGGGAGCAGTGATGAGAGCTAGGGAAGTCGATGTTAATGCATAGTAGGTGAAAACGCGCGATAATAAGGACAACGAAAAACGGCCAGAACCCAGGACTGCTCTAAAATAACAACTCCGGGTGCGTTCAAAGACGCCCTAGAGGCTGAGCATGAACACAGAAAGCAGAATAACCAAAAATTACACAGTGGAGGAAGAGGCGTAGTGATTTGTTCCGTGCTGCGCCGCAGCGGTAATGCGGACATCTTCCTTCGGATTCTCTGCAATCCTGCCCCTGCCCATGAGAGCACTTGGGCCGCGCCCAATGACGACCCATCGGAAAACACATTGCTCCCACGTCACTTGTAACCTCCATATATCAATCCCTTCCCTTTAGTCCTGCTGTACAGTAGGAGCCGAAGTTTCCGAGAAATATAGGCATCAGAAAAACAAAGAACCCCCAAAACTTTGCAAATGTTCGACATAATTATTTGTAATAGTCTTCAAGGGCGCTGAGGATGATGGTTAATATGTCCCACTTATCACCGATGTGTTATCACTCATTAGCCACCGGTGAGGACCCATTTCTGAACCACCCATGAATCACGTGTGCGACAGTAACTAGTAGAGTGACTGGTGAACGTGATACAGAAGTAGACTACACAGCTTGTGCGGCGCCAAAACCGTGTCGATTTCGCTACAGCACTACGGCACTGCCGCACTTGTATGCATTTGGGCAACAAGCTGAAATGTGATCTAAATTATTACACAACCCGCAAAATCTGAAAATTAGAATCAGCCGCATCTTCATTAGATAAAAATAAAATGACGAAAAAATGTGCAACAAACTAAAACATTATCTGCAAGAATTTTCATCTGAAACTGACGTTCGTGCAATGAATGGTGCCGGGGTCAAGGGAACTTCGAATAACTTTGAGGAGACCCTATTTTTTTCCCCGATTTTGCATTCAAGCAACCAAAACCCTTATTTAAATTTTGAAATCACAACGAAATAATGTTTTCTGGTGACTCTCACACGATAGTTCTGTTTTATTTACATAGAGTTAGTTTAGCTTAGCGCACTAAAGTGCTTTCATTTCGCTTTTATCAAAGTTGCAGTTTGCATAAAAATATTTCAAACCCGCCAGACACAAGCGGCAGGGTGGCTAATCGGCGGCTCACTTAAAATTTCTTTTTACCTCGTGGCTCATGAATAAATCTTGCTGGGTCAATTACCATATTCACGCTTTGCGAAGTAATATTCCGTCGTATCAGCATTTCTCGGTTAATACTGTTATATCAGCTCACGTTTACGGCAGGGTGATGGAAGGTTTATGTCGAGTTTCGCTTTAACGTCTTCCTCCGAGCGCAATGCTCGATGGGCTCAACTCAGCCCCCAGCTAAACGCTATGCATAAAGACGTGATTATCCGTAAGAAGAGGCAAATAAACAGGCCTTATGGCGTCAGCCTGAACAAGGACGCTAGGCCATGAATAGTAATGAACCTGCCCTGCGTTATTAAACGGTGCACTAGGCCCTTAGCGAGCCATTAAAGTGGTTCGGTGCACTGAGCGATAAATCTTGCATCAACAGCAAAGAAAAGAAAACCACGCTGGGAATTTCCGAGAGACGAAAAATAAACGAAACCACCACCTGTGAACCCGGTTAGGGCAGAAAAGCAGGCAAAGTCGGTGCATTCACAGCAATCTTTTAGTGAAAACGACCATATGTGCTTATTTCTTTCTGGCTCCCTTTTTGTTCGCTTAAGATAGCAGAGAATCTCTTTTCCTTAAGACCGTTTAGAGATGCCCCAACTGCGTTTCTTGCGTCTGTTGCGGCTACCTGCCTCACTAATACAAGACAGATGAGGTGATAGCTGCAGGGAACCATAGAATTAAACAAAAAGCGAATAAATGGGCTAAGTGTGGCTTTCCCAACATGTGTGCAGAGGTCGTCGGTGAGGGCCTCGTTCGTTTTACGCAACCACCGAGAAATAACGCTATGATTTTGCAATACTTCTATTTATTAAGCTTTCAATGTTGGTATGCGTTCCTTTTTTTGCCTCAAAATGTTTGTTTATTAGGCAGTCCCCGGATAAATCCCCTAAGGCACTTACATCACCATCTCCCTCCAGCGCAGCGCAAAGCGTATTGGTCCCAATTTCGCGACGCTTGTGACATATTATATAATAAAGAGGAATAAGAAGGTTAGCGTAGACCAACTCATAAAATGGTTTTTAGCTGCTTCAGTAAATGACGATCGCAGTACAGTTCTGCTGCAAATAGGATTATCATTGGTCCCCCAAAATAGCGCAAAGGTCCGAAACAGCCTCGTTAGATTTATCAGAAAGGATTGATTTATTTTCATGTGCTTCTTTCTACTGGCTGTAAAACGTATGCACCGACCTTCCCTTGTTGGTCAGAACGTAATAACGGCGTAACTTCGCCCAACGTTGTGGCATTTTCATGAAACTGACAGCAATATTGACCTTTCCACAGTGCCAAGACGCTCATAAACTTTTACGGCAGGGTTGCACAATGCTAGGTTTCAATTCATTTTTGGGCGCACTCACAACAAAACTCCCGAAACTCCACGTGTCTTTGAAGTGCGAGGTGTTCCACAGCACGCGCTTTAACTCGGCCGCAGCAAAAAAAAAAAAAAACGAGCAGTGGCGCAGCACGTAGAAGACAGATCGAAGACATTCGAAAGCGTAAGGCGGAAGCGAATCACGGAAAAACGGTGGCTGATCCTTTTCTCACAGGAATCCGTAAAACACGAAAGTGAAATGTACAGAGAAATGTGCAGCGAAAGGAGAATGATTTGCGGGTCGGCGGCTGTCTTGTGGGTGTGTTTGGCGAGCGACGTCCTGCTGGCGGGTCGCTTCGGCAAAGGTGCGGCCACTTCGGTCCTGCTTTGCAAAGTGTACAGCGGACGGGTGCGTTTGGACGAGCTCTGCTTGTGGAACGCGAGAGGCAGAGTTCGTAGCTTGGACCGTGAACGTGCGAACGCGTTCCGCTTCCCGCTAGCATTTTTCTTCGCACCAAATCAGTCACGTTCACGGCACTCGCCCGTAGGTGTCGTTGCCTTTTTGCGGTGCGTAATGCAACAGTTTTCTAATTCACGGGGCCATCGCACTGATAAATGACGCAGTTTCCGCTGCCCGATCGAGGTGCCAACTGTCAGCGCTCGTTAGCACCATGATGCACTATTTCGCTTCGCCTCTCCTAAACGGAAGCACCATCCGCGTCAATGAATTTTTTTCTGCCAGTTCTCCGCTGTTCATTGTACTGACGTCATTTCTGTGTCGGATATGACGTCGGTTAAATCTTGGTGTATCCCGGCATAAAACACTTTCGTGTCAATAATTGTGCCAAACGGTAAGAGGACGAAGTCCTCCGAGAATACAGGGTGGAAGCAAAAAATCCAAGGCTTTTTTTTAATTGCCATAGTAGGCCCTGTGGCTTGAACGTTCAGGCTTTAGCGTTCAGAACATTTAAAACGAGCCTAGGCGTCGTCGGTTAGCCCTCGGACCATGAGTTAGTCTCACTGACATTACTCCTGGAGCCCATGATTTTAATGAAGATGGTCGGCACTGAAAAGAGAGTGGTTTATGTGTTTCTTGTTGGAGACATTTGGCTTGTGACCCCACAGAAATTCTGCCCAACCGACCACCCGGCGGCGAACGTGTATCCATTGATATTAAAGCTTGACTTTATTGGCTTTAACGAAACTCGCTTCTTAAAAAGGTATCGTGACGCCCGATCCCCCAAAATCATTGAGGCTTCAGTCATAAACATTAAGGGAGAGGGATGCGTGAGTTCGCCTTCCGCGGCACTCTTTGAGCTGGAGCTTCCGTA
Organism: Haemaphysalis longicornis; assembly: GCA_013339765.2. Lineage (NCBI taxonomy): Eukaryota > Metazoa > Arthropoda > Arachnida > Ixodida > Ixodidae > Haemaphysalis > Haemaphysalis longicornis. The sequence continues at coordinate 26,140,198 of CM023453.1, read as the reverse complement.
TCTGGCCGGATAAAAAGAAGGCTTTGTGTGTTGTATCATCTTTTATTGCCGACGCCGCTTTTAAAGCTCTTTGTTTATCTCGCTTATATTTCTCACACTGGCATTTGACTACGTTGTTTCCTTCTTCTATTTATTACCAACTCTAAAAAATTTCACTAGTAGTTGCCAGTGCTCGTGTCTGTTTGCCCTCTCTCTGTCTGAGTTTTTTCGCGGTGTTTCCTAACGTGCCATTGGCATTAACCAAGAATGCGTCCAAGTAGGGAATATGTGGATCAGTGAATACCATAGCGACAACAAAGCCATCGTGACCGCCGTCATTTAGCGTAAATGACTTTTCAGCTCCGCTGGTCCTTCACATTCGCAGGGCGAAATGGCCTTGAAGATTTTATGTAAATCTAATTTTTACCTTTTAAGTCAGCGTAAAGCTAAGAAAACCAACTTTTCTGGGTTACACTCGTTCTAACTTCGCCCTGTAACGATGTCATGGTTTAGGACATTACCTGCGATGTAATTGCTAACACAACGACGTCTTGACCATCAAAATCGAACAGTAAACAATAACCTTAGAGATTTTTTCTTAAAATTTCCACTTTCGAGCGAACATCCACACACCTAAGCTAAGGTACCAACGCCGTCAACGCCCTAACTTGTAACTAAAATTAAACAAGCAAGAACACATAAGCCACCCGCATAATCCTCGCAAACACGCGCTGCTGACCACACCAACCACTCCATGGAAGCACGCGTTTTCCACAAGAAAGAGTACTTTAAAGAAGCCATGAAGACAAAATTCCAGTTTAGTTTATTCAAAAGATTGCCTCGTTCAAATAACACTGACACCACTTTTAGCGCAAACTGCTGAAATAAGCGATTGATATTGGAAAAAAAAAAGGATGGCCATGTGACCCATTAGCTCATTTCCCCCACTAGAATCTATGACGTATTATGGGCCGCTGCGCGATTGGCTGAGGCCGGCAAAAGCAAGCGCAAGTTAGGCAGGACATAAGTTTGCAGAACGAGGTATTTGTGCTTACATTTAACGCGCATTATTTTATAGCAGTAATAGTGGTGGGGTAAACTTTGAAAGTTACGAACGCACACGTAAACATCGAAGCACCAGTGCGCACTGCCATTGCATGCACAGCATTCGGGCGCTATGAGGCTGTCTCACAAGACACTGGCCAATATTCATAACCATAAGCAACATTGTGTTACATAAGCCTGTTTGCCGAGCATACCCAATGTTTCACGAAACGACTAAAGCAATGAAAATAAGCAATGTGCAAACCCTGCCAAAAACAAAGCGAGCGCTGAGAGCCGGCCTGACGTTATTGTGACGCCGTGTAAGAACGGGCGGTAAACGAAACAAGGAAACACGTTTCGTTGCCCGCAGTAACACTATTAACCGTACTTAAGATTCGTTTCAAATACCTGCCCTGGAAACATCATCCTGACGTTACGAAACACGATTTGGCGGGAGATTTGAAATTTTGGCTTATATTGTGTAATTTCTCTGTGAATAAAGCATCGTTTGCGGCCGGACAAGAGCTGAGAGCACTAAAAAACAATAAATGTTTCGAACGAAACGAACCTGCGTTTTGTCTGCATAGTCCCATGTTCTCCCGGTGGTGATGCCAAGTTCTCAAGGGCGAGTAGAGCGTCACCACAAAATGTCCCTACGATTATTCACATCTGTTGACGCCACCGCCGAGAATCCGGTGGTAACGGCGCAGACGACCGACGCCAGGGCGTGTTTTCGTTTTTTGTTTTTTTTTTGTCAGCGAGAATCGGACGCCCGCACAGACACGGTGGGCACGGTCATGGCGGTTTTCAGTGTTGCGAAGAAAAGAAATCGCCTGCAACACTGCAAAACTTTTATGTGAATACCATCTATAGACCAGTTGCGAAACTCCGCTTAGGAATCCGGACCATGCGGGCACCCTTGATAAGGGAAGGGCAAGTGTAACGGAGTGACACTTAGCTGACAAAAAAACTGAACTTTTTGAACGTTCAGTTCTAATAACACAGCTTACTAAAAACACTTGTATTTGATGTTAGGGAACATTCGATTATGTAAATCGTTCCAGTGATACTAGGGCATTTCCTCTATGGCTAGCGGCTGCAGCCGGAAGAAGCTGAGCATTACTTCATTTTTCTTTCGGCGGATGGCCGGCTAATCCGATTCCCCTGTCTGCAAAATAATTTGCTTCTATCGAAAGGGGCCAAACGCGGACCGTTTTCGTTGCACGGAACCTATGTAGAGTTTCGCAACTTTCCATATCGAATAACTATGAGTATTTCCACCTCCATCCCTAAAAAAACGCTTCAGGTTTGGCGGGAAGGCGGCTTGCCTGGAGCATTCAGCGATCTGCGTGCGCTGCAGCGCAACGTCAGTACACGCCCTTTAAAGGAACACTGAAGTGATTTGTAAACATTGCGGGATTACTAGCGCAAATTCTAGTGCGGAGTCCATAGGCCATGTTTCGACCGCTCTGAGCGCGTTTACGCGAATTTATTCAGAAGAAAAATCAATTCGAAAATGCTGTCCTCCTCTCTGCACCTTCGCCCATTTTTTGTGGCGTTTTCCTGTGACGTCAGGAGGAGATGAGCTGGCAATTGGCTGCGCTACTGCACGGCTCCCCGACCTTCCGCCAGAGTCAGTCGACCCAGCGTTTAGTCCGCCGGCCGCCGACGGGTCGTCGAAATTCGCTCGCTCAATTGAAACTAAGCCACAATACGTTTGTGAATGGAAGAATGTGCCTTTCTTTTCTTTGTTAGTTCGTACACTGCATCAAGCTCCGAATCCGGGTCGCTCCACACAAGCAGCTGCACAAGTGCACATACGACGCTTCGCTGACCGGTACGCTAGTAGGAAAATCTAAGGCCATTTGAAGGCGGGTGAAGAGTCAGCGAAGTCAATATAGGTACTAAGGAAATAAAATCAACTGAAACTTTTACCGTACAGCGCATAACTAGGGAGCAGGAAGCACTTTTTGGCGCTGGGTGAACAAGCACAGCGGTCAGCAGCACGACCACACATGTCCGAATGCTTTTCCGTCTAAGAAATGCAATTGCTAGACGTGAGATACTGTGGAAGTTTGGGGGACGCTTCCTGCACTAGTACTATACAACAAATAGTCGCCTAAGGTACTTGAAATGCTAAAACTAAATAAAAGTGTAAACTGGTTGTACATTATATACCTTATATATCCAACCACGGCAGTGCTGGCTCGTGGCCGAGTTGTCTGAAGCGCTAGGGTTTATTGTTTTGCAGGTCGCAAGTTCGAAACCCCGAGGGTAAATGCTTTTTTTTTTTTTTTGTAAGTTCATTTTTTTTCGTTTGCGGCCGATGTTTTCTTTTCTGAGTTCACCATTTTTGGGCCGTAACGTTCACTGCCTCCACGAACTAGTTCGCAAGAACTCGCGCAGACTGCACTGGCCGCGCTAGTGAGTTCTCGTTGGCTTGCTGTGCCAAAGCACCGACTACTTGCGGGCAAGTGGGCACAGGCCAGAATCAGCAGACCCTTGGCCTGGTGCAAACACGCTTTTTTACGATACAGGCATGAGTGAGGCAAGCTCCGAATATGCGGGAAAAGCGCATGGCATTTGAGCGTCTGCGGGGACGCGGAGGGCGTTCATCCTCTGCGTAGGCCTCGGCTGTGATGGCTACGATTCCAAGCCGTCCTGGGAGGCTTATCTTAGGCATTTTACAGCCGACAACATGGCAGAATGCGCGGTACGAGAATTACTGAGATATCGAGAATGTCCACCAGACGATGCCGTCGCATGTCAAGCATGTTGTTTTACAGAACCGAAACCGAAGCTTGTTTGAATGCTAACCTTGGGCATCGTCCAATCGAAGTGCTTCTCCATCTGTAGTCACAGCCTTTAGTTGGTGCGGCCGCCACGGACCACGCATGGTAGTTTTTCTTCTTTCCCGCTTTATAAAATAATTGCCGACCTATCAACCGGATAAACGATGAAAAGTGTGGTAATTTGAGCCAGTCTACGCAGTGCAAGAAAATCCGGGAACTTGACAAATTCACTTCAGTGTCCCTTTAAATCAGTAGACCTACCCGGCGCGGTGGCTCAGTGGCTGAGGCGTTGCGCTGCTGAGCACGAGGTCGCGGGTTCGATTCCCGGCCGCGACGGCCGCTTTTCTGATGGAGGTGAAATGCAAGAAGCCCGTGTGTACGAAATTTCGGCGCGCGTTAAAGATCCCCAGGTGGTCAAAATTGATCTGGAGCCCTCCATTACGGCGCGCCTTATCGCCTGCGTTCCGTCGGCGCGTTAAACCCTACAATAAATAAATAAATAAATAAATAAATAAATAAATAAATAAATAAATAAATAAATAAATAAATAAATACATACATACATACATACATACATACATACATACATACATACATACATACATACATAAATAAATAAAAATAAAAAAAAAAACAGTAGACCTGCACGGTATCTTACTGATACGACATGGACTATCAGGCATGATGAAGCGGTTCTGCAGTGCGTGCGGCTCAATGTCGCCTACACAAGGCACCTGGGTTTTAACAGTTTTTGAGGCCACTTCCACATCAGCTCATTCTATGCATGGGCGCAAGCGAACTATGCACCAAAGTGAAACTGCGGTGTTTTCGGCACCCAGAACGCCCCTTCATAGTGGCACGAACCATGTGTTGGGTTTGTTTGTTTATGTTTTGTTTTTCCGCCCGGCCGCGCCGGGCTTTGTTATGTGTGTGCCAAGTGAAGCGCTTGTTCCATTCTGTATTTTTTATGCTGCACGGGTTACCTCATTTTATAGAGAGGGTGTTTCGCCCTAACGTCCCTAGCCTAGAATAATCTTCTTTGATCTACAGGGTTCTCGATGTAAATCGACGGTTCGAGAAACACTCGCTGACGCCGCGGCATTCGATTTTCCGACACTCGCCTGCTCACGTCACTTTGTTGACTGCTGCTTCGCAACCTGTGTATTTTTTGAGTTGTTAGGGGAGCACAAGTTCGCTCCAACAAACTTGTTTTAGACATCTGGCATAGCAAAGGAGTCGTCTAGCCGGGATAACGTCACCAAATAAATGCCATCCTCTCCCTCTCCCTCTCCCTCTCCTTCGATGTCATCTGCAGCGAAGAAGGGCGAAACATTGCCAAAATTCTTTTCTCGTATTGACTACCACCAGTGGGATCTCAGATATGATCCCAATGAGACGATTGGTGTTTGATTTAGCGATCGTATTGAACGCCCAAGTTTCACCCCCGTCACGATGCCTAGTGCGCGTCTAGAATCTTCGTTTCGACACTGGTGAATTATCCCCATGCTGCACTTCACACGCGCCTCATGTTAAGTTTCTGCCAAATATCCCAGCGCCGATCGACAGTATACATATCTCACACTAAGGTGTTCACCAAGAAGAATTGCAGTGCTTGACGAAATAATATTTACACTAGCCTCAGTCTTCTAATAGATCGAGTGATGGTCCTTTCCTACGAGCCTTCCTACGGCTGCGACGTTTTCTGAGGTAACCGGCGCCAGCGGTCGAACGCTGCACTGCTCATGGTCCAAGGTGGGTACACGCTTAAGGTTACTGAACCAGGAAATAGGCGTTGCGTGTGACGGTGCAATTCCAAACACGGTGTGATTCCAAACACGGGAAATCAGTTCCAAAGATTGCGATTTGTTGTGTAAACGACTTTGTAGTCGCAGAGCGTGTATTTTCCGGCCTAGCGACATGTCTTAGCTATAGCCTGACCTTATCACCGACGCTGGTGACGCCGTGCTATAGCAAGCGATGGACTCCGTACAGCGGACTCCGTACCGACAACCAAGCATCAGTTATCCCCGAGCTTGAGTTGTGTGCCTTCACGGCGAGACATTTCAATGTCTCGGAATATTTCTCAAGACCTTTGCATATTCCCCTTGATTTCATACCATCATACACCACCGTCTTTAACAAGGGCTGCAAAAACACCATGGGTAGATCAAAGACAAAACGATCGTCGGCGCGCGGCGTTTATTTCAGGTATTTTAATTCAGGACTGATTAGCGCCACATATGCATCTTTTTCCTTCCCATTTTTTTTTTCAAATGCCGCAGAATTAGGAGCTGCAATAATAAACCAGAAAGGTGAAAAGAGCGGTACGGCAAATTACCCGACTGGCCCGGACAATGGAAAGCGAGCTCAGAGAGGGGGGTAAGGAGCAAAGGGCTTGCCTTGTAACAGGCACCGCACTGAAAGAAAAATGATCTACATACTGCAGGCAGTGAGCAATGTTTCTAGATTTGCGGAAAGCCCATCCTAGATCAGTAGCATCTATAACCTACCCCCGCTGGTGAATTTTTTTAATTAGGTTTAACGCGCCGACGCTACGCGATGAGGCTTGCCGTAGTCGGGGGCAACGGATTTATTTTGACCACCTGGGGATCTTTAACATGCGCCGAAATCTCGAACACACGGGCGCTTTCAGTTTTCGCCTCCATCAGAAAAGCGGCCGCCATGGTCGGGAATCGAGCCGCGACCTTGGGCTCAGCAGCCCAACGCCATAGCCACTGAGCCATTGCGGCAGGCGGTGAACTACAGGCTATCATCGGACCAACGCGTGGTTTCAGTGCACCCCCTTATACTTCTTGCCGTTCCTGTTTCCACGCGAACAATACGTCCCAGTCAGCAGTGTACGCGCGCCCCCCGTGAGCACCCCTCCCCCCCCCCATCCCCCACCCACCCACAGGGAGCACGCCCGATTATAATGTGGAGATTACGAGCACAGACCCTGGCTAGGTCGAGTGAAAAACTGCCCCGCCATTCCTAAATCCCGGATTTTCTGCAGCGTTCTGGCAAGCGCGTGCTCTCTTTTATCGCCACAGGAGTGCCGCACTCCTCTTTCCCGTTCCTGCGGCAATGTTTTCGCAATATGCCATCCTTCTATGGCTGCTTCAGTCGAATTGCCTTGCACAATTCTCCCCACTGCTTTTTCTCTTTGTGTTCGCTTCACCTGCCACGGTGTGTACCCTGGCGGCGTGGAGAGGACGGCAACCGCAACAGCTTTGCTTTGGTAGCTTGTGAGCCTGCGGGTACCTTTGAATGAGATGGTTTTTGTTGAAACCTCAGACTTCATAAGTCTCGAGCTCTCGATATCTGTTTCCCTCCGGCCCCGCCATCCGGACTCACGCCAGCCTAAGGGGTGAGCTGCCTGCACAAACAACTTTAGGTCCCATATGGAAGCTAAGACCTTGTCATGGATATTTTACCATGCATATAGACTTCTAGAAATGGGCCGGGGGAATCGCTATGTGAACTTCGACAGCCGTGAAGTCATCTTCCAGCCACCTCTTCTCCGACCGGAAAAGAAAAAAGGAAATAAAGCAGCGCAGTGTCGAAGCAGCATCCCTAGGAAAGTAGGCTCGACAGCACAATCATTTCTGCAGGAGCAGTTCTTTATATTTGAGCTCCTCTTGACTTTGAGACTTCTTTTATTTTTCTTACAGTAATGTCTGGGAAAGAGGCTTATCTCCGCGCTTTTTTTACAGTGAACGCTGTCAATAGTTTATTCATGCCGGGGTCATTTTTTTTTTCCGCGTGTGTCATACGTCTCATGTGCGTCGCCGTCGGCCTGTCATCGGTGTGAGGGCGCATGCGAAGCTGAGCACAGATTTAAAAAAAAAAGAAACGTGGTTGACGCCTCTTTCATAGGAATCGGTAAAACACGAAAGGGAAATATGCCTTCACAGGAGCATTTATTGTGCATCCATATGAACTTGCACATCGCTACTACGTCGGTATGGCACCGTTAGTCGCACCAACGTCAGACACTGGATTTCTTCTTTTTTTTTGCTTTATTGCATATTGAACAAACAGTTACGCCATTGTCTACGATGCTGGTTTAAAACACATCAGTGTCGGTTTAAATTCCGCTCACCGAACTTTGGTGGGCGAAAACTATCATAAACATCGAAAGAAGACAATTCCTCCAAAATGGGTAACCACGCAAGCTCCGGACACTGCATATTAATTACTTCCTTCGGCATACTGACTTGCACACGCCGGTACACTGCGTAAATCCAATTGAAACCACAGACCATTCAAAATCGTGCGAACGAAACGGAATCGAAACCGAAATTGAAAGAAGCAGGCGGCGGAGGGTGCTTCAATTCACCCGTGTCCCGCGTAAACGAAGACGCTGGCATCGAGGCGCCAACTGTCGGCTTCTCATTATTGTCATGATGAACTACTCCGCTTCACTTCTCCTAGGCGGCAGCATCTCCTAGACGGCATCTGAATAGAGGAAGTAGTGGGAAAGATATAAGGCGCGTTCGTAGGTCACTTGTGCTTCAATTCGTAGCGCAGTGGGTAGAGCGCTGTGTACCTCCCGTTGCGGAGAGTTCGTGGCTCGAATCCAGGGCGCAGCCGCGTCAATGGAACTTTTTCTGGCGACGTCATTTCCGTGACGGATATGACGCCGGTCAGATCTTGGTGTACCCGGGCATAAAACACTTTCGTGTTAAAACAACACTGTTTTCGCCAGTTCGAAACCTCGGTATTGATGTTAGATCAATCTGTTCCTGAAGGGTAGTCATAACCACTTGTTTACATTTACGAATAAGAAGCTTTAACTGTTCTTTTGTATTGATATAGCTTACGTTGAGGCCCAAGAGAAGGAAGAAAAAAATACGAGGACACTCACGCACTGCCTTCTGATGCAGGGAATGAAAAAGCATGTGCGCCCAGTTCAACGCCGCTGAGGGCTTATTTGAGCTCTGCGCTCTGTCATCCTTTTTGCCTAGTGGAATGCAGAACGGCGTTAGGTGTTGCTCAATACACGTCCGTGGGTACGTGCTGCGCTCCGTAGCCAATCAGAGGTTTGGGAGCCCTTCCGCTTCTATAGATCCCGCACCCACGCTGCTGATTGTTCACATTCCAAGGAACGCTTCGCAGTCAATTGACCCGTTTGTTTTCGAACCTGACGCTCTGAGGCATATAGAGCTTGGAAAAAAGCGCGACGAAGATGCCTTCAAGTACGAGGTTACCCGCTATATCACAATTCTCAAGTAGGGAGTATCCAGACCAAATTTTGTTTTACTAACTATGCTCTTCGCTTGATTGCGTATTATTTCGACTCCAGCATCAGCGATAGTGTTCTCTTTTATTTTTATTTTGATGCATCTCATCTAGCTCTGCAACACAGACTTGATTGATTGTAGCGTTTAACACGCCGACGCAACGCAGGCGATGAGGCAGCGCCGTATTGGAGGGCTCCGGATTAATTTGACACCCCCTGGGGATCTTTAACGCGCGCCGAAATCTCGCACACACGGGCATTTTTTCTTTTCGCCTCCATCAGAAAAGCAGCCGCCCACGGCGGCCGGAATCGAACCCGCGTCCTCGTGTTCAGCAGCAACCTCTGCAACACACTAAGTTTTTTTTAGTTTGGCTCCTTCTAGCAATCTTGCTCTTAGATAGGTTTAACTTAGGTTGGTGTCGCTAATTTTCCACTATTTCAGTTAAGCGAAGTATAGTTCCGTTGGTTCATTAAACCTTGTCCGGAGCTAGTTTTTTGGGACTCTTGTAGCCCTGCTGCGCACCACAGAGTCGTGAAATTAAGCCATCAGTTCCTTGCCGAAACATGCTAATCTAAGTTTATACAACCGTAGCAAGAAAACGTACGTAGCACTCGAAGTGGTAAGCATGACATACTAGGCAGGTTGTGACGGGAAATTAATGCCTCCTTGTTCCGCGATGCGATAACAAAGCCACTGGCCACGGCCGCTCGATCGAGCGGCCATGCACTGGCTGTCAATTCGTGGCGTGTTGTTCGGCGCTATGCGCGCAAAGAGAAATTCCAAGAAGTTTTCTGCGCTCCTGCAGCGGAGCCTCACCTACTTTAAGGCGAGGCCTGTCCTAAACATTGTGAAGCCTCCGGGTCATTTCCTGAAACACTGTTCCACCGAAGCCGGCTCTCCGAAAAAAACTACTGCAGAAAGACAGCGCGTACAGTCACGGATGAACGGACAAGCAAGGTGCCGCCTGACTACCTGATCGTCACAATAAGTAAAAATTATATCAAAACAGATAACTTGGCGAGTTGGTTTAGATTCTTAACAAGATATAGGTTTGGTCGAGTTGGTATATTATACTTGAACGTTCAATGCGCAAACTGCACGAAGACGAAGAAAGAAGACGAGACAATGCGCAAAAACTGCGCATTGTCTCGTCTTCTTTCTTCGTCTTCGTGTAGTTTGCTCATTGAACGTTCAAGTATGGTTTAGATTCATCTTCACTAGGCGCAAAAAGACACGGGCGAAAGACTGGGGCGCCATGTTTGTGTTTACCTCAGTCTTTCGTCCGTGTCTTTTTGCGTTCAGTGAAGATGAAAATGATGTATAATCTTAGAAGTGAGAGGAGAGCAGCAGATGGCTGTGGCAGTTGAAAAGAAGTAGGTACAGAGGCAAGGAAAGGAAGTACTATTGTAATGCATGCGCCGCACACGCCATCCACACACAAAAAAGTGTCACGCTGTCCCAGACTATGCATCCGTTGCTTATGTAACTGTACTGAAAACATCAGCTTCGACACAATTCGCAGTCTGTAGTGCACGAATGTCACTCTGCAAGTGCGAGCTTTGAGTGGTTTGTTGCTTTATATTTTACTGATCTGCATATGTATGTTCACAGCAGCTGGAAACCTGCTCCGCATGTCTCTCGCCATATCTAAAATAAATTGTTTACGGGCATTGGAGGTGTACACAAATAAATAAATAAATAAATAAATAAACTAACTAAATAAATAAATAAATAAATATCATAAATAAATAAATACCTCCATAAATAACTAATACATAATAAATAATCACTCAAAATAAATAATAAATAAATAAATAAATAAATAAATAAATAAATAAATAAATAAATAAATAAATAAATAAATAAATAAATAAATAAATAAATAAATAAATAGAGGAGTCGTATCTCGTACATTTAGTAGATTATTTCTCGAAATTCGTACGTTATTGCCTGCCCAGCTTTTCTCTGTCCTGTTTTGTTGTCGTCGTCGTCGTCGCCGTTGTTGTTGTTGCTGCTGCTGCCTGCTGTTGTTCTTGACGTCACGGCTTATGCGGCGTCCTACTTGCTCTCCAAATGCTTCCAGTTTATTTTCTTAAAAAAACAATTCAATGCGTGTTCTGAATTAAAAGAACAAGGCCAGTCTCGGTTGTGTGCTTATGCTTTGCCTTATGAGCGTTTCTAGCAGTCTGCGCGCTAAGGAATGTTGACATGTGTGAACCTTGCCTTAGTAGAAGTAGTCTGGCAATGGTTTGCCTATAGATGGTATGCCGATAAAAGTTTAGCGGGCGATTTCTTTTATTCTCAATTATGACAACCGCCTTGACCGTGCCCACCGTGTCTGCGCATGCGTCCGTCGTCTGCGCCGTTTCCACCCGATTCTCGGTCGGAGTGTCAACAGATATGAATAATCGCAGTGGCATTTTGTGGTGACGCTCTACCTGCCCTTGAGAACTCCGCATCAGCACCGGAGAATGGAACCGTGGTTGCGAAAGATAGCGGTACGACTCACGAAATGCCTACGCTGCAGCGGACAACATAAAACGTATCTAGAAACGTTGGCAGCACAGTCGCATGCGAACCCGTATATCGATACAGGTGCGCCGTTACCTTGCCTACGGCAGAGTCGTTCAGTACAAAATCCAAATATATTTCCAAAGAAGTTGAGACCGCTCACGTACACGGCGATTGAGGTACAACGGTAGCATAGCAGTGGGTGAATTGTTAGCTGGAGACTAGCGACATCTATCGCCAAGTGGCCCGAGAATATACGACGTTGCCTTAGCAACGGGACGCGCAGGTACCGGGATGGCGGCGAAACACACATAGGGCCTCCTCGATTTACCAGTCCTGGACGCTTCGTAGGCAGTCCGAGGAATGCCCTCGGACCGGAAGTCCCATGCGAATACACGAGAAAATCGAGCACCGGATTGCTTCTCGGGCAGTCCGCGGGCGATCCGGAAGTGATAATCGAGGAGGCCCATAGTTGCCGGCATGGGCGCCACGCCAGTGAATACATCCTGTACGAACTTTGCTTTCATTCACTTTAATACAACGCACGCAGAGGCAGCTAGCCATTTTTAGAGCGCATAAAAACCATGAGACAGGAAAAGCGTGCCTGGATATTTGGTCCAAGCCCCGAAAACCACAGGTTACTATCCGAGGTATGCTACGCATTATGAAACCACAGCGCAAGCGCCAGAACGGCTACCTAAAACGTCGTCCGAAAACATACTACTGCCCAAGTTGTGCGCCTACTCCATTTAATATAGGCGGACAGGGGTTTACTGACCCAAGTGGGCTGTCCTGGCTTAATCTGACGGGTTTTCTTCATTATCCTTTCTAGCTGCTTGCAATGAAAAAATAACAGTTACGTTCTGCCAAAGCCAGGCATATAATAACGAACTCTATACTGCACACTGCACTGAACTCTACACTACACTGCACTCACACCCACGAAGACGGGATGGAGTGCACCCCTGCGGTCGCGCATGGGACCTACTGTATTACTGTGTTGCATTCTTGGCCCAGTATTAGCATATGCCCCGACGTGTTGCTGGCTCCAAGCGTTCGCGCACCGGCCGCTCCTGTTTTATGACGGCCAGAAAACAGCTTAATAACACATTTCCTCCTCTCACTCCTTAATCCGAACCCCAACCATTAGCCCACTTCGCCGTGACGGGTTCGCCGAAACGAGAATTGTCCCGGTCCGCAACTCAACTACTTAACAGATGACAGCGGATTACTCAATCAAGCACATTATTGGATTATGTACAAAACATCCTTCGCGTAGCTGTGCTCAAACAATGACCTTAATGGTTAATAAGGGTGAACCTGTACGCCATAGAGTTTCATTGCGATAATCAGCTCAGAAGTACGCAGAATTGTATTTTAAAACCATAGGCCATTTCGAATCTGTGGCACGTTTAGTCACCCATTAGGCTATGACGGCACCTCAGTCATGTGGCTGCACTGCCAACAACAGTCCAAAGCTGACCAAGCAGCTCGCACTAAGGCGCATCATTTTCCCTTCCGGTATCTTGTAACGTCGCTGTATTCGTGCCACCCATCATTGCGATACGCTGTATTAATCTAACCTCAGGCGGTCAATGCACAAATGGAAGCAGCCGTTTTCCGCTTCGCCTTTTTTGGACGTTGCTTACGAAAATCACATAATTTTTGATGGCCTCTTTGGACTGATCTCAGTTTTCTATCTAGGCACTTTTGTTCCTGCCCTACAATTAGCTCCATCGGTATGCACTGAGTGTCTAGTTTTACCAGAGTTCTTCGATGCTTTTACCAATGCTTGTTTTACCTTAGAGACGATGCCAAGGTAGTTCTGAATACGTAGACGGGTTTCCAGAACAGGTTTTGTACAATGATAACCCTTCCCTGATCTTTTTTTTTCCTTGGCCCTGAGCTGCCCTCATTTCCGCGTACGATTATTCAGACGAAAGTTTCTGTCTCGTAGTTAAGTCAACCTGCAAGGACCTTGGCGTCCACCCTTATGGCATAGTAAACAAAAGCTAGTGCTATAGAATGTCTCACACTATGCAAGTCCTCCCGCTTCCCAACCGCCGCTCATATACACACCTGGATCCACCAAGTTACCTTCTTAAATCGTGAAAAAAAGTAGGTACACAAAAACCCGCAGTTGCTTATGATGACTAGCTCTGTTACTGAGCACAGGCCCTTATCCAGAGTGTAAAAGCGTCTGGCGCTTAAAATAGTCGTGGAACCTCTACACGCATTTAAAGAGTGGAATCGAAATATGGTGGCTCACAGCTGATTAAGCCAACTAATAAAGGCGGATAAATAGGCAGCTAATCAACGTGGTTAGTAAGGCTGACTAATTATGGTGGAAAATGTGCACGACAAGACAAATTTGCGTGGACGTCATTATAATCATTGCGGGTAAAATATGCATGTTGTAAGGAGAAAAAAAATGTCGACTGGGGACGTGGAAACTGCCGCTAAAGGGATGCCCGTGTCAAATGCGTCCACGGGTCCAATAACGGGTCCAAAACAGGTTCGCGCTTTGTCGGGAGTCATCATAGAACGTGAAACAAACAGAATGAGAAACAATGTAAATAGCAGGCCCGTTTATAATGCACGGCCACTCAGGCTTCGCTTTCAACTCGCCATGGGGATAAGGTAAATGACCCTGTGAATTTTTTCAGACAGCTATACTTTGCAGTATTTAATCATCTAGACACGACATTATTTAGGAGCTGCTAAGAGCACTTAAGTAAGGATGATATGCTTTTATGCCGACAAGGTATTTAGGCGGCATAAGTGGCAGTGTCAGTAGGGGGTGAGGGTTATCAGTATGGTATCTGTGAGTAGTACCACTCCATAGCAACATGCACTGAAAACATCATCAACAGTTACGACGTCGAACATTGCATCTGAACATAGCTGCGCCCCTCGAACTATCAGCACTTTGATTGTGCTCAGAGTCATGCATTGCCCCACTCTCCCTTTTTCTTTTTTTAAGCCGTCGTTTTATCTAGCCCGCGCAGTACAATAGTCCGTGATGAATTGGTCGTTTTGACTACACTGTAACCGTTTTTTTTTATTACGTTAAAGGTTGTGACAACGATAACGATGTTAAGCAGTGCTTGCAAAAAAAAAAATTATCTCCGCGAGGCCTTAGATCCCGATGATAAATATATCCACGCTACATTAGCGTATTTTAGTGTGAAGATCAGACCACCCTTTTTGTCTGTCTCTGTGCTCCTCGCCTGACGCGTAGAAGGCGCGATTTTCATTCTAGGAACTTTTTAAGCGAATCTAAATTTGCCAGCGACATATTCGACCGCCACATTTTCGTTCTTCAAGACCGGAAGCCGCGACAGATGACGCCGAGCAAACGGGAAGACGAAATGCTCGGAGCTCAACACCACAATACAAGTAACGAACTGACTCGATGGCTGTGAGTAATTGTACAAAATGTAAAACGCATTAATCTCTGTCGCAAGGGTAACGCAAGTCCCCCGGGAGCATTTACGAAGATCTTCCGCATGTGTAAACGCATAAAACTCCCCGGAGAGAGACATGAAGAGAAGAAAATGTTTCTCAGTCTGTGATCAATTGTCAGAATCGCGTTGCAAAGTTTCAACTAGGTTTATGTCCTTCTCGAGTTAACTGAGTGAAGTTTTTTTTTTGTAGATGCTTTCGGTTTACTTGGCTCAAAAAATAAAGAGTACTAACAATGGTGTAAATGATGAAGGAGCAAAGTGGAAGAGCTCAAGAAAGTGGACTTAGCTACGACGAAATATGTTTACATAGGTATAATGACGCGTCATCTTACCAATAACTACGAGAGAAATCTCATTAACCTGGCTAGTTAGAACATTTACGCCTTTTGGGCCCAATTTTCAATTAAACGGCATTTCTTCTTTAGAAGCTCGGAGAAAGTTCAGTCGTCTTTCCTTCCTTTACAATTGTTTGTCTGGTAATGTCAAAATTGATCTCCTTGACAGCGTTAAATTGCTACCAGCCCGACGTACTCGTCATGGTCATGAACGTTCTCTAAACCCTATTTTTGCCTAAACAAATGCTTTTAAATGTATTTTTCCCCTATTACTTTGGAAGATTGCAATTCCTTGCCCCGTAACGTCTTTCATTCTAATAGGTTTCTTGGTGACCTGGAAAGTCACCTCCGTTCTTAACTTCTGCTTCTTCTGTATTGTTGTCTCTTGTTTTTTACAATTATGTTTTGTTGTACCCACGCCTGCTTGGGCCAGCACATTGGCTTGCAGTATAGTGAGATAAATAAAATAAATTTCGTCTTGCCCGTAGAGGGGCCATACAGGTCGAGGTCTTAACTTCGCCGGATTGCCAGATGGTGTCTTGTCCGGCAAATTCTGTGTCGGCTGGCCGGTGCGTGGTTTATACAATCACGACGGAAAGTGCATTATGCGTGGTTTGTGCGGTGGCTGCTCATTGCTCCAGAGGGTGGCCCTTACATTAACCACACCGAGGTTTGCCTGGTCGTGGAGACATGACATCATCGGAATACAAATCAGGTTAAGCTGGATAAGTGCAACCGTATTCCGAAGGCTCCCGGTGACAGAAAACCGCACACCCTCACCACAACAAGATTGGCAACACTGGTACATTCATTCGGTCGAAATCTCCCACTCTGCCAAGGAACACACCTTCGTCTTAAGAGGAGACACAAATTAAATGGTCATTATTGTGGTGACGAGTATAACACTAGAGATTATCGACCAGCTCCTCTCTAATGTGACGATGCGAAAAATGTGTGGGGTGAGATCGCCGTCCTAAGAGGCAGTACCGTCTTCTGTTTCCCCCTTTCCTCCAGCCAAGATAAGCAACGTCATTTCACAAGAGCTTTAACATTTTCTCTTTCAAAACTCTCTTTCTCTTTCTCTTCCTATCAGGGGAAGCCGAGGGAAAACGCCAGAAGGTATAGCTAGCATGCTCAGCGGGTGCCCAGTCATTGGAAAATATTAAACACGAAATGTTTTATTCCGGGATTCACGAAGATTTCAATGCGTCATATCCGTCGCGGAAGTGACGCCATTAAAATGAAGCAAGTGGCCTGTAAAGGAGTACACCTCTGCACACAGGGCTTCCATCGGGAGGAAGCAACTTTTTGCACAAGAGAGTACTTTATACTTCGGTTTGTTTGTTTTTGGGTTTATATTTTAACAGGAAAGTCTTTTATTCCGGGATACACGGAGATTTTAATAACGTCATATCCGTCACGGAAAGTGACGCCATTAAAATGAAGCAAGTGCTGTGTAAAGGTGCACCTCTGCACACAGTTACTCTTGCGTGAAGCAACGTTTAGTACTAAAGAGTACTTTATACTTCGGGTTGTTTGTTTTTGGGTTTTATATTTTAACAGGAAAGTGTTTTATGCCGGAATAAACGAAGATTTCACTGACGTCATATCCGTCACGGAAACGACGCCAGTACACCTTTGCCAAAGTGACCTGCCAGCAGGACGCGCTCGCCAAGCACACCCACAAGACAGCCGCCGACCCGCAAATCATGCTGAGCTGCAGATTTCGCTGCACATTTCACTTTCGTGTTTTACTGATTCGTATGACAGAGGAATCAACCACAGTTTTTTTTTTGCTGTCGTTGCATATACTACGCGTTTTCTCTCAACACGGTACGTTTATTTCTCACGAGGTTACAGCAATTTACATTTATAAGCCAGTCAGGTCGTTGTAAAACAGGTAGGTAGCAACACACCCCAGAGCAACAGAAACACAGGTAGCAGCACATTCAAGATCAACAGAACGACATCAGCTCGACATAAATTCTCACGTGCGATCATCTGAAGCGTATTCACCTAAGGTGAGCACAAATCGCGGGAGAGTACCAAATAAAACCAGCATCGAAGCGAAGACGGTGCTCTTACTACCATTAGCCCATATAACAAAGCCAAATAAGCGTTCCCCGTCGGTACAGCAAAAATGCAGCGAAATGAGACTTCTCAGATTAATAGGCCAAAGTGGGGATAGTAGTGAGGCAATTAGGCGGGCACTTAGGCGAGTGCAAAAAAGAAATTTTCCGCTCAGGCGTGCTGACGCACGGTTCCAAAGGTTCCAGCGCCCTTCTACATCTCCGCATTAGCATGAAAAGCTTGTTAGGGCCATCACGGAGAGGATTTGCTTCACAATACTCTTTACTCATCACGGTGGCGTGGAGCGCCTCGCCTAGTATGTAAAACAGAGCTCGGGGTCGCTAGAAGGTCTTTATACGCGCTTAGAAAATAAGTCGGGAATTGAAAGGGGGGAGCGGGGTAAGGGAAAAGAAACTGAAGTAATTTTCGATCGCTTTTATAGCTTAAGTATTGAAGCTCAGCGTTCTATCTTTCTCGCCCCTTCCCCTTTTATGCTTTTAATATTCTGAAGACTCGACGAAAATAACAAGACACTTAAAATTACCGTGCATACACATCGACTAACATCATGAAATGTTTTTACAAGCGACTTGAAGACTAGCGCTTCGCGCTCCCAACCTCGTTACGTAAAGAAAATCGGCAAAAAACTGGACCTTGTAATTTACCAACAAAAAAATCTCGCTGCCTACCTGAAGAAACACGTCCTATAAAATGGCGCTATAAAAAGCCCTGAAAAGCACTGAAATTGAGCCAACTGCGCCGTCTGGTTGTGGGCGTGACTTGAGAGCAGATATGGCCTTCATCCATATTTTTGTCCAAATGTAGGTTAAAAGCCCTCGAAGTTAGGACCATGGACTTGTCCCAAACGTGCTTTGCGGGCTACTCTGATAGAGTACCTGCAACACACAGGTCTAGACCAGTCGCTGTGAATAACTAGCCGTTTCTGTGCGCATCAAGCTCTTGAACATCATCGCCATCATCTTCATCACGTCATCAACTAGCGTAGCAAGTTAGGCATTTAGCCCGGCTAACATCGCCAGACTTCATTAAAGGTCGTTTTCTCTCTCTCTCTCTATCCAAGCTTGTTTTCAGAAATAATTGATGAAATAATGTAGAAATTGCGTTTTTTTTCTTGCGCCCTGTTTTGATTCTGCTTGCGATGGATCGTGGGAAAGCAAAGTGTCGCGAAAACACGTGTCGCGACGTTTGTATGTACTAGCATCAACAGCTACTTTCACTTCGTCTGTTTAAGGGTAACCCCTTTTTGAACAGAGGAGCTCTTGTAGGTCGAGCCTTTTCGTCCGTCTGCTGTTGGTCGTGCGTCACGCAGTAGTCGGAGCAGGTTCCCAGACCCACCGATAGAGGCCGCCGGTTCAGTGGTCTTGCAGGACGGGTTCCTCTCCCGCCCGCTAGGGGAAGGGGGGGGCGAAGGGGGGGAGGAGGGAGAGAGGAGGGATCCTCCCGCCGCTGATGTTTAGGTGCGCGAACCGTAGAATTTGCGCTGGCGGCCGCTTAATTTTTCACCTGGCACAAGAGAACCCACAACTCCGCTGTTTCAGCAGATTTCACACCGGACGGAAAGCGGGCTTAATTTTTAACCGCGATGCTGTTTAAGCTGTCGTTGGGCCTGCGAACATTCGCAGGAAAACCTCGCCGAGCGATGACGTCATCGCGCGCGCCGGCACCGCTAGACCTCTTCCCAGCGTTCGGGGCGTGATCTCTCGCGTGCTTTCCTCCTCGCCAGTACACGAACGTTCGTGCCTGAAGTGTGGGAAGCACAAAAAAATTCTCTCCATCTTCCCGCGAGGGGAACCCTGGGGTGATGCGAGGCATCTCACGGGGTTCAATTCGCGTTTCCGTTATGTCGGTTACCCAAATGTGTTGTTTGAAGTGTAGCGAACCTTAAATGATGCTCAGTCACACGCAGATTTCCAATTACGTAAAGAACCTCATGTTAGTGTTCATTTAAACTCATCGGAGCAGCAGGTGGAGCAGCAGTCGGAGCAGTAGTCAGCAGAGAGCGGACTGACGGAGCGACGAGGAAGCGCGCCGCAGAATACCGCGGTTATATAGCCGCTCCGCGAGGAGAGAGTGATGAGAGAGAGACGTGCATGCGCGCCTAATGCACATCTGGCATGGCGAGGAGAACGAGAGAGAGTGTAGCATACGCGCGCTAACGGCGCGCTGACGCACAGCTGGCATGGCGAGGAGAACGCGCTACCAGCTGGCAGGCGAGGGGAAAGGAGGAGGGTTGCGGACGCATTACGCTGGATGGAAGGACAGGCCGAGTGTAAGAGATGCCTTGCATCTAAAAGTTAAAGCCGTCGGAAGTGCACAGCAGTGATTCGCCATAATGGGTTGTAGCGCCGTTATCCGCTTACTGCTACCACCAAATGCAATTCAAATTTCCCGCGTTCGCAGAGCTCGCGCGCCCCCTACCTGAAACTGCGCCAGCAGGAGTTCTGTTCTTTTTGTGCTTGCTTTTCCTCCCGTCCGTGCCGGCGTTGCACTGCAACATTTTGTTTCGCTTACTATCGTAAAAACCAACGAACGAGCGTACTTAAGTAAATGAACGGGGGGGGGGGGGGGGGGGGGGGGGGGGGGGTGCTGGCGGTTAATTACGTATATTTTGCCTCAAATATACCTACAGTTTTTTTTTTGCGCTAACAACGGGGAGATGTATGACAAGCGCCAGCGGTTCACGAGTTTCGAACGCTTATGGCTATATAAACCGTTTGGCTTTCGAAGCCTCTGGGTTACGTCGCGACGACAGCCGCTACAACGGAACGCCGTGTGGCTCTACTTGGGTCCAGCGAGCGAGGTACGACGGCAAGGCGTGCCCCTTAAGTGCTCTACACTTAAAACTCGCGCTATAGATGCCGAGTTCGGGAAGCCGGTTGTCGCCATTTCTAGCCCGTGATAACCAAGTCCACTCTGGGAGAGATGTTGAAGGCTGCGGACAAACCGATCTGGGCCTGCCAGTCATGGAGAACCTTCGGTGACAAGTTCGGAAATCCATGCGAGGTGCAACATCCGGGTCTTCGACGAATGGACAGATCGGGCGACAGAAGAAAAGCGTCACGCCCGAAGAAGAGGAAGCGCGGCGCGAAAGCCGCCGCCCCGCTACTCGAGAAAGGATGCAACGACTTGGGTTCAATGTCGATAATCGCGCCGGTGAAGCGGCGGCAAAACGTCAGCGAGTTGGACAAGATCCTGACTTACGTGCTCGCGTACATTGTACATAGTTTCTATGAACGAATGTTCCTTGCTCGTTGGGAGGCTAACGACGACACCACGCAGCAAACCTTGACCGAGCCTCGAAGTATAACCGCTGTCGAAAACTGGCTGATTCTGGAAGCACACCACGCATAAGCTTAGCCGAACCAAGAATAAGATAGGTGGGGCCGCCGCCAGCTTCGCGGGTTGTCCAGTCTTCCCGCAACTAATGTGACGCTGCCCAAGTTTTTTTTTAATTACTAACAACAACTTTATTGTTAGCAAGTCTATTGTGGAAGCTGTGATGTCTCCGTTTTATGCGAGCAAGCGCAAGGGTCAAGTTTCACACTATCCTACGTATGAAAGCGCGACATTAGGTGTTTACATGAAAGAAAAAGACCAGGGTGAAGGCAAGTTCCGAGACAACCTACTGCGAAACGATATGAAACAAATCATGGTTTACATTACACTACATTACATTACATTACACTACATACTACATTCCATGGTTTACATTACTGATTGATTGGTCTAAGATGAAGCTAGAGCGAGTTTACTTTCAAAAAGTGATATTTGAAACACAGCTCGTTGGTTCCTAAGGCAAGTTTTCTCTGCAACAGCTAAATGTTTTCTTTTCTGTGACATTCGGCTCAGTTGTTGCTACACACTAAATTTATTCTATTGAATTAGAACGTTCCCGTTAGTTTGCAAGCTTTTATGTTCACGAAATCTCTAAAACATTTCTTAGAAGCAATGAAATGATCTAACTTGATTATTCTAGTTCAGTAAAACCGTCATAATGTAAAGGAGGCTGGGCAATCGCTTTCTACCCTTATTAGCCATCCTTATTTTAATTGTTCTTTAACAAATGTAACGCAACAAATATAGTGTTATTATTATAAATTCAAGACACTTCAATTCTCTTACACAAATTTTGATATGCAATAACTGGAAAAACACTAATGTATGTCTAGAGTTGAATGCATATTGTATACCCACGTTAAGGTAATGGACAACAAGCCAATAACGTACCCGCCTGCGAACGATTTTCCCCGAACATGTAAGCAGTGGAATTTTTAACAAGAGGGTTGAGGACTCGGGTTCGATTCCCGGCTACGGCAACCATTTTTCGGATGGAGGCGACAAAGCGAAAACACCCGTGCGTTCGTGATTTCGGAGCAGGTTGAAGATCCCCAGGTGGTCAAAATTAATCCGGAGCCCCTCACTACGGCGCGCCTTATCGCCAGTGTAGCGTCGGCGCGTTAAACAGCATAATCAATCTAAAAAATCAACTAGAGGGTTGAGCTGTCTGTACCCGTTATATTTACGAAGAAAACTACTATCGATAATGAAAACTGCGTTGTTGTAATGGTATAAGCCAGAACTGACATTTTAAATAATGCACCAAAATTTGGATGGCAAGAAACAAGGGATAATGATACGATATGCGTTAGCAGTGCTACGCTGAAATATAACGACTGGTTACGTTTACTCTATGTATAGATCCAATTCATCACTGCTCGCTGCTTAGTTGCTAACGGCAGTATAAAATTAAGGCTTACTACAAAGTTTCCTGCTGAACTCAGCACCGAATACACGTTCCTTTTATTCAAGCGTACGGCCTCCAAAAATCCTGCAGCGCACTTGTGCCTTTTACGTCAAACTACAACATTAAAGGAATAAGCTAAGAAGTCCCGTAAAAAAACTCACAGCAGGAAATAAAAACTGAGCAATGCGGAACCGTTGTCATCGGCTTCCGATCCAATTGTTTTCCCCGAGAAAGCTTTCTTAACCTCTCTCGCCCGCTCTCTTGCTCTTACCGCCGCCCATTTCTCGCAAAAGCGCCACTCAGTTTTAAATCTAATCACAATAATAAACGACGCTGCAAGCCGCCTCACTGCGCGAAACGATAAAAAGAGGAGAATGAAAGAAAAAGAAAGGAAGGGAGACAACAGAAAACACTTTGTACCATAGGTTCGCCGATAATGCGCCAGCTAGAACCAGCGTTTTCCATTTTTCCTGTCCCTCTCTCCTCCCCCTTTCGGGAACTCGGGCTCTTGCCGATGTGTCGGAACGCATTTCGATACTTTAGCTGCTTTCTACGCCGCCACGTACTCGTTTTTCCGGGGACGTGCTTGCGGGAAAATTTTCGACTTTCTTACGTGCATACATAAGTGCGCGAGAGGCCCGAATCAAAAGTAGAAGAAACGAATAACGGGTTTTATTTGTTTTCCGAGATAATACGCGCCCGTTTCAAAGCGGAGGCCAGCCAAGCTTCGAATTGAACCGCTCCGTAGAAGAAAGGGGGCGTACACAGGCTTTATTACGCTGGCTAACGCATGCAGACTGTTTAAACTAAAGTCCTGGAACAGTTAACGTACATAAAGTAAGCACAAGTAAAACTAACTGCGAATAACGAAAGAAAAACACCCCATGATTCACATGCCATTCGCATCTCCCCTATAGTTATAGATGCCATGTCTGGCCGTCCGCCCACAGAAAAAAATTTTAACGGTGTAATTTTGGCCACGAACGAAGCAGTGCCTGCTGCAGACGTGTCTACGTATAGGCTGCACAATAATCTTCTACTGGATGGTTTTTGTGAAATTTTATGTTCTTATAGTGTTTTCCTTAAATGGCCCTACAATATTCTCGCCAATGTTCGTCAACATTTAAACCGCGTTTAGAACAAAGCAACAAGCCTGTCTATTACTTTGGCCGCTTAGCAACAAAATACCTCATTAATATCAGGGTGTCGAATCGGAGCCGAACCGAACCGAAAACCGGAACCAATCCGAAAGCGGAACCGAACCGAAGACCAGAACCGAACCAATATTTTAACATGAAAGTGTTTTATTCTAGGATTCACGAAGATTTCTCTTACGTCATATACGTCAAGAAAGTGACGCCATTACAACAAAGCAAGTGGCCTGTAAAGGATGCACCCCTGCACGCAAGGCCTTCTTGCGGGGAAGCAACCTTTAGTACTAAAGAGAACGTTATACTTCGGGTTGTTCGTTTTCGGGTTTTGAATTTTAACAGGAAAGTGTTTTATGACGGGATACGCCAAGATTTCACTGACGGCATATCCGTCACGGAAATGACGCCAGTATACCATTGACGAACCCACCCGCCAGAAGGACGTCGTTCGCCAAGCACACCCACAAGACAGCCGCCGACTCGTAAATCATGCTACTGCAGATTTTGTTGCACATTTCACTTTCGTGTTTTACCGATTCCTATGACAGAAGAATCAACCACAGCTTTTTTCCCGGTACTGAACGCGAACCAGAACCATTATTTCTTGAGCACACTGAACCCGAACTGGAACTGAATCAAACAAATAAATAAATAAATAAATAAAAATAAATAAATAAATAAATAAATAAATAAATAAATAAATTCCTGCAATGTGGTTCAACCATCCTCATTACGTACTACCTGCTTAGTGATCATACACTGTATTTTACCCTTTAGATCAACCACGACATTACGAACGCCCTCCCTATTCGTGGTCGCAACTCCAGAAAAGAAATGCGTAGCAATATTGAAATCGTATGCTGGCCGCCCGCACAATATCCCACTATTGGGTGCGTGCAGGCGATATTAAATGTATGCTTTGCGCTTCCAGGTACAGGTCTCACTGCGACTACACAAGCATTGTACATCAACACAAAATGAATTCTAAAATAACGATAGAACTAATTTTTTATTCTTGCGTAACATTTTGCTTTTATTCAAACCACAAATGACTAAATTTTGAGATTGAAGTTTTTTTAACTAGTAATACTTCATTTTGAGGGAAATGGCGGCTAGTGTATCGGCCCGCTTAATGAATTGAAGAATAAAACTGACTTCGTCAAAAAAAGCGGCAAGAAGTATTGGGGGATTTGTCAAGGGGGGCGGCTACCGGACCATGCCTTCCAGCAACATCCAGCGCTCTTTTCACGGCCAAAACTTGCACCGACGTGGTCGGTTCTGGCATCGCGCCCTCCCACTGCGCATGATTAAGTAATTGCAGACCTCTAGGAGGGTGGTCCTCGGGTGAGCAGTACAATATGTTGTTAAGTGGGCGGCAGGACAGATGACACGAACGATGGTTCATGGTTATAATGTTGTATGTACAAGGTGTCGGCGATGGGCCATGATAGCTCCATGTTGCGTGCTGCTCATATCTTCGTCGTCTTGGTTGGTAGACGAGCATACATATAGGGCTACGCGACTGTTGTTTTTTCCCCGTAACTATATGATCTAAATCACGTCCTTCGGCTTCACATAGAGAATTAGGGTCGGTAATCTCCTGGATAAATCAATTGTATATTTCAGGTGGCATAGATTTTATTAGTTTAGAACTGCCTCCAGGTTGCTTGCTGCATATCGTTGAGGAATTTATGGGGGGAGGATATTTATTAATGTCTAGGCGGTACTGCATAACTATATGAAGGCACGTTTTTTTGCGTTCTTTGGCCGATCTGACAAAAAAATCACCCCCATCCCGGTTTAAAAAAAAGCTCGCGCAATAAAAAAAAAACTGTTCAGGTGCAGGCAGGCCACCAGACTGCTGCCCCACGAAACAGCGACCCACATCCTAGCCTACATGTGGCATTTTAAAATACCTGGGTATTGAAATAGGTACATAGTGCTTTCATAGTATGATCTAAAACCGCGTACATTAATTACTCTTGGCAAAGTGCCGTCCCAGCCAATTCAATTCTGTATAGCGGTGAAGCCGACTCTATAGACGATCGTTGCTTAAAATAGCTGCTGGGAAGGATGTTTGCGCATTAGTAGACAACGGTCAGAATTCTCTCACCGTTTCTTGTAGATTGTTGCTGGTATAAAGACGGAGGTAGAATTCGCTTTTCCTTGGGCGTGAAAGAAAGCTTCATACCGAAGTGGTCTAAGTTCGTGGTCGGCGCGATTCCCCTGGTGCATCGACTTATACGCTCTTTATGTGACTTACGAGACACTATGAACACAAAATAAACCGTGACCTTGTTTTACTTGAAATTAATAGCCTTTGCTAACGCGCCCTACGCTATACCGGCCTCGCAGGACGCAGCATTTACCAAAAAAGACGATAAGTATTGAAAAACCTTCAAGTTTGACTCGAACCAACTCTAGGGGTGACATAATGTGGGAAAACAGATTTATCAGGCATTTAATTTCATGTTAGCAATCAAGACGTAAGGCAGAACAAGATAGGAGAAACCACTAAATCCCACAAACCTGATTTTTAGCTGTGGCTTTGGTCGGCGGCTGCAATCTCATAAGACCCTGTGACGTAACAAGGGCTATGCAAAAAAGTGCCTCTTGAACGGAAAACAACTTCATTTTTTTTTCCGATTGTTTAGCCAAACTGTTTAAAGTTGCGATTATGATCGACATCGTTGATACTGAGACAAAGCCATCTTTTGTATGAACCAAACTTGCACTTTTTGGTCACGGTCCCTTTGAACTACGCATCTAAGTTTTTTCTCACCTAGCAATAATTGCTTCCTCCGAACCAAGTTCGCAAACCAGTTCGGTACCTAATTTAGCCGAACCGGAACTGCACCGGAACAAAATTATTTCACCCAAAACCCGAACCGTAACCGAACCGGTATTTTTTCGGTTTGATACACTGATTAATAAACGCTAAAAACTAGCTCAGAACATCTTCCTCTATTTCCTGGTGTTATCGAATGTGTAGACATTCTTTATGAGCAAATGTTAAGTCAAACAAGGAATATCGCCGCTATTGGCCAGATTTCTTTCAGTTCAACAACAGCAGCGTTCGATGGGTGCCTCAAAATATTGCAGAAAAAGTACAGCAGATACTAATATATGTCTGTGGCGACGAGGAAAGCATGGAAGGTCGATCTGTGCTGGAAGTAATTAGAGCGTTCCTAGTGCTTCAAGGCACGAAGGATTTAGGGATAGCCTTAGTAAGCCCCTCTGCAAGGCCCCTTTAAAATGAGGTGAAAGCGCTGAACGCGAGGCAAGAAAAGGTAATTGGACAGGTCCCTGCCTATGCCATCACGCCACGGAGTTATACTGCGCTAGATCATTTATTTTTCATGAACAAACTTCTGCAAGGCGGGTTCATTGTGTTCTTGGGATGTAGGACTTATTTTATCTCCAAACGAATCTTGCGGGGATATGAACCCAAAGAAGCGCTTTCTAAGTCCAGTGATTGGATAGCTAAAATAGGCATCGCAATACCTTCTTTAATAGACACCTCCGTAAAGACGTGCGAGCATAAATTTAGTGTAGATTCGCCGCAAAACACTTGTTTTAACAAACGAAAATTAAACAGAAGGGCCTTTAATTTCCTTAACAGCAGGCTTTTTGAAAGCTGCAAAAAAAAAAAAAAGATTGTTTATCTGCAGAGCTGCCGGCACAGGGTAAAATGCAGAAGCCGAAGTCAAGTCAGACTTGGATAAGGTAGCCCGCAATCCAAACAAGACTTAACTTCAGGTGGGATGTCAGGAAGCTTTTTTTACCCGCAGGAAGGAGCTACACCGTTACATTGCCCGCTCGTCAGGCGGTAATGGCCGGCCGTAATACGACAAGTGGGTAGGCAGTTGCTCCACTAATGCCACCCACTGTCAGGAGCTAGAATTCTGCCCTGAAGGCGGTTTGCAGGCTGTGAACGCAGATTTTTGGAGTAGCGTCATTCATCATTCGATACTCAAAGTTTTCCACCAAACGATATGCGCAAAAAGGGTTAAGCTTCCAAACGCATCTAATGCTCCCCTCCCACTTTCGGCTCATATGGCGATTTCTCTCGTTGAGGGTTTTGGATAAAGGCGTAAATGTCTTAGCGCTTCACAACAAGTATTCGGTTGTTCGTCTGCTCGTCTTTCTTTTTTGTGCTTTTCATCCGCTGTTTTTCTTTCGAAGGATAAACAGTACTTCACAGTAGAACTTAAAAAAAAACTGTGACTTTTATATAAGCTTTCTGCTGTTGTTTATTGCCGTCTTTGGATCTCGATCCTTACGTGAATCTTGTTCGCCCTACGAGGCTCTTTAAATATGCCGCATCATTTCTTAGAGCAAACCCTCACTAACATAAAAAGCTCTCACTATTCTTAAAACGCACGGTTTCGCAACGGCTGTAAGTTCCCCTTTTAGTGATAACCTGAGCTGCACGTACACAATATCAATCGTAGTCACTGCCGTCGTCGCCATCCTCGTCGATGGTGGTGCATTCAGCAGGACTGCGTGAAGGTCAGAGACGCGAGACCCGAAATTGCGAACAAGCTAGGATTACAGCGTAAACTTTGACGGCGCTGCAACGCAAACATAAACTATACACGTGAAAATCAAAACTGGGCCTTATGAACACATCTCAGCATACAACCATGCGTGGGTGTCAATTTCGTTAAGAAAAAGTAGATCCTCAAAGCATATATAAGAAATTGCCGGCGTGTCAGCTTACATCGCTGCAAATGTCGTGGAAAGGCGATAGTTTTTTGCCTTCTCTGTCATCTAACACCCTTTCCTCTCGTCCACTCCCAACCCTCGCGCTTTTCTTCTTCCATCTCGCTACTTCTATGGGGAATACATTATACGTTTAATCAGTTCTGTTCAATTCTGTTCGTAAGTCTCACTTGCAATATTTTAATATTCTTTTTTTCTGTTGAGCTTGGAACAGCTCCGGACATGTTTTTGTTTTGCTTTTTTGGGGCAGAATGGCGAAACTTGCACTTGGCGCAGCTTGCTTTGGCGCAGTTTGCACTAGTGGTGTAAGCTGGAGAAACAGCGGAGCTGGAGGTCGCCCTAGCTTCTTCCTGTTTTGCTAGGCTTTGCTAAGTTTTGTTAGGCTTTGCGATGTTCTTGCTGGATTAGGCTAAGTGTTGTTGGGTGGGGCCAAGTTTAAAATTACTCCCACCTCCCCTCGCGGGAACCCCTGTGTAGATGCGACGCATAGGGGGTTGTGTTGTTGTTTCCGTTAGGTTGATTCTCCCATCGCGTGAAACGTGCCGTGAACCCCCTGCCGCGGCTATAACGCAACGTGGCGCGGCTATAACGCAACACAATCCAACACAATCCAACACAATCCACTTTAATCCAATCCAATCCAAATCCAATCCAACCCAATCCCATCCAATCCAATCCAATCCAATCCAATCCAATCCAATCCAAATTCAATCCAATCCAATCCAAGCCAATCCAATCCAATCCAATGCCCCTCGCGAAAGAGTGTTCGCTATCGGAGAGGAGAGGGGGTGAGCGGCAGAGAGCGCAGCTCGCGCGGCGAGGAGAATGGGGGAGGGGTGTGGGCGGACAACGACAACGCCGTATGGAGGGACAAGGCGAGTGAATGAGATGCCGTCGCATGTAAAATCCACGACATTAATCGAAAACTGGGTTCGTTTCGCCGGCGATTCCGCTTGTACTCCACATCACGAGCGTGTTACTCGAGACCTTCCGCTCTTTGCTGCCGTTTAGGCCGGCAGCTTCGGCGCTATACTCGAATTTGAAACGTCGCCGTTTCATATATGTTCTGAAGAAGTGACACGACGGCTTTCGTGCTGCGCTTCTTCTTTCTCGAGAGTTGCATACTTCTTCGTCCGACGCATGTTTCGCGGGAGTCTAAATGATGTGCTTGGCGTGGACTCCCGAGGCGATGTGTGTCGTCGACGCCGGCGCAGTGACGTCATAGTAGTCGAGTCTTGACCCCGCCTACGAAGCTGCGTGAAGTTATGCGGGGATTGGCGCGGCGTTCTCACTTCGGGCAGCTCACGCCGGTGGGGCGTTTTTTAAAGACGATAGTCTTTCTTGGGCTACTTAAACCCAGAAATTTTGGTCTGTCTGTATGTCTGTTTGTCTGTCTGACTGTCTGTGACTCGATTCGGCCACCCGGCCAAAGTAAAACAATGCCTGCGCAATAGTCTTATACAGTCACAGCTAAATCTACCCGTCTATGTCCGGTGTAATGTTCATACTCGTCAACATTGTTGAAGAAGAACAAGACATCACGCAAATATAAGACAACGAATTAATACAGGAATGGTATTAGCAGTGTTCCTTTATAAACAATCATACACGCTTGATTTTTGCGAAATTAAATACTTGATCAACTGCAGAAAAAAAATCATCTGCCGTTGCCTGCTGTCGCCAGCGCCACTATAGTTCCTGGCGCCATTTTAAGTAATCAACCGGCAACAGTTACAAAAGGTTCCACTATATTGGTTCCATGTTCTGCTTGCAAGGCACGTGGAGTAGGGCATAGAGTTTCTCAAGTTAGTGAGAAACTCTGTGGAATAGGGAAACGCGGTTCTATAAACGTTGAAGTAGGGCGCCTCGATTCACGCGCGTCTTCGCCTTATGGCAGCGTTGGCATCGAGACACCCGGCCTGAAGCAGTGGAACGCGGTAAATTTAAAATAATTTATGCAAACCTTTGGCGTCTTTACCTTGAGAAGAGCGTGACGCAAGAGGAATAACATGAGAGGTGAGCGGGGTAGCGAAGGGAGGCATTTATTTGTCAAAAGTCGATAAAAACTATCGCCTTTTGTCGACATTTGCAACGAAAGGAGCAGATACGCGGCCAATTTTTTCTTGGTATTTTTTGCTAACACCACCGGAACAAGATCAAACTTAAACAGCTACGCTGTTAAAAATTCAACACCTAAAATCGCAATACTTCGCTGTGGGAGGAATGCGGGAGATACAGATTGTAAAACTTGGGTTTTCTGAAGCTACGAGCGTTATTACACCACTCGCCCAACAACGTTGCGCGTTCATTTTCATCGCAGCCGCTGTCTGTTCTTTGAAGCATCAACGTGATTTCTTCGCACATCTCATTCCATGCAGGGGCAGGACGGCCTTCTGCTGCCCCACAAGAAAAGTATCCACTCTTCCCCATGATGGGGATGGAAAGGAGTCACTAAAAACCAGTCGGGCCTGTTGGTTCATGTTGGTTCAGTTATTTACAGCGCAGACACAAGAACGAAGAAGAACGTTACACTACAGCGCTTGTGGTGTAACGTACTTCTTCGTGCTTTGCGTGTTTGCGCTGTAAATGATTGACATGAAAAGGAGGGTTAGGGGGCAGCGTTCCTTATTGTCGAGGGGAGAAGATCTTGGTGCTGTTTCACTTTATTTAGTTTTTCACTTCCCAGAAGAGACTCGCCGCTGTAGTGTGTGAATAGTGGGCCAGTGTTCCCCAGTCTGTGCCATAGGGATAGCGGGGCACGGGTGGTGGCAATGCGTTGTGATGTACGTTAGTTCCTCTCCTCAAGATAAATCCGCCGCACTCCTGCTCCTCCTCAAGCACGGTCGCAATAGTAGCCTCAGCGATGTTCATAAAGAAAATTGTCAGACGATTTGGCTACGCCAATCAAAGAATTTTGTGCGAAACACCATACGCGCATGCTTAACAAAGCTAAAGGTAATTTTCCTCTCTGATGCTGTTGTACCCCTATATGCCCTGCAGGAAAGCCAACTTTCTCTGACGATGACGATGTATGATCGTGGTTGCAGTGAAAGAAAAAAAAAACGCTTCCCGTTGCCGGAATCGAACCTCGGTCCCTCGATGAAGCCGAGTTATGAAGCCGGCGTCAATCCGATTGCTCCATTTCGACACGGTCGAAGCGAACGCCAGGCAGCAGGTACGAGGAGGAGGAGGAGGAAAACTTTTATTCATATAAAATAAGAGCGCTGTGAGTGGAGTCCTCAGTCCAGGACCCCAGAAGAGCTTGCTGCCGCCTTCGCCCTCTCGATGAGCCGAAGCTGACGATCAGGATCTGAGCTGGCAAGCTCTCGCTCCCACTGCTCTAAAGTTGGATTTTCTATTGTGTCTATATTCTTATTGTGTTGGCAAGCCCACACCATGTGATATAAGGTAGAGAGCTCTCCACAGTGAGGGCAAGTGGATGTATATATTGTAGGGAATATAGCGTGGAGCCTAGTAGGGTGCGGAAAAGTATTCGTCTGTAGCTGCCTAAGTGAGGTTTCTTGCCCTTTTTGTGAGGGATTTATGGGCTGGCGGGTATATCTGTCGGGAAAGCCTATAATGTTGCGTAATATCTCTGTACGTGACTAACGGCTGGTTAACCCTCTGCTGATCTTCTTGTGGAGCCCGGCCGGCTAATTCTCGGGCACTCGTGGGAGCGACGAGGTTTCCACGAAGACTGGAGTGGGCAGGTGTCCAGACGATAGTCACATTTCTTCGAGGAGGGTTTTGCTGGAGGATTCGAAGGGCGGTTTTAGAAATTCTTCCATTTATATAATTCCTGCACGCTCCCTGTGAGTCTGAGATGACAGTGATGGCAAGCGCAATGGCTGTTTCTTCTGCTTGCAGTGTATTGGTGCGTCTAAGTGTCAGGCTCGTGAGTGTTCGCGCCGTGTCGGTGACTACTGCCGTCATAGCATGCTCTCGGGCGTAGTCTGCCGCGTCCGTGTACACCACCCTACTTTTTTGCCCATATTTCCTCTCTAAGTTTTCGGCTCTGGCTGTTCTTCGGCCTTCGTGGTGCTGAGGGTGCATGTTTCGAGGTAGAGGGGAAACTTTGATGTGTTCTCTGAGTTCTTCTGGAATATCTTTCATGGCAGGCCCCGAATTCACTACTGAATATCCGAGACGGCGCAAAAGGTGACGGCCAGTTGGAGTGGTGGCGAGTCGAAGCTGCTGAGCGGTCAGGTGGGCTTCTATGAGCTCGGCTATGGTGTTGTGAAGTCCAAGCCCAAGCAGTTTCTCGGTAGATGTGCTTATTGGTAGTCCGAGGGCTTGTTTGTAGGCCTAATTCACACCATACACCCCGAAGCCAAACTTTAGGCCTACGGAGTGCACACCCGATAGTTACTGTGGGTGTCGCAGTGTGGAATTGGCTAACCAAAGAATCCATCCCGAGAAAGCTTCGCGTTCAACTCGTCGTTAGACGGAGGGGTGGAAGGCTTTTAATCGTAGCAAAATACACCCCTGGGGCTATGGGCTACCCTGTGGGTATGAAACACTTTGGTCGGCCGCAGGGCGCGTACACGGGATTTGCAGTACGAGACCCCGATCTTTCATAACGCGCTGTCCAGTGTGCAACTGCGGCTCTGCGCTATTCAGTGGGCATGTATTACTTTGCCAGAATAAGAGCAGCAGCTGCCGGGTATGCGCCTCCCTCAGCCTAATATTTGTATTTAAGGTCCTACGACCTCAACTGGTACATGCAGCTTGAGGTACACTGAGCACAATAAGTACTGTTTTCTAATGGAGGCTGGTTCACAATACCTCGAAGTTTGACGTTAGTCGCAACGTCCTCTGTCCGGGGATTACGTTAGGTAGCCTTCCAGGTACACGACGTGCCAAGTAACGTCATACCCATTATACGCCGCAGGTGCCGCTTAACGACGTCGACTTCAGAGCGCGGGAGGCGCCAAGCGTAACGTATTACCGACACATGCACACGTGTCCCCTCCTTCCGCCACGCATCAACCGTCGCGGGAGTTTTAAACTAGGAAATACGGGAGGCTTCGCAAAAGGAGTTTCCTGAAAGCGGCTTTATGAATGAAGTTTCAGGTAAAAACAGGCTTGACGTAACGAGCTTGGCGAAACAAGCTTCACAAACTTCTTCCGAAACCGGCAAAGGTAAGGTAATAGTGCCTGCACGCTGAAAAGAACTCCGTCAGGAGAAGTAGACGCGATCGCGTTACGCCATGTAAGGAATATGAGGACGCCTTTGAAGTCTCACTGCAAAAAAAAAAAAAAAAACGAAATGTTGCGTGTGGCGCAGGAAACTAGACTTCTTCTCCGCGCAGTGTGATGGGTCAATTGTGCGCCCACGGGACTATCCTCTGTATACGCTCAGTAACGATCTCACGCAGTGCAGTCCCTTTGCGGTCTAGTCAGCGTACCGCGATCGACTTTTCGACTCCCTTTTGGCACTCGGCAGAGAAAACACGCCAGTGGTCGTCCTTCGCGAAAGGTGACCGTTAGTTTCCATCAGGGGTGCGCTCAAAGGAGGACTGGCAGGCATCGCACAGGCGCGGAGGGCTCCCGATAAACGCAATTTTTCAGCGCGAAAGTTCTATTACTCAAGGTACAAACCAATGAAACGGTTCGTATTTTCGTAGGTTCAATCTCACCTTCAAGCTAAGTCATGGTCGAGCCAGCTGCTTGTGCGGTTGCGCAGTGAAAGCGCCTAATCGCTAGTCCATTCCAAGGGGAGGGGTGTGGAGAATGGATAGGGGAAATTTGAGGCTGCCAAGGGGCGGAAAACGGGTTTTTGGTTAAAGCAGTTTTAGGGAGAAAAAAACTGCCTAGTTGTAGAGGGCGTGGGTTTACTTTTTCCGCAACGCTGCTCGGGAGACAATCTCGCTCAAGCCTCAATACCTTTGTTTTTGCCCCCAAACCAAAAAAGCGAAAAAAGCGTGTCCAAACGTTGCTGGAAGACCCCGACTAAACTCCCCCTGCGAGGCGTCACATCTCTGCCTTTTAGCCATGAGGGCTTGCCAAAAGGCAGAAACGGACACCAGACGGGACAAAAAGGGACGAACTCCCGAGTACCTGCTCGCGCACCGCTAACGCCCCCACGTCCAGGGGGCGGGCCCGCCCGAGACGTCTGCGTTTTGGGCTGGGATGTGGAGGCACTGCGCTCTCCCGAAAAACCTTTCCCACAACCTGCCGGCCACCAAATAAAGTCTTTCTCTCTCTCTCTCTCAACTCCTCAATGCAGAGCATTTCCGGGGGCGCACGACGTTAAGTAGTTTGCGTTACGTTAATGTTGTTGCACTTGTGGCAACTGCTGACGAGAGAGCGCTCGTCAGCAGTAATTTGAATGAGTCACCGATATAAGGCGCGTTCGTAGGGTCCATTCTGTGTGGGCTTTGTGGCGCAATGGGTAGAGCACCATGTACATTGCGTTCCGCCCGCAGGGTCGAGGGATCGAAACCTGGCGCCGGATAGTATTTTCTTTTATATAGTGTGGGGGGAGGGGTGCGGACAACGACGATGCGGACTACGACGGGACAACGCGGGTGACATCGTGAGTTACTGAAATGCTCTGCATTTAAAAGTGACGACGCGTGCCATAAGGGGCGGTAAGATTGTGTTTGTCAGTTTTAAAAACGTCCGTTTTGCGTCCGTTTTATTGAGACGTACTTCCAGTTGTAGACGAACTGTGGGTTTACTTTGGCGCAACGTTTCTTGTAAACACATTTTAAACGACTGAACCTACTTTAAACTACCTTTTTTGTGTTTATTGTTCCGCCAGCGAACCAACAACAAGGCGACGAAAAATCGTGTGCTCCAAATCGTCTGCTCCTAGAAGCCGCGACTCACAACTCCGCCGTGCTTGCATGGCGTCACTTTCGGGTGTTCGCTTTTAGCCAATGAGGGCTTGCTCAAAACGGACACTTTTGAAACGGACACAAAAAGGACAAAACACGAGAATACCGCCCTAGAAGAAAATACACGAAGGCGCTCGCTGCATCCAAGGTAACTGCCCGTTCACGTCTACAGCGGCGACTGCACCGAGCAGCGTCTGCGTTTGGTCTAGCGATGAAATTGTGTGCGCGTTCACTGCGCTCTCTCGGCGCGAAAACCGAGCTATCGCTCGAAAAACATGTTTTAACCGCGTTCAACCACGGCAAACATTTTTAAGCAAAGCTTTCTAGCTCTACCAGCCAACGGCTTTCGTGGCGTGCGGGAAAACAAAACTCCCAACGCGTCGGAGGCGGTGGCGGGGGGAGAGAGCGGGGACGGAGGGTCTCACTCACGCAGCACACTAGAGATGGCGCGGCAAATTTAAACAGCATTCCCCGCGCGGAAGTGTCTGCTCGCAAGCGGCGGCATCGGCGGTACGGCTTTGTCTTCTGCTTTAGCTATGGTTGTTTCGGCGGTACGGCTTTGTCTTCTGCTTTAGCGACGGTTGTTTTGGGTCAGTTTTGGTGCAGCTGTCGCGTCCATTGCACGGTGCCTTTGCACGGCTTGATTAACTTGTTCGACAGCACCTCCAGGGTAACCCGCACCCGACGGAATTAAGTGGTCGTACGGCAAACATACGTTAAGGATGGGTTTGCAGGGCGGGAAAACAATACATACAAACCCCATACAGACATCTGGCCGCTAGAGAAACGCTACCTTTTGCGCACTGCTTGCTACGAATGGGACACCGTTTTCTAAATTGGTGATTACGAATTCGGTTGTGTTTTAAGAGGTGTTGCAAAGGGCGAAAGTAGTAACTGGCTCTAATAAATAGGGATCATAAAAGTTCCCTCAACTTTGTCGCAATTCTCAAACTTACTAAACTAACTAGTTTAAATCGGTATAAATCGGAATTACTAATCTTACATGCCGAATTGTTTCAGTGACTGCGCTTGCGTCGCGAGGTGGTGTAGCCCGAAGCTAGCACAGCAAGATGGCTAGGTTCCACTGTCTCACCTTTCGAAGGACGCTCCTCTCGGTTTGACGTCACATGGGCAATTGTTGTGGGTGTCGTTAAAGCTTTGCTTTCCAGCCACCTTCACAGCGTGAATTGGACCCCAATTTTTTGGCCACCGTGCAAATTCCGAGGCCGCAATTCCGTAGGTCTGATGCTAGGAGATTACTTCAACTTCAAAAGGATTATCCGGCACAATGAAACTGCGAGTTTATAACCAATCTGCATTGAACTATATTGCGCTATGTGGTTCTTCCCACGTTGATTTTAGTTGAACGGTAGTAACGTTACAACCATTTACGCCGAAAACCTCATTCCCACACAGTAGAGCAGGAAACAGAAAACAAGGAAACGAGTAGACACACAGCGCTGTCCTCGCGTGTGCCTGCTCGTTTTTAACACCGGGAGTGTTTTATTCCGGGATCCACCCAAGGAGGTTGGATCCACCAACATCTGACTGACGTCATATCCGTCGCTGAAATGATATCGCCAGAAAAAGTTCCGTTGACGCGGCGGCGCCAGGATTCGAGCCGGGGTCTCCGTCGCCGCAACGGGAGGTGAATGACGCTTACCCACTGCGCTATGAGCTGAAGCGCTGGAAGATGTATGAACGCTCCATATATCCTTCCTATAACCTGCTCCATTTAGTGGTGCTGCCGTCTAAGAGAGGGGAGTGAAGTAGTGGCAATCCCGATACTAAGTGAGCGCCTATAGTTGGCGGCCAGCAGAGTTAGTCGCAACGCAACCATCTGCCGTACACTCCACGGAGCAGGTACACGGTGGTCCGCACATTTGCCAAAGCGACGCACAAGACAGCCCCGCAAATTATGCTCCTTCTCTGCAGCGAACCGTGAGTTAGTTCACCAAACGATTCGCCTGGCAACCCGTTCGGTTTTCGTTCGCATGGTTTGCGAGCGCGTGTGGTTTCATTCGGGTTTACGCAGTGCTCCGGCGCTTGCAACCCAGTGTCTAATGTTGATGAGTCTGACGGTGTCACACGACGAAATATGAATAGCGATGAGCAAGTTCATATAGATGCAGAAAAAACATTGAACTGATCTGCGAAGCACAGTTTCACTTTCGTGTTTTACCGGTTCCTATGAAAGTGGGATCACACCCCATCTTTTCCCCTGTCTTCGGCACTATAAGTTTGAAAATAATGATTCAACAGCCCAATTTCTACCTCTACTGCCGTTATTGCTTGGCTCCAGGTATTGCTTGCTTCCACCAAAAGGGCGCGCAGATACTAATACTTCTTGTAGCCAATATGGAAATTTTTTCCGAAGCTTACAGGCGTTGTTATTTTTTTTTTAATTCAGCGTTTTCTTTCAAGTTCCACGTCCCCAACTTTTTACTTCTTCTTTGAAGGTTCAAGCATAACGACATCTATTAAGGGTATCTGAACAGTTGACATTTCACCTTTTCGTCCGAAATGGGGTCGGGTCGCTGATGTAGACACGCCATGTTTGCGTTGGTCAATCCTCGTGCTACTAAAAGAGAAGCTTGGGTTGCATTCGTTACCATAGGCGTTGTATTGACGATTGAAGTGAAAAGAGAGAAAGAGGAAAAAGGCAGGTACTGAAAGCAGACAGCTTTTATTGCATATGCGGTTATACCTATGCGTTACTCTACTGGAGACGAGAAGGGAAGAATGCCGTAGGAAGAAGCAATCAGGAAGGGAAAGATACAAGAAAAGTGAAGAGTTCGTGGCTTCAGATGTACACCTTGGGACGCTTGTAATTTTTTATCCTAAGCCCAGCGAAGTTGAAGTTCTGATAGTATACGGCAATTCAATCGACGGAAGGGTACGAAGAGAATAATATGGACCGACATGTCTCCGATATGAACCGACAATGCTTAGCATAGTGCTAGGATGAGTTGTAGGTTACGTGTAGAGCTGCATATTAAGCATCTTTCAATGTAGGCGAATGCAACGTTTCAATGCCAGCGGGGAAAATAGTCCCCACTTTATGTTTAAAACTTAGAAAGCCGGCTACCTGGATTGAGGCAAACCCACCTACCCGCTCTAAATGTTTGAAATGAACATTCGTACTTCCTACTCATCCTCCTCTGTGCTCGACTTCTTGTTTATGCAAGGGCATTGTGCGGGTTTAGTATGCGGGCCATGGTGAGGAATTTTTAAGAGGGGTGAAAGGAACGGGTCTGCGCTCAAGCACGGTCATTACATAACGACCAAAACAAGGTGAGTGTGCATGCCATGATCGGTGCTGGCCTATTACCGAATGCCTCACTTGTTATAACTGTTCTGTATGTATGTGTCAGGAGAAAGACACCGCACCGTCTACCGCTCCTATACAAACGTCGTTTTCAAATTCAGCTTAGACACGTTTCTGGCGTATCCGGCTTAGCAACACTTTGTGTCTTGCAGGATTCAAAGTGGGGAACCATAACATAAATGTGGGCGAGAAATTTACAGCCTCATTTTGTTTTGCCGTTGAGGTACCCTTCACTGAAAACCCTTAAAGGCCAGCCGTACTCAAAAGTTGGACCTCTTGAAAACCTTACTTCCGTCTAGCTTGCCTGAAAAGACTGCAAGGTACACACTATGACAGCTGAAGCACGCGTGTGCATGGCGCAAACGATCAGAAAATATCGGTAATTGTGAAACCGAAATTGAGACGAGCACGTCCATTACGGTCAGACTGAAGTGACGTCAATCGCAGCCGGCGAGCGAGCAAGAGATCATCCGGCCAGCCGGAGCAAAACGTACGCGCAAACGCTCGCGCCCGCAACAGCCCTAGGAGAGGCGCGCTAGGCAAAGCTCGACCGATTCTCCTTGTGGCCGGAGGGAACAAGCACCCGGCCGGCCGCAGTGTCACTTTCGCTTCATGGCGTTTGCGCGATCCCCCGGAAGGTGTAGCGTCGCCTGCGACGGAGCTACTTTAAAAATTTCCACCTGATTAACAAAACATTTCACGGGCCTACCAGTCATGTCCCAGTTGATTTGGTGTACGCGTAACTGTACGTTCAAAGAAATTTGGCCGAGACAAAATTTTGTCGCAGTTGGCCTTAAGCTTCACCATGGCGGCAGAAATGTGAACGCCACACTCTCAGTCATGCCCCCGAGTAACGTCCCATTTATACGCGGTACGCAGTCTCAGCTCCATGACATAAAACACACTGACAGACACATGTTCCGAGACGATACCACGTGTGGGAGAAACAAGGCGAAAATTTCCGAGGTGGTTTGTCAAGATATTCTGCACGCAAAAAAATGCTTTTTCTATTGCAAGTTTGGAATACGGGGAGTTTGCGTAACATGTTTTCTGCATATTTAGCTTTTTTCGAAACGTGGGGGGCATTTCCAAACTGTATTCGTAGTTTCCATTTCTATCCCAAACCTGATAGTTTTTTCAACTGCTCCTCTGTGAGCAGTGGCAATGCACAACCCTCTCCGGTTCCTACCATTTACATAATAAGCAATCATGAAGTTCCATCTCTTCTTACCTTTCGAGCTTGCAGCAAATTAATTTATGCAGGAATGTTCGCAAGTTCAAAAGTGCTGCTCGAGTCCTGTTTTGTTCCCGCGAAGGAGTTATCATTTACAATGATGCAAGTTTGTATGTTCCCAGCACTTTTAAGCGCCATCTTTGTCTTCGCGGATTCCTTGTATTGGCTTATGTTGCTTGAGCTGATGTGTGCTGTCACTAAAAATTATTATGACGCGATTGCTATACATTCGTTCTATCCTACGGGTATTGAAGTGAAATTTGTGTTTTTTATTGTCTTCATATGTCTGAAGACTATTTGTAAATTGTATGTTGTTTGTGTACTACAACTGCTTCTTTGCTTGCTCAAGCGGGTGAAACCTAGACAGGAGGGTATACCTTCTTTTGCTTTGCTCGCCATCATTTCTTGCACTCTACTGCCAAAATGGAACAATAATGCAATACAAATACAATCGGTACCCCCCCCCCCCCGCGTATCAGTGCAACCTATTGAACGCCCGTAAAACGTAGGCTGCGTCTTGTTCCTGCCTTTTCTACGCCTCTAAGCCCGACAGGTGCCTTGCGCCACAAACATGCACCTCAATAGGAAAGGTCTTGAGGAAAACGCCCGTCTGTCAAAAAAGTGCAGCTGGCAGATTAACATGAAAACGAAAGATGACCGCTCCTTCCAGCCCCGAAGTTGCCATATGGCACAAATATTAGCAGATTCAACTGCGGATTTCCTAAGCTTAAACTACAAAGGTATAATGCCCCGCACGCTGCTGCGTATGGACCAGGGGACACGCTTTTGTAGAACCTATTTGACATTGGGCTCCTGTTGAGCGAAATTGGGCAGCATGAGGATTCAAGATAAACGAACGTTGTAGGAAACTTTGAATGGTTTTGTATATTATCAACAATGCGATGCTTCGGATATCAGAAGCTACACGGTTCTCCATTTCGCTTTAGTGCCCCGATAGCACAGAGCAAAACGACCCTCACCGAGATCAACTATAGCTTGTGCCGCGCACTGCAATAATGACACATCGAAGCGGCGGGCTTTTCTGTGCCGTGACACGAGACTAAAAAAATCGAAGAAACTGACCTCGTGATCTTTGAGGCGGATGACGAAAAACGCTTAGTGTAGCCATGTCGAAGATTTCCGGATACCAATCAATAGCGAGAAAAGTCATGGCGGGGTCAAGTTCAGGAGGTTTGTTTTGGCCAAATGTGTGGATGGACGACGCAGTACGAGGAAATAGATAAGGCTCTGTTTGTTTGTTGATGAGCATGGAACCATCCTACCTTGTTCAGCTTCGATCCATATTTCAAAATAGGGCCAGGTCGATTGCCATTGCAGCCGCAGTTGGCAACTTGAAACAAAGCGGCGTTTCAAAGGCTGTTTCACAAAGTAGCGTGCGCTTGCACTCAAGGTCATTTCAGTAAGGATTTTTAAAGAAATCGCGACTGTTCGCATGCATGTATAATGTATTTTTAATTGGGTTGCAAACTTTTGAAACGAACTGTACTATTACGCAGTGTCTAGAGTGCCCTCCAACGGCTCTTAGGTATTGCTTGAGTGCCATTCAACGGCATCAGAATTTTTATAGGGACCCTGCAACACTTCAACTTTTTTTTGGAATCTTAAATGTTTGCAGCACGTAGTTAACCAACACACCCAGTACTTCGATTAGGGGGTGCTGCTTTATGGACATCAGATAACTTGGAAATTCCCTCAAAAGATTTTTCTCTCTTTCCCGGTATTGACGTTCTTCGACGGCTTAAATTACGTCACTGAGGCCATGTAGCGGCTGTTCGCCGGTTTTCTTTCACTTGCAGCAATGAACGCTTTTCGATAGCAACTTTAAAAATAAAGCCACAAAAACAAAGCAGAAACGGAACGCGTATGTGGTGCGACGAGCAAATCACGCAGTGCCGCTCCATGCTGGCAATAACTGCAGCTTTGGCAGTGCTTCCAGACACGAAAGAAAGAGTGAAAGCGTTTATCGAAAGTGTTGCAGGGTCCCTTTGAGGCTAGGCTGGGCAGCATCAGAAAGTATGCCATATAGTGTAGAGGTTCCGTCTTGTCTTCGTGATGCGCAGGGCTGTGGTTCGAGGCAGTTATTTTCTTACTAATTTTAGCCTCAATTATGATTTTGTGGCTTAGGTCAGTTTGCGATGTTTTAAATACTTGCCTCAAATGCCTTGTGTTAGGTTAGGTTAGGTTAAGTTAGGTCAGGGACAGCAAAGCAGGGCCAGCCGCGGTGGTTAGCGACAAAACGCCAACCGCTAGACATCACTTCAGCGGTGTGCTTCCGTCGGACGGTACTCCAGACACAGCAATTCTATCATTTGTGCTCTTCAGCTACTCACAATACCACCACTTTTTTCTCGTCGACAAATTTCAAGAATTTTCTGATGGAGGCCAAAAGCAAAAACACCCGTGTGTACGTGATTTCGGTGCACGTTAAAGATACCCAGGTGGTCAAAATTAATCCGGAGACCTCCGCTACGGCGCGCCTCATCGCCTGCGTTGCATCGGAGCGTTAAACCCTACAATCAATCAATCAATCAATCAATCAATCAATCAATCAATCAATCAATCAATCAATCAATCAATCAATCAATCAATAAATCAATCAATCAATCAATCAATCAATCAATATTCAAGAATTGCACGCATTTCACTAATAAGAACTAAAGTGAAGAAAATTATCAATTTCCTTTGGGTTGTGGACCAGTAAGGTTTTTCGCAATAGCTTCTGCGAACGCCTTTTGGCGGTTCACTTCACCGGCCTGTTTAAAGACGCACCGCTTCTCCGTTCCGGCAGAGCCGTAGACTATTCCGTCTCCTGTCCACACCGCATACACCTACAGCGCACACAGTCCCCCTGGGAGGGAACAGGGACGGGGAGAGGGGGAGACCCTGTAAGACGCCCGAGCGGGAAGACACGTACCCTCGCTGCGTGGGGGGCACCATTCGTTACGAGTGCTTTGTGGTGCGCGCCGCACTTTATTGGCAGGGCTCGGCGCGTTTCTGTCCTGCCTTCCTTCTGCCTTGGGCTCCATCCGCGGATATATAAAAGCTGCGCACGTACGCGGCAATCAATATATCAATTCCCGGTAGCGTAACCCGGGTCTCCCGAGTGCCTTCCAGTGTCGAGGCGTACCCTTGGAAGGCGACCCACTTCGAGATTCGCTTTTAAGAACAAGGGGCACGCGCGCTCCCAAAAACAAAACAAATCAAAGAACCTTGGAGACATAACGATCAAGGTACACAATGTCAGAGAGAAACACTCTTTGTGCCGGTTTTTTAGTTTTGGGGCTTTCCCAATATATGGCGGGCAGTGAAATATGCTTCCCATCCAGGCAAAAGAAGATCGAAACGTGGCTGGTCAATACTAAGGCACACGCACTTGTTCGGAGCAGACGCGTTTTGTTCCTTTCCAGTTAATGTAGCTGCATTCATATTCAAATCGTGCTTCTGCGAGGTGAGGCAACAGTAGATCAAATAATAATCGTATTTCCTCGACGCGGGGAAATATTGTGCGTCGGCGGTGATAAGAGTTTGCACATTTGTGGCGAAGCTGGGCATTGATTTTTGGAAAGGATTACGTCGGTGCGAACTTTCATATCAAAAGCTACGAGAAATGTGCAAACTGGTACTGTCGATTTGGCTCAGAATAACCCTGGTGGTTGCATTTTGTTTTTGTTTTTGCGTTAGGGAACAGCCTCCGCTGATAACGAAACTGTGCACTTTAGGCCTAATATTTTTAGTGAGAATTTTTAAAGAGATAGATAGAGAGAATGAGAGAAAGCGAGAAAGAAATAATGAATTTAGCAGTGACGGCAATGCTAACGGAGCCGTTACGCGTGGCTTGCTAGGCGAGATGAAAATAAAAAAAAAGAAACAAAATTTTTGTGAAAATGTGAAATTCATTGCTTTAACGTCATTCTGAAAGACCAGCAGCCCAGGGGTTTAGTCGTGCATGAAAATGTTGGCGCCACCTTCATGAAGCGGGAGTGCTTTTTTACGCAGAAATATACGCGCCAACATAAAAAAGCTCGTTTTTGTATATTTTCGCGCCATTTCAGCAGTCTGTATTTTTCCGGAAAATGCAGCGTATGGAGGGCGCTGCTTTTGACTTTTGAAAATGTTGCCTGATAGGCAGTTGTTTAAGGAAAAAGTGAATAGAAGAATGTGTTATATACGTCGGTCTTTTGCGTTTCGTTATGCTTCAGGCGGTGCTTTAAAAGTAAATATACTCACATTTTCTACCCTCTTCCCGTAACAAGTACAATGAATTCCTAAGCCAGAAGCTGGTTAAAACGAAAAACCTTTTTCGCGTTCGGCTGGCAGACGAAGGGATGGCAATCTTGAACGCCTGGATGGTTGCTTTCAAGATTTAAGCGCTCCTCAAGGTTAGTAAAGTAGAATTCTCGCGGGCAACACCCCAAAAAAGGAGAAACATAAGGGATCCGAAATTGCGGCGCCCAAGTTTTAGTCGCGAAAAGACGCGAGAGACGAGGAAGATGAGCACGGTAGCATGCGGTGCACCAGGGTGATCGAAGAAAGAAGCACGGCACATTTTCTGAAAGAGAGGAGGGGGAGAGGGGAAAAATAAACTTTATTGAGCTTTTAAGAGTTCTCTGGGTGGCTATGCAGTTCGTAACTCTATGAGTGTACCTGGCGCTTTCATCTAGGTTCCACAGAGTGATCTTGAATCGATCAGGCGCGCGTTGTGATGGCCCATGCTCCCACTGGTTGAATGGGGGGATGA
Source organism: Haemaphysalis longicornis (assembly GCA_013339765.2). Lineage (NCBI taxonomy): Eukaryota > Metazoa > Arthropoda > Arachnida > Ixodida > Ixodidae > Haemaphysalis > Haemaphysalis longicornis. Next base: position 26,095,953 of record CM023453.1, on the reverse strand, counting down.
TCTTCGTTTGCAGCAATGGTTTTTTAGAACCTAATTTTAATAACGATTGTTTTGGGAAACACGTGTTCACGGTGTGGTAGAGGTGTGCCCTAGGCTGTTTCCGAAAGCTGCACTGGGGCTGGAAATTCTGGGCGAGAAAGTGAAAGTGAAGTTAGGGGATTGGAGATGTTTGAGGTTTGTGTGAAAGGTTTCGTTCTCCAGTTTATACCAACACGCCGATAATGACAATTATGCGTGCCTATTGGGGGGTCACATGACCCGAAGGGGAAAAGAATTGCGTTATCCGCTTTCGCAATGTTCAAGTCTCATACAACTGCTCAGAACAAATTGAGGGCACAGCTTCCAGTTACACTGCTCCACTAAGAACATTTATATCCATATTGCAACCATTTTTTGCGGCCTTAGTTTTGTGTTACCAGTGCATTTTTCTTAAACGTTGCAGCGCGTTTCCTATGAAACGCTGCTATCGTGGTCAAGCTAGAACGGCGGCCTAATTGGTATATTCTTTAACCGTGAACTTTTAAATGGGATCACCGAATCTGACATGATAACGACCTGAAAATAAAGTTTCTTAGATGGTTCGAAAAAAGTGGGTGGCTTAACAACTTCATTTGTTTCTCTGTTAAGCAAATGGACATTCTGGGTTTAAATCAAGAAAAGACTTCTTTCTCGCAAACCCCGGTTGTTCGATATTTTCTTGTTTTTGTATTGACTTGAAGAAACGAAGCTACATTCGAGTTTGGGGCTTGATTATTATTAGGTCCCCTGCGGTTCTTAAAAAATAGAGTTCAAAGACAACAAAAAACTTCCCGTTATTCGGAAAATTTTGCAGCTGATACCCAACTGCCACTTCTTTATTCGGAAAACGTTGCTGTTATTTATGATTAATCCTCAAAGGGCAAGCTTTACTTTACCAGCTCTTTCACCTTATCACAAGTACAAAGACCGATATGAGGTACCTGGGTGTCAGCGGTTAACTAGTACACTGGTCAGAAGTGCCGGACAGATTTTCTAGTTTGCTTATTATCACTGAACGCTGACTCGGTACGAGGATAATAGCATATGATGCTACAGTGGCTGCCATAGATTCATCCCCGAATAACGCTGGTTCTTGGGACGTTTTCGCACCGTAGAAGTTTGTTTATCGCCTTACCACTACAAAGCAACTATATTTTCAATAAAAACCATATCGATTTAGAACTGTAAGCCAAAAATATTGTTAACATTTGCGGTTGCTGTTTTAATGGTCTGCAGTTCGAACTCAGTGTGTTTGGCTTCAGCGAATCACGCAAACTAGCCTCACGACATCGCAATTCCATTGTGAGGATGTATAGCTTATAGAGCAGACCCTCTCTATAGTTTCCTTCTATATACTTCACCTTATTAAAGTCTCCGTGAGAAGCTTCATGATCGTTATTGCGAAGACGTAATATTTAGAGTGGAACTAGATGTTTTTTCTCTTGGTTTCTTTACGAAGGGCTGAAATATCGCACAGAGGAATGCAGCTCTTTTTTTTAGTTAAGAAAAATTCTATGGCTGTGACCGGGAATAGAACCTGTGATGTACAATGGCGTACGTTCAGAATATCTTAGATGCTACACTCCGCGGTGGTTAAGAATTAAAAAAAGAAACAACAGCCGACACTTTTATTTCTTAACCAAATCGTTATACCTGCTTGGCTGAATGGAGGCATGCATATTAGAGAAGCACGCGCACACCACCCGTAAAATATCTCTAAAATGTTCCGTCGTCAGCCGCGTAGGCGGCGGATTACAAATGCATCGTAACGCTGCAGGAACATTTGTACGCGTCCGGCACAATCAAGCTAAACTCTGCACGCGGCATCTGTAGGCGAATATTCGCACCCACTGAAGGCGCCCACAGTTCCCTTCATGTGACATCCGTTGTGCGTGAACTTTGTTTCGGTGCTCGCCAGTGCGGCGCATTCATTAATCTGATAAGGCCCCATAACGGCGACCCAGATCCTCGCAGTGGAGTTGAAAGCGGCTCGAAGCAAAACATGGCCAATGGCAGTGCTGTGTTCGTAGCTGCCCTGTTCTCCCGTTGTTTCAAGGGGCAACAAAGAAGACAAGGATGAACGGTGCTCCACTACATGGAAAACGACTGCGCAAACAAAAGACCCTTGCCTTCCGGGAACCGTCTTAGGGTCGAGGTAGGGTGATTAGGCAAAAAAGAAATCAAAGGAAATACCGGGTAGTTTTATCGGCTCTTATCAAAGCACAATGAACGTAAACGATTGTCTGTTGCCTTCGTGTGCATGCTAGCGCTAATCTACGCGTGTTCTTTCTTATCAGCTGAACATGAACTGTGCAGTTCGCCCCGCATGGCGTTCGGAAATGAAGAACACGAAAAGTTAAATGGGTGTCATGTGACCATGTATTTCTATTAGGGGACCAATTGCGGTTTTTTATTTCTGCAATCGTTTTTTTTTGGTTGTTTTTCTTTGCAAGTTGAAGTGCTTGAGCGAAGATAATGTCCACGATATTGGAGGTATAAACAGCCGAACTGCCTGTTCAGCATTCATAGATATTTCGGGTCTTATAAGGAATACTCTATCACGTTTGATGGTTGAAATCGCGTATGCCTACCAAGAAGAAAAGTCTGGGACGGGGTTGCGAGGCATGCTGATTTGCGTATATCAAGGTCAAAGCGCTCAAAAACACGCGTTATAGCGCTTTTAGGGGAAAGAATTCAACTGTCTGATGTCTGCTGCGCTATTTGTTCCTTTCGTTTATTTCTCTTTTGTGGGCGCATTTTAAGGTTTATTTTCATGTTTCATGCAAAATAATTGAAGCCTGCCTGGAAGCCCGTCAAGACATCATCTTCGATTTCTTTTGCCAAGAGAGAGGAAGAGAGAATACATTTGTTGGTTCGTCTAAAGTGGGTCCGTGGCCCGTGGGAGTGGTTCGTCGTTCACTGGAGCCCATATGACGTTATGGTCGCCTGCGTCCTGCCGACCAGCGCACGCTGGGTCACCAGCGGGAAGTTGGACATCAAGATCTCCCATTGCCCTCTGTTAGAGGGGTGGGGTACGGATAAGGAGGGTGGATTTTCCTGAGCTGAAGCCACACTCCCCAATTACGCGGCAGAGTGATTCTGTTTTTTTTTTTTTTTTACAAATTTTCATTTGCGGAGTCAGCTCCGGGAAACATTAGGTGAAGCCGTTCTAGGAAGATCCAGATTGAACGAGGCGAAAACTGTCTGTTGGGCTGAGGTGGAGGTCTAAAGGCTTGATGTTCCCCACCTTCAGCGAACACGAAGAATCACTGTGTTTGGCAGTGGTAGACAGCACAATTCCGTAAGCGCCACGATACTGCTTTAAGCGTGCGGGATTGAGTATGGCAATTTTTATAAATGAAACGTCCAAAGCAAATCACACAATATTGAGCAATTTTGGTTGTTAGGGCCGTAAAACTGTCACTTTCAAATTACCGCTGAGATTGACGGTGAAAAACGTTCAGCTATCAAAACTTATTTCGAGCCCAAAGCGCGAATCAAAGACCTTATTTTAAATTTGTTCTTGTTCTACTCAGTGCGCTCGATTCCGACACGTTGTGTTTTTGCTGCGCCTTGACCTCTTCTCTCTTCGACGCCGCTTTAACCACGCCTTTCATTTGCTTTCGTACCGAAAAATTTGCACGATAGATTTGTAATAAAAAGAATGCTATAATATTTGTTTCTGTGCTCATCTTCTGCCTTTAATATGCCCTAGATTTGCTTTGCGTTAAGCATTGTCAACATGTACGCGAGCAGGGCGACCAGTACTCAGTAGTTTGGTAAGGTGCTGCCCTTAAACGCTTCACGTTCACGCTTACAGTTATGGCATAATTACTTTTGCAACGGTCCCTGAAAACCTCTCGAGAATGACAGGCAGCTCAAAAAAAAAAAAAAAATGGCACAAAATCCTGCTGCGGTCCGGCAAAACATGCTTCGCGTAATAAATGCTTGTTGAAGCTAAAGTGCGTACCCTCCACCCTACCCCCATTTTTTTTCTCGCGAGAAAGAACAGGAAGAGAGAAGAAAAAAATACGCCTTAAGATCTTGGCGTGGGTTGGGCGTCCGAAGGGCAGTTGCAAATGACGTCCAAGTTTTCTTGCCGAAATGGTCGTTCCTCGTGAATTCTGAGCGGTGATGAGAAAGAAATAACCGCGGGCCGAGAACCCGCAGGCTTAGGAAGAAACTGTCAACAACGCCAGCTGTTCTCTTTGAACGGATGCTACAGCCGGCGGGCAACATCGCCGGCGGCAGCTTTGATCGTTTCGGAAACGACACTGCATGAACAAGCGATTTCTGTTTTTTTTTCTTTTGCTTTGTTGTTGCGTACGACCTTAGTCCACGTTGTCCTCGCACTTTTCCTGTCCTTTTTTGTGATCTGATTTGCTTTTCAGCCACATTTTTTTTTTTCCAATAATGCGCGGCACCTGAGACAACATCCATACCTGGAGCGCGAACCGTTATATAAGGAGCAGTGTCCACTTTTTCTTGCCGGAAGCTGAATCTTGTCATATTTCAAGGGCAAGGGAGCACGCTCCAAAGGGCGACGATGGCAAGGTACCCGGGCGTTCACCACAAATAAAGCTAGGGCACAATTAAGAAGCAAACACCGATCAATACACAGCGAACCTTTATTTCGGTGGCCATGCAATTTTCTTAGTGGTTATCATATTTCGCAACGGAAAAAATCCCAAACACCTTCACCCTTTGTCTCTTAAAGTTACATGCTTTTGCGAATAACACCAGGCCCCAAAACAATTTCGTGGGTCTTCCTTGCCGCAGTGCACAATAGGAAGGGGAAGGGGGGGGGGGTTTAGAAATTACGAGGCTGGACGTAACGCTTGATGCACATTTTGTATGCGTGCTGTGGCGTAAGTTGAAAATCTGTCAGTCGGCTCAGTCGCAAAAGGTCAGCATACCTTCATCATGTGAGTTACCTTCAAAGGGAACAAGCAATTCTCGTTTCTCGCAGTCGTTAGCTGAAATATTATAACATTTCAGCGGAAATTCGCATCCTGAAATTGTATTGGCCGCTGCTAAAACTTTCAGTACCAATCAAAATCACTATATGCAACAAAATTTTCTGTACTGGCCGACTTTTGCATCGCTCTATGGACTGTTTTATGAGCTAAAAACGTCAATTCCTCTATGCGGTTGCCGACTTGACTTTAAGCACTAATAAATCCCCCCCCCCCCCCCTACCCCTCCTTCCATCTGTTTTCTTTTTTTTTCTTTTGCACGCTTCATTTTATCCCTTCCAAAGCGCCACCTAAGCGGGATATGTTGGCGGCGCAAAAACTTGGAGATTGTCAGTAACTGCCCATCACAGGCAAATGACACTATATGAGTTATTTACTAGCCAGGCTCTTTGAAATGCCGGCCCACTCTTGTCAGTCCGCGACTGCCTACTTCGAAAGTGTGTGAAAATCGTTTCGAGTTGTGAAGAAAAGGGCTTACGTCATAAGGCGGATTCCAGGCCCGGTGATGCCCTGCGCCTGGGGGGTGGTTGTTGAAAATGGCAGAAAACTGGAACGGAAGAAAGGAGGAGGAAGAAAGCGTAAAATACACAAGCAGTTCCCTTTTTTCTGTGGTCATTGGTTTTTTCGAGGCGAACTTCGTTTTTTCAAGGATGTTTATTGCTCATAACAGAGATAAGAACCAACGCATGTGCAAAATTGCCCTAAAGGAACTGCAAAACAGCTACTTCTATCTATAAATACAATTTACCTCGGCAAAAGGAAACTACAGGTTTCTGCTCAAACTCGTTCAGACATATGATTTAAGAGCTGTTTTCCTTTAAAGCTGCATGCCTGGAAATGTATAATGGTCTTTATGCAGAGTCTATGACAGGATGAAAAGCTTGCCGTGAGCTGCTCGCACATACCGGTATTTTATGCAAAAGACAGGCATATGCATCGGGGCGCTAACAACCGCAACAAACTTATAAAGGGCGCAATGAGAGAAATCGGCGACATGGGTAAACAAAAGAGCCTTGACGTGAAATAGTACATAGCAAAATACCAAATGGCAGCGTCAAGGTTTAAACCATCCCAAAGAAAGGAGGAAAAATAGCTGATGCGCGCCTAAATGCTGAATTACGGCACGATAAGAAAGAACGCTTTCCGGTTACTCAATCACCCACACGGAAAGAAGGCATTGTGAAAGTTAAAAAAAAAGGAAAAAGAAGAGTCTAGCAGAAGAGATCATGCGGCGGCAGTTCCACTGTTTGCTTCTGGAGATTCTTGTCTTTGCCGAGCGTTGATTGTGTGTCTAGATGGAGCACCCTGATGCGGAAACAACAGCCGGAAGTGCCTTGCCGGAGCGGATGCTCGGCACTTCCGGCCCTTACAGCCGGGTCTGCCAGATTGACGCCTTCTGCTTCCCACCGGCTCAGCCCGACTCCCCCGTCATTTGGTGGTCACGAGGCAAACAGAAGGCGACGTGGCGACCGACCAGGGAAGAACACGCCACACTGAAGAAGACAGCTCGCGTGGGAGATCGTCCCGTGTTTCTTCCCTTCGGGTCTGCGCACGCTTGTTTGTCGGCTTTTTCGAGGAACCCACCAGAGAGCCCTCTACGTATCATGATGTTTGTGTTGGCAGTGAGGACCAAGAAAATCTTGGTCAGAAGGTCATGGCTGGCTCACTTGTTTTTAGCAGCAGTGCCTCTATTTTTAGCGCCGTCTTTAGATTTCCTTGTAAAATTTGCTTTTAAAAACCACGCGAGAATCGAAGTTGAAAACTCAACGAATACGCAGGACTTACTCACACAGGTGTGTTAATTTTGCTGAAAACTTTAAGTTATATTCTAAATACCCCATCATCACATTCTCACTGACAAAGGTATTTGAAATAATTATGTACCACTCTTTTTTAAACAAGGTGCTGTTAGCAAGTTTTTTGCGATTTTTGTGCAGGAAACAAACTAACTGTACTAGTTCACGAAAAGTTTAGTAGAATTGTTAAGAACAGTAGGCAAGGACGAGAAAAATACGTGCGATACCCTTTTATCTTAACTGGTTGAACTTTAGGGTATTAGTGCTGGGTGCCGTTAGAAGCTACTTAGAGAAGATACGTTGTATCCCACATTTCCCGCACTCTTGTAGTGAAGACAATGACTACACGTTGTGCAAGGTTTTGCTCGCAGCTCCGCAGTTACAATGCCAGATTGGAATTCAGGCAACCGTTATGCCTAATCGATAAGAACATGAGCTGGCGAAATTTCGTGGTTGGGAAGTTGCATAACCGGAATGGGTTGACCGCACATCAGCACGAAACAAACCAAACGCCCACCCCATAAACAGTTGCAATCTGCATTTTCTCTGGCCCTTGGGCTGCCACCTTTTAGAGGCCAAGCCCCTAGGGGCTTGGGCTGTTGGCGTCTCATGTCGTCGTCCCATGTCGTCGTCTCATATCATCGTCGGTGTAGTCACGGCACTAAAGCATAGGGACAATCGTTTACGCCTCGCGCTAGGACATAACGCGTACTGAAAGAACACACCGGGACACTGATTTTTCCAACGCCTCGCGCTAGAACGCTTCGTGCTTCAAAGAAACGAGAGTTTTACAGCAAAGCTGTATGTATATCTCTACCCCCGAACGGTTCATCTCCGTTGCCGAAAACGCCAAGGCGCCAAAAATACACTTATACACTGCATGGCTCGCCCCTCCCCACGTTTCACGTTATTGGAGGTTGGCCGGGATCTTTTAGTGTTTAGTTAGTGTTTCAGTTAGCGGCTTATAGGCTATCACCAAGTGTACGTCAAAAAAACCTATTTGACATTATAGTAGAAAATGCGCAAAACTAGTGACGCGACAGGCAGAAAGGCACCACACAGCGCGGAGCGTACTAGTTGTATGGCTTTCTTTTTGTAGAGCATCACAAATATTAGATAAACGATCCTAGCTAACAATAGAAGCGGTGCCTATGTCGTCAACGCATTGTCACTTTGCAGCAATGGTGATTCTGGGGGATGAGTGACGTGTGTAATATGCCAAAATATGAACCCTGTGAAATAGTCGCCCCAACGAAACGCTTCCGGTTTTTATATGTTTCGCTAAAGGAAACAACGAAAAAATAATTCTGAAGTAAACTATTGCTTTATGAAAAAAGTTATGCACATCATTTTTTACTATTACACGACGAAGATTACAGCAGCGAATATTACTCAATACATGTTACTTGCGGACAGTTCGGATATACTTTAACGCCAGAGCTTGTTTAGACTCATTGAGTCCCTTTCCGTTGGCGCTAGCCATCCGCGTCTGCTGTGGTTATCAGCTGGGCTAGTCAAGCGTTTGCGAAAGGCGTCCTCACACTCAAGGGAGACGACAACCGCGGCGCAGAGAAACAACAGCCTGCCTGAAGCTGGAATTGGGGCAGCGACAACTGGGGTGTGCAAAGTAGCAGGCGGAGCAGGCGTGCCGGCAGGCTCGCTTGCCAGGATACGCGACAGGATACGCGAAGGGATAAGACAGGATACGCTATTTCAGCTAGCGCCACTTTTGCGCAGCGGGGTTCGTTCTTCCCTCGGCGGTGCCTGTGCCGATGAGTCATTGTTTTCGTTTCCCATTGCACTGGTGGGGGAGTAAGGCCCAATTTAGTGCGGGCTCTACAAAAACGTTGGCGTTACGCATCAAGCAACGCCTGATAACTGTCACGAATTCGCCACTGGTTTATCGAACGAAAAGTAGTGGACTCTCGGTGGCATGCGTAGCGTTCAAGGTGTCTATAAAACCGTTGCTGCTCGTCTCGCTTACTCCACTGACCTTCAGCGCTTAGATAGCACGGGTTATGAATGCAGCAGCCTATTTTCAAAATACCGCCTCAACATAGAATTAACGTATTGCGTCTCCGGGCTTAACACATAAACGTAGATGGACACTGCGACTTTTTTTGGGGGAAAACAAACTGCAGAAAACAATGCACTCTGCAACTTGTTTGGCGAATTCAAAAGCATAAAAACTCCCGGGCCATCTCCACTCACGTGAAACCTGCGGAGTGGCGAAGCATAGAGTGTATAAATGTAATTTTGGCACCTTGGTGTTTTTGCTAACTAGAACGAAACCGCTGTTGTTTCAGGGGGGGGGGGGGGGGGGGGGGGGGCGGTGGGGGGGGGCGTCCACGAGGTTGTTTCGGTGTAAAAGTAATCTTGTCTTTGAAGTACGAAGCTCTCTAGCACGAGGTGTAAACGAGTGTCCCGGTTGGTTTTTTTTTTTTTTTTTTAGTACGCATTACAAAGCGCTCTAGAGCGAGGCGTGAACGAGTGTCGGGGAATTTTTTTAGTACGCGTTACGTTCCAGCGCGAGGCGTAAATGAGTTTCCAGGTGTTTAGGTGCCGTGACTACGAGACGAACGACGATTACTACGAGGACGACGACGAAAGCCCCAGCCCGTAAGGGGCTTCGCCTCTAAAACAATAGAACCGGTGCCGTTAAATGTCATAAAACCTCTTAAGTTTATGAATGCACATGTAATCAGTTTGTGAACAGAGGAGGAGGCGGCAAACTGGGAGCCAATCGGAAAACGCTTCCGTTCAGGGTAGATAATTCGCAGGAAATTTGCTAGAGTCGAGATGCCAGTAAATCAATCGCCCTGGAAACAAAGTGCTTGGAATCCCATCGAAGCACGTACTTATATGCGCCATCCGACATTTTGCCATTTCGCCGAAAAAGTTCAAGGAAATTACGAGGCCACCTAAGCCCTCGTTTTGATGTAGTGATTCCGATAGCATTAGTGCCCGTTTGCCGAACGCGTCCTCTCTTCACCACCAACATCATTTCCTCTTCGCGCTTTTTTCTTCTTTCCGTTACTATGGCTGAGAGCCTCGACCAATCGGCCTAATTAAACATATGTCTATACTTACCGTAAGCAGCCGCAACATTTAAACTTACGACATGCGAAACAACGTCAAACTACGGTATGTCACGCTGCGGTTCCGGCCGACCACATGAAAGCTCGAAGCGTAACGTCAGGCATAGCGTCAGGCTGTCACGAACGTTTCTAGAATCTAGCAACGTTGGTCGGTACGCACCCGCATTTGCCCTGCTCGCGTTGGAAGTGCCGTATAATCGCAGGTTTCTGTGAATTCTTTGGAGGATTTAAAAGCGCTGCAGAGGAGAGGAGAAAAGCGAAAGGAAAGGCCGAGAGGTTATCCAGGCTTAGAGCCCGGATTGCTACTCGGCACTGGGTAAGGGGTGTTCAGGGGATAAAAGAAATGGCAAAAACAAAAGAAAACCCTGGTTGATTTCGCTGTCATAGAAATCGGTAAAACAGGAAAGTGAAATGTGCAGCGAATCTGATGCTGAGCAGGATTTCCGAGTCGGCGGCTGTCTTGTGGGTGTGCTTGGCGAGCGACGTCCTGCTGGTGGGTAGCTTCGGCAAAGGTGTACTGGCATCATTTCCGTGACGGATATGACGTCAGCGAAAGCTTGGTGTATACCGGCATAAAACACTTTCGTGTTAAAATATAAAACTCAAAAACGAACAGCCGTAAGTATAGCGTACTCCTTTGTAATAAAGGTAGCTTCCCCTCAAGAAGACCATGTGTGCAGGGGTGCACTCTCTACAGGCCACTTGCTCCGTTGAACTGGCAATATTTCCGTGACAGTTATGACATCGGTGGAATCTTTATTTATTTATCCTGGAATAAAATAGTTTCGTGTTAACAAAAACACAAAGTGCATTTCTCGGGTTTTTTTTCTTTTTTTTCTGAAGTGAATAAAACCCTTCCAAAATATGTACCAACTCGCCCAAGCAGCAACTTTAATCAGTGGATTCCACATAATGGTGCTAGTGTTACGCACCAAGCAAAGATGACATTTCTCGGAGCCGTATTTCGCACCTCGCGTAATGATTACTTTGCTCAAATTACTCATGTAGGCCTCAGTCCATGTGTGGCACACGCGTTTCTAGTTAGAAGGCCACAATCCATTCACAAGGTGCATCTTTAATCAGATTAAGCCGAGGGGCCGTCGTGCCATTGGCGGCGTCAGCTCGTCTCGCATTTGGGACGCACGGATTCTATTTTCAGCCAGCCTCAAATTTATTAAAGTCTCTTTTCAACTTCAATATTTTGCCTTTTTTACAGGAGCTCCCTTCAAAAATTTGACGTCAGTCCCTGGATGCATTCTGTGACCTGTTTTTGTTCTTGGCGCCGTTAGTCATCTTGCGCTCCACCTCTTGGCCACGACAACACAGGACTTTAAAACTACGGAGTTATCTCACGCTTCCGCATGTCAATAAAATTCGATGTTTATAAGCCATAGGGCTTGGTCCTGTGGTTCCTCTAGCCGTTTTATGCAAGTCTTGGTTGTCACGAAGACCGCATGTCTTATATTATTTTGCTGGGCGTTGTTATCACCCCTGTGCGTTTTTACGACACGGTGAGCAACAGAACAATAGCGGAGTAGGACAGGCCGGACAAACACGAGACAAGCGCTCACTACCAAAGAGTTTTACATAGAACACGTCGTCGCATATATGAAAACCTCGGCAACAGAGGCAGGCCTGCGCACCGCCCATGCGGGCGAACAAAACCTGTCACGTGTCACGCTATTGTTTGCTGCATAGTAGCTTGAACTCGCGCTCCTGCAAACAAACTGACGTCATAGTGACACTATCTTCGCTTCGCTTTTCATTGAAAAATAACTCCGAAGGGGCCAAATTTATACGCCCGCCAACTCTCACTTGGAGGAAGCAGGCAAGCAAGCAGTGGCAAACAGCGTAGTGCGCCGACAGCTGCGCACATCGATCGTTTGTGAACGTCAACTTATTCTTACAGGCCTAATTGTTGACACCGCGGCCGGTTTTCCCGATGTAGGATTTGCCGGGTCCTATGGAGAGTAGTTTTAAAGTCTTTCTTTATACATAAACGCGGAAATTTTGGTCTGTCTGTCTCTGTCTGTCTGTCTGTCTGTCTGTCTGTCTGTCTGTATGTATGTATGTATGTATGTATGTATGTATGTATGTATGTATGTATGTATGTATGTATGTATGTATGTATGTATGTATGTATGTATGTATGTATGTATGTATGTATGTATGTATGTATGCATGTATGTATGCATGTATGTATGCATGGATGTTCCCTGATTCAGCCACCCGGCCAAAAGTGGACAGATTGATTGTAGTGTTTACCGCGCCGACGCAACGCAGGCGATGAGGCGCACCGTAGTGGAGGGCTCCGGTTTAATTTTCACCACCTGGGGATATTTAACGTGCGCCGAAATCTCGTGCAAACGGGCGTTTTTGCTTTTCGCCTCCATCAGAAAATTGAAAGTGAAAGGCATTCTTGAAGGACGTTTTTAACGGTAAAATATTTCCAAAGTAATAAATCTGGTGCAATCTTTACTGTAAACTTGTAAGCATTATTAAGCAGAAAAAAACTTTAGGTACATTTGAGACAAAACATCAATACCTAAGTGACGTTTGCAGTGTTCTTTTAATTAAAAATACAAGGGTGCTTCCTGCGACAGCACGTAAAAAATACGCCTTAAAATAATTTTTACCAGGAAATACAACAAGCGCTCGCGGCGCCCCCTCGAGGCAGCATTCCCAGAAGCCCAACAGTAACAAACGTTTCTAGTAGAGGGCGCCTGAGCAGTGGCACACGGAGAAATCGAACTGACTTGAGCAAACCTCCCCTTTGTGTATCGTGGGAGGAGCGAGGCCGGAGGATACGAGCGCGAGGGGTAGGCGGGAAAGAGAAGACAGGCGTTTACGTGGCAGGGGCGGCACAAGATTACCGTTCTTCGACGACCTTTCCAGCGAAGTAAGCAGATACGGCGCCAATTTTTTGTGTGTTCGGGTGTTTCGGACGAGATGGGGGGAGGGTTGGTCTAAAGCCCGGGTAATTGTGGGCGATGCCTTGGAAAGTGACCAGAGATGTCTTCCCCACAGCGCCCTTGATAGCCGTTGAAAACAAAGAGCGGAGGCTTGCTGGTAAGCATAGTTGTTACCAGTCAGTGGAGTGTGAGCTGGAGTCCAAACAAGGTCAACATTCCGAGCGTGGTGCTGATAGCTGGATAGCTGGAGGGTATTTGGAGCAACCCTACCTGGCAAGAAGCTACGACAGATGCCATGGGAGTCGATGAGTATGATAGAAGATGTAGTATGAGGGGTGCTGAGGGAGGACCAAGCCTTGGGCAGCTACCGCTGTCATTTGAGAAATCTTGCCTTTCCTCGCAAGACCTGATGTTCGAATCCTCGATTACATGACATTGCCATTGGACGAAAGCTACCATGGCTTTTTTCGCAAGTCTTGGCATAAGACATTATGACATTATGACATTAGGCCTAGCGTTACAGTTTAAGGTTTAAGAGAGAGAGAGAGAAAATTCTTTAATGAGACCGAAGAGGTCAGCCCTGCATAATGCTGGGCTTGCTACTTCGGATGGTTGGTGAACATGTGATGAGGGTTATATGCTTACGGTTTAAGGACGTTAACGTGCGTCCTCAGCTTGACGTACCTTTAGTTTTCAACGCTTGGCCTGTCGTTAACCTTAACCTTAAGACCAAAAAAAAAACGCCAAGAGCTCATTCTTTTTTCTTTCCGAAAAAAAAAATGCTCCGGTGTGAGTATACTTAAACATACCACATCTGCTATGTTGAGACCTCGTGGGGAAAGGTAAACACGTAGTCAACGCAGGTATTCACTTTACATTAGTTGCCACACTGGCTGAACGATTGCAGGGAGACATTCAACGACTAGGTTAACATTATAAACGGCACGTGCGATATGACTACAATACGAGAAAGCCGGCGGTCTATGCCAGGCCATAATAACCGACGTGCTGTTGAGGTCGGTTCACAACGTGTACAAGCAGTTCTGGTTTAGCTACGACGGGCTTAACGAGGCTTCCTTACACGATGAGATATGGTCGTTCTCAAGGAGCTCATATTCCGTCGAGCCATTAACAGGCCACCAATGATTGCATTGCAACTTTATTTAGGTGTTCTCAGTGAGGGCCAAAAACTGTTGTCTCGTCCCAGTATGCATGTGTTGTATATCTCCCAATGACGAAGGTCTTTACTACTCTTTATTTAAGAGCCCTTCGCCCCTTCAGTGCCTTGAAATTATTCAACGCGTCGAATTCATATCCGAAATAATTTGTACAACTGCATAATTATGACCTTTTAAGATTTCAGGATATACGCAAGCACTCCTTCTCTTTTTTTCCTTTAAAAGTATATAATAACCAAATACAGCGAGCGCAAAGTTTAGAAGTTTGATTCATGTTTTCAAATTATTCCAGGCATGCCAGTGTTACTGCTCCGCGCATGAAGGCGAGTTTCATTGTCTTTCTCAACGTAGTAATATTTCTGAAACTTAAATTCGCTTCAATTTTGTTTCATGGGTATAATGAAATATCTAGAACGGACTTTTCGCACTGAACTCTTGAGGTATTCCACAAGAACCGCAAGACACCACTGCTACACAAAACTCACAACATTAAAAACAATTCTGTTTTACCGTCACCAATTGGATAAAAAAAAACAATATAATACTTTGCTTCAAGAGGTTAAAGATACTAATTTTTGCTAGCTATTGTACATATTGTGTACACAGGTTAGGGACAGCACGTACTACAGAATATATTGTATATTGTATTGTATAAGGAACGTATTTTAACAGTGTTGACCTTGGATTTATTTTGTACGTTTTCGCGTCTGCCTTTATACTGTTGTTTTACAGCGTACGTCGAACGGAATTGCCTTTTTTTTGTTGGGTCCTGTTTCTGTTTTTCTTTCCGTTACGTAGTCGGGACTAAATGCATTGTATATCACATGTAACATTCCTGCTAGTACCGAGGCGTGCAGTATATTCTAGTAAAGTAAATAAAAAAGCAAATGCCTCTGATCCTTTTGCAAAGTGGGTAGGCGTGCAACTTTTATGCATCAAAAACTGATAATTGAAGTCAGCCAAGACCGCGTTGCTTCCAATGCACTGTACTTTAAATTTCGTTGAAGAAGGAAACTCGAAATTGGAGACAAGCAAGAAGTGCGGACTACGTACAGACCGACGCCTGCACTTTTTAGGAGGTGGTTCTTTTACAAATTAAGTTTCCAGTCGTTCCCGGAAGTAGAGATTGCGGCTCCCGAAACCTAGCTTTCATTTTCTTTTACTAAGCATTTCCCGGCCCTGCGACTGTTTAAATTTTTAGCTGCCTCGTATTTTCATCGAGAACCCACTATAACGTAACTTTGAAAAGCGCTGAGGCTGGCACGAGGCCAAACGGTTTTTGCGTCTGGGACGTTTGCTTCTGGTGAAACTGCAAAGTACGTGGGAGTTGAAACCGTTAGCGGATGCCGTTTGGAAATTACAACAAAATGTATGGACGAAAGGGACGGTTCTTCTCGGAACTACTTCGTTAGAACGTTCAGCACTAAAAAGAGATTAAAATATAGGAAACTGCGCCGGGCCGTGCTTGTTCGAGTGCGTCTAACTCGCGTCATCGTTCCAGGAAACGTCGTTGGACTCGTGTAAAGTCAGTGGCCTCGCCTCTATCTTCTACGGAAGTGCGCATCCCCACGCGGCAGCGCTTTCCAAGAACGAAATGATGCACATGCTCTTGAAAAACGGCGTCCGTTTGAGGGGTCCATGGCCCGAAAGTGTAGGTAGCTCGGCAAAGACAATAGTAACTGAAAGAACATACCGTTTCCGCCTCACGGAAAGAAACTTTGACTTATTACCTCACGGTTGAGTACCACGAATGATGTACGACGTATAACATTTCGGGATGACAGGCCAGTCAGAGTCAACGTTATCGTTCGGCGTTATCGTTATCGTTATCGTTATGTATGTATGTCTGTATGTATGTATGTATGTATACGTATGTATGTATACGTATGTACGTATGTATGTATGTATGTATGTATGTATGTATATGTATGTATGTATGTATGTATGTACGTACGTACGTACGTACGTACGTACGTAGTAGTATGTATGTATGTATGTATGGTAGTACGTACGTATCGTATGTATGTATGTATGTATGTATGTATGTATGTATGTATGTATGTATGTATGTATGTATGTATGTATGTATGTTTTACCTCTAAGTCACCGCTGCGCCTCACCCAGTATCGGACCGGGGTAATCGGAGATTAATGGGAGAGGCCTTTGCCCTGCAGTGGGCGTAGATAGGCTGGTCATGGTGGTGGTGGTGGTGATGATGATGATGATATATGTATGTATGTATGTATGTATGTATGTATGTAGTATCACTGACACAACCACGGCTTCAGGCTAGTTGAAAAGTTAAAAAAATAAAAATGTGTCCTTGCTCGAACCAAATGAGGAAAGCTGTATAATCACGTGGAGGAAAAATTATGTCTTGGGAAGACTCCGTATGTTTTCGACGCCCCTCAGTACTGACTCATTGATACAGTTCAGCAACTAGAGGATAAGCCATCACAGAGGAGGAAGGGAACGTACCGGCACTGTAGTTACGGTAGCGCGATGGCGGTATGCGGAGCACTATCGACCAAAGGAAGTGATGACAATCCACAGAGTGCATTAATGGGACAACAGCAAAATACACTGCGAAACAATTACGGCCTGCATGTACTGGGGAATTGCAACCATAATAAAATAATATACAAAGAGTTGTAGAAAAAATTAGCAGTGGCTTAGCTCGGCTATGCCAGGATATACGTAGCGTGAGCTAAGGTTCAGCTGGTTATTCCTAGGTTTCCTGGTTGCCTAGGATTAGCTGATTATCATGCTTACTGCTGCTAAAACGATTTCCAATCCAATCCCATCCAGTCCAGCCTAGTCCAGTCCAGTCCAGTCCAGTCCAGTCACCGCTCCTCCCGCATGAGCAGCACGGCTCTCCAGGAGCCACGCGAAACGGCTATCAAGCGACTCCGGCGCAGTGACAGACTTGCCTACTGCACAACAGAGCCGACATCTCGGCACGCGCCGGCGCCAGTGCGTCTTCCGCGGCTATGACGTCACTCCTCTGGAATGCGCAGACTGGCGAATAGGGAGACCCAATTCTCTACACACCCGCACTACAATCGGATTGGATTTCCAATACAATCCAATTTATTCCAATCCAATCCAATGAAATCCAATTCATCCAATCCATTTCAAGCCAATCCAATTCAAATCCAAATGCAATCCAATCCAATCTCATGCTCTTCGCGCTTGCGCAGTACGGCTCTTCACGGCCCACGCGAAACTGCTCAACCTCCTTGGCCGGTGTAGCTCACGCTACAAACATTCACGCATCTCCACGAAGTGAATATGACGAGTGGGAGAAGCACTGGGGATCGTTCTGACCGTAAATCATCCTGTGGCATTGCTCACTTGCGCATGTAAAGGGAGTGACAACGCGTGTGTACAGTATATAACAATTCCAATCCGATCCAATCTGATAAATTCAATTTATTCCAATGCAGTTCAAATTCAATTCAATTCAATTTAATCCAATCCAAATCCAATCCAATACAAATCTAATCCAATTCAATCTAAATCAATCTAATCCAATCCAATGCTCCTCGCCCATGCGCAACACTGTGTACACGGACGCCAAGCCCGGACAAAGTGCGGTCCTAAGGTGATCATCATCAACACCAGACTATCCACGACCACTGCTGGACAAAGGCATCTCCCATTAATCTCCAATTACCCCGGTCCTGCGCTAACTGCGACCAATTTATCCCTGCAAACTCCTACATCTCATCTGCCCATCTAACTTTCTGCCGCCCCCTGCCACGCCTACCTTCTCTAGGGATCCCCTCTGTTACCCTAATGACCAAAGGTTATCTTGCCTTCGCATTACATGCCCTGCCCACGTCCATTTCTTCTTCTTAATTTGTATTAATATGTATTTAACACGCGTTTGTTCCCTGAACAACTCCGCTCTCTTCTCGACCCTTAATGTTACACCTATCATTTTCCGCTCCATTGCCCGCTGAGTCGTTCTCAATTTAAGTTTAACCCTCTTAGTAAGCGCCCACATTTCTGCCCCGTAGGTGAGTACCGGTAAGATGCAGCTGTCATACACTTTCTTCGTCAGGAACAATGCTGGCTGCTATTCATTATCTGAGACTGTCTTCCGTATGCACTTCACCCCATTCTGATCCTTCTAATTATCTCTGCCTCATGGTTAGGATCCGGGGTCACAACTTGGCCTAAGTAGATATATTATTTTACCACTTCGACTACCTCGCCCCCTATTCCAAACTGCTGTGCTGTCCCCAGGTTATTGATCATTACTTTAGTTTTGCGCATAATAATTTTCAGGCCCACGGTTCTACTCTGGTTGTCCAGTGCGGTAAGCATTCTTTGCAATTCGTCCCCCGAGTTACTTGACAAGTCAACGCCATCAGCAAATCTGAGGTTAGTGAGGTATTCTCCGTTAACCCTTACTCCCCCCTGTTCCCAATTCATTGTTCTGAATACTTCTTGTAAACATGCTGTGAATAACATCGGTGAGATTTTGTCTCCTTGTCTGACGCCCTTTCTTATAGGTATTTTACTGCTTTTATGGAGGATAATGGTAGCGGTGGACCCACTGTAAATGTCCTCTAGTACTCTTACATAATGATTGTCGACAACTTGGTTCCGTAATGCCTGAATGACTGCTGAGGTTTCGACCGAATCAAATGCTTCCTCATAGTCTATGAAGGCTATTATAGAGGTTCAGTATACTCCGCGCACTTCTCTATCACCTAATTGATCGTGTGAATATGGTCCATTGTTGAATAGCCTTTACGAAACCCTGCTTGTTCTTTAGGTTGACTGAAATCTAAGGTGGCAGAAATTCTGTTAGCGATTACCTTGGTAAGTACCTTGTAGACGACTGACAGTAAGCTGATTGTCTGTAATTTTTCAAGTCCTTCATGACACCTTTCTTGTGGGTTAAGATGGTGTTCGCGTTCTTCCAAGATTCCGGTACACTTGCGGTCATTAGGCATTGCGTGTACAGGTTTGCCAGTTTTACTAGTACAATTTGCCCGCCACCTTTCAAAAGGTCTGCTGTTATCTGATCTTCACCAGGTGTTTTGCCCCCTTTCCTTTCTTTCAAAGCCTTACTTACTTCTTCTGTCGTTACTGGTGGGATGTCTATCTCCTCTGTATTAGTTTCTCTTCCAGCATTAGCCTGAAGGTCCCGGCTACTGTAAAGATCTCTATAGAACTCTTCGGCTACTATAACTATTTTATCCCTATTTGTGATGACATTGCCTTGCTTGTCTTTAAGTGCATACATCTGATTTCTCCCCACGCCTAGACGCCTCTTCAATGCTTTCAGGCTGCCTCCATTCTTTACAGCATATTCGATCCTCTCCATATTATACTTCCGTATGTCAGCTGTCTTACGCTTATTGATTAACTTCGAAAGCTCCGCTAGTTCTACTCTGTCAGTTGGGGTGGAGATTGTCATCCTTTGCCGTTTCCTAATTAGATCTTTTGTCTCCTGGAAAGGTTTAGCCACCGGGCCCCCGACTTCTACTGCACACTCCGTGATAATGCGATGTAAGATTGTCGCTGGCTTCCTGTGTCGTAAACTCTGCTTCCTCGGTAAGAGCTGAATATCCGTTCTGCAGCGTAAGGACCAGGTTGTGCAGGTCCTAAGGTGTTTCGCCCCTAAAATGATTTTGTGTCGGTGCCCTATCCTCGCGCAGCATTATCAAGTTAAGGCCGTACTAACTCGCCAAACTGTCAACCCTCAGGTATTTGAGCTGACACGGCTACCCTGATTCATTTACAGTTTAAGGAGCTTGGAAGAATCTTATCACGTCTTTAAATCTGGTGTAGCAAGTTCTGCTATTTGCAGCGAATAGGCTTAAATGCAGTTCAATACTCGACGCTATGAGCATGTTTTGACTTACGTAGCACGTAAACTAATCACAGGACTTTCACATACAACCCAATAATTACTATTATTGTCCAAACCATCCAAACAGTAAATCGATGTATGTTTGTCAGCGATATTTTCGACCGCACGTTGTAATATACTATACAACTCATACATTAGAACAGGAGCTGCTCATTTTACAAGCATATCTGTCAAAGCGCAGTTTTTACAGCTGTTGGTGTTGCGTTAGCCGGGATCCATGGCAACCACCGTAAAAGTCTTCAGCGGAAGTAACAACAAAAATAAAGAACAGAAGAAAAACCGTCCCCTCTTCACAGTGGGTGACACATGGGAGGCGTTTTGGTTCCTATTTCCAAAGGAAAGTAGGAACGGCGTTTGTGAAGCGGGAATTTGGCTGTGATTTCCGATCAATTGTCGGGATTTTAGCATAAAATGATGGTCCAGCTTGGATGAACCAATACTTGAATATTGTTTTAGTATCGATTAAACTTCACTCGTTCATACTCTCGGCGTCGTCTTCACTCCGTGTAAAATAGTCGGTGTTACTGTTTTTTTTTTAACAGCGAAGATGTTGAGCAAATTGTTCGTGTATGGTGTCCACAGTTAAAATACGAAGAAAAAAAAAACGCCGAGTGCTCGTGCACGCGTGTCTTGAGCGCGGGTTCGTCAATCTGAGCATACTAATTGAGAGAGATTGGCCAATATTGGCACAAAAAAAAAGCTCTAGCGTTCTACGCGTGCCTTCAGCGCACGTTCGTCAATCCAAGCATACCCACTTAGGAATATTGACAGATAATGGCCACACACACACAAAAAAATGAACCTCCAGCGTTCGGCGTATCCTGGCAACACTTGCTCGGAACGGGAAAGACGTGTCATAGCGTAAGCCACTCGTTCGTTCGTCCTCGTGTCATCGTGCGCATGCGCTGTGCACCGTAGAAGAGCCGTGACTTGAATGTCGAAGCTGCTGTAAGTGATCACTGAGTCCACATGGCCCGGCCCCGGATAGTTCGCACGGCCGAAGAAGAGGCCTCGCTTCGAGAATCGAGAATCTCGGCGTGCAAAGCTTCCGCTAGAGACGGTAAGTCGCACTTGCAGAGTGGCGTAAGAAAAAGTCGAACAAAATGACTAGCTCACTGTGGCCTTGTTCAACACAGGGTCATTGAAATTCCATGCCGCCGACGTAAACCACGACACCAACGCGATACTAAAACTCAACTTTGTGTCCGTCAACCGTCAGCTACAACAGCTTCGCCATTAAATTCTTGCGCATGAGTGCAAGCGTTCCTGAATTTATCGTAAATTTAAACTCCGACCTAAATTCTGGGTAAACGCCTTTTCATACATGCTGTTGTTGATGCTCGCTGCTGATACCAGTATGGAAGCAAGTGGTCTACATTACGGGCTTAACGGCGTGGCCATTGTGAAAGCGCGAGTGCAGCGCGCCACTTCGAAGCCAGGTTTTGCAATTAATGGTTTTATGCTTGGGTGCGAATGGTGGAAACGGTGTATCGCCGCTCCCTTCGTGCCCGCATGGACTGTTATATTGCTCCTTTTTTCGTTACAGGGCCTGAGATATCGCAACGAAGGCAACTCGCCGGATGGCTTCGCACTAAAGAGAGAACAAGAAGCCCCGTTTATCAGTCCATTATTTGCCATATCGCGCGAAATTGTAACTAATAGGTTGACCATGTTGCGATCGTGTCCTTTCTAATTGAAAAACGGGGACTGGGGAAAAACCCGCACGCCTTGGAGTTTAACTCTCCAAGTTAGCGCCATTAGATGTTCGGAGAATAATTAGAATGAAACGCCTCGTCGGTCGTGTATTCACGTTTTCTGCACAGATTAATGAACAAAGAACATAGTTCATTTGTTCATTAATCACATTTACATAATTGAAATTTAACTGACAATACTGAAGGCGTTTGTAAGGTCTCCACCTGAATAGTGGTCCCCAGGTACTAGGTAGTAATAACAGTACGGGTCCATAAGTGAAAGATGAAACGCAGTGTCTAGAGTGCCGTCCGACGTCACGCTAGCTGATCGTTGCAGGCATGGCTAGAGTGCCGTCCGACAACATTCGAATATTTAGCACTAGGCTAGCACCGGCCAAAGAGTCCTGTCGTTGTAGCCTAGAGAATCCGTCTTACATTCTTGATCCTGAAGTCGGTGGTTCGAGACCGGCTGTGTTTTTTTTTTATTATTTATTTGAAGTGCAATTTTTATACCTTAGGTTAGTTTTGGTGTTTTAAATGATTTCTTTGTGTGCGTTAGGTTATCTTATGTTATGTTTAGGTTAGGTTGCCTAGCTTTACGTTATCCAGAGCGATGTACTTCCAGGCGCGGCAATTTTGCCACAAAACGCCGGTGGACGTCGATATAGTGGAGTGCTTATAATACCGTCCGACAACACTCTAGACACAGCAGTAAAGAAACACACAAACTGAAATACTGAAGGTTAAGTAATAAACTGAGGAAATATCACCAAATTATAAACAGCCAAATACAGTATTGCAGCTATTATGCAGAAAAAAATTAAAATTTATTACTGCGGTGAGGATGAAAAAAAGAACAATAATTTTCTAACCCCGAAGCTGCAATGCAAGCCGTGTACCCTACAAATCAAACCAGACCTGGCTGAATTTGGATAAACGTGAATTTCCCAGTCAATAGTATTTCTTCATTTATTTACTTATTTAAATACTACTGGAAGCGACAACGGGCCCAAGCAGAAGTGAGCCAGCTGTATGAAGATCATAGCAAGTATGCAATACTCAAAATAAATTCCGAATTTTTATAACCATCATAAAAAAACAACTTGCTATAGAACACACTCGTCGCGCAGCCAGAAAGTTGCATTTAAAGGTGGTCTTGAACAGATTTTCTACTGATATTTTATTTTATTTGATTATTTGATGCAGGTTTGCCGGTATGTTTACTAAACGAGGCGAACAAAAAAATGAATACTTGAAATGGCTGGTTCGGGGCAAAGACTGAGGTAAATTGGTCGTGTCACGTCGATGGTTGCTGTAATTGCTGTGCAGGGTAAATCGTAAATCGATGGATCGATTCTACGTTTTTAAAGGGGTAGTGGTAGAACATGTTAGCTTTACTAGTGTTCTTCGATGTTCCAAAGTAGAATTTCGGTTATTTTAGAGCGAAGACTTAGGGCCGTACTCTGAGGCCCTTCTTAACTCCATTTGATCCACCACTCGGCTGAAGGGGGGGGGGGGGGGGGGGGGGGGGGTTGCCCAATGCTTATGCATGGGGAAATCGATTTCAAGGACCTCTTCCACTGGAGGTTCGAGTGGGGGAAGGACTCACAATACCAGAGTTAGTGTTCTCACTGATGGCGCCTGTAAAGCGAAAATTCCCCGCAGGAAAGCCAACTATCTCTGACGATGATGATGAATGATTGTGGGTGAAATGAAGAAAAAAACGCTTTAGTTGCCGGTCCTTCGCGTTATGAAGCCAGCGTATATCAGATTGCTTCCTTTCGACTCGAAACTCAGTTCTAATTCAGACGACAACCGAGGGATCCGTCACGAGAAAGCTTCGCGTTCAACCATCGCCGTTACGGTTTTTGCTGAGCAGTACCGACGGCAGAGAATGTAAATATACGGGAGTGGTACATTATGAATCCCCTGGAGGTTCTCATTGTACTTTATTACGAGACCCAAACTATGGGACCGTACTCGAAGCAGGACCTGGAGTATGCATCCAAGCTTGTGCATCGGTACCGATGCTGCTGCCCCTCCAAGCTCTGCGCCTTCGTAGCTCCAGCACAAAAGATCGATCGAAACGGGAGGCACGGAGCAGCCCTCAGGCGGTACTGGCGCCGACACCAAATCGTTGATGAACTCCCCATTGATGGTTTCCAGAATCATGAAGGCAAAGACTGCTTTTTACGTTGTGTTTTAACTTGCCTACTTTCATTATACATGACTCCCGCAAAAAATGTTGTAAACATCGCTAACTTTTACGCAAGTTCTAAGTTGAGTCAGCTGAAAAGCTTTTTCCACGGGGTGGGAAGCGGAGGCGTTAAATAATAGCAGACTGTCTGGACCAGCAGCGCGTAGCGCACCGCAGGAGGAGGAGGAGGAGAAAAGCGAACGGAAAGGCTGAGAGGTTATCCAGGCTTAGAGTCCAGATTGCTCCTCGGTCCTGGGGATGGGGTGTTCAGGGGATGAAAGCGAGGGCAGGCGAAAAAGAGGGGATAGGAGCGGGGCCGCGGACACACTTTAGTCCTTGTGTGGGCACTCTAATATTTCATCCAAGGGTGTGTCCTCCATGAAACGCAGAAGAGCTTTTGTTGCCTTCGGCAAAATTGATTGTAGGGGTCGATGTCCTAGAATAGTCTCTACTTTGAAGGGAATGGTTGATTTTCCAATCGGCGGAGCTTGGCGGCCAAAACACATCTTTCCGACGAATACTGGGGGCAACAACAAAGCACATGTTCGATTGTCTCTTCAACCTCGCAGGCGTCGCAGTGGGCACTACTCGCCACCCCAATGAGAAAGGAGTAGCCTTTCGTACTGGAATGCCCTAGAAAGCTATGAGAATATTATAAATGCGATGTTTCATATAAAGAGGCTAGTCGCCATTTGCAGTCCCTATAAAATTCTCCGGGAGTTAAGTCTGCTTGCGTCCTTTGAATGCGAAAGACTCGATACTTATCAAGGATTTCGTTACAGCTGCATCGCATTTGCGTTTCTTTCTTCGCTTCCGTTGCTTCGTCTTTTGGCTCCAATAACTGAGGCAGGCTTCTTTACGGCTACACCGTTTTTTGCGTCTTTCATTTTTTTTTGTATTTTGGCACGAACTTTTTTATAGGCATACTGGGGACACACTCCACCGCTTCTCCAGAATAAGAGCTCTGCGCGGAGAGGGGGGGGGGGGAGGGCTCTTCAGGCAGTTCAACTTACGTGCCGTTACGTTCCCTTTGTGAAGCGACACACACTGAGTTAACCCCCTTCTTGTTCCTATAACTCTCCGGGATCCTACGTTGTAGACCCGGCTTGAAATCCCACGCGAACTCAAATGTGTTTTTTAGGCTCTTACAGTGGCGGCCATTTTCTGTACCTCACAACAGCTACAATGATCATGCGCACAGTGAAGTATTTGAGTCTTGCGCCTTACACAGGCATGACGACAGCACCGCGAGAATTTCCCTCTTCGTGCTTTCACCTTTTGTCTCGCCGGTTGTAGCAACCTTCTTAGTTGCCGCAGCAACTAACGACGCCGCTAGTCGTCAACCGTTATCTCTTCTCGTCGATTTCCTACTCTTGCTCCTACTTCTCCTCCGATCAAGACAGCAAACGTAAGTACCTAATTTTATATTTTCCAGGAGACAACTCCGAACGTGCGGAATAGGCCGGGAATTAAGAACGGCCACCGGAGGGGGACGCTTTCTCTTGGGCCAACCCTTTACCGCCGTGGGTAGTCAGATGATCTAACTCGTGTCCCGCGTATCTAGCCGGGGATTACAGCTCCGTAGATGAAAGGACGACAAGGACTGCGCTGAATTTCAACGCAGGAAGGTGGCAATTGTGTGGACACCGGCCCACTCCTTCATGAGAGGCAACGAACACGCCCATCTTATGGCCCGAGATCTCGCCCACCAGGCCGCGGAGGAGACACCGGAACCCACGCCACTCAGAACCTTCCACGAAATTACCCAACACAACAGGCTCAGTAGAAGAACATTCCCGGCACCACACCCAGAGCTCTCAAGGAACCAAGAAACCACACTCAGACTAATACATACAAATACGTTTTCACATCCAGTCAGGATGCATCTGTTATTTCCTACACAATTCGAAGCACAATGTAAATTCTGTACTAGACCAGGCACTCTACGGCACATAATATGGGAGTGTGTCAAGAACCCAGACCTGCCAGCCCCTTTTCCTTCCCCTACCCCGGAGCAGTGCGAGATACTGCTGTCCAGCTCCCTCCCTCAAGATCAACTTCTGCTGGTCGAGAGGGCCAGTCGAGCAGGGACGGCACATGGTTACCTGAAATGAGGAACCACCCCACCTTAGTTCAATAAAAAAGCTTTGTCTCTCTCTTACTCTCTCAACGCAGCCTTTGTCTTCATTTGTCTGTACGTGTCCCGCTTTACTTTGTTTTAACACGAAAGTGTTTTATTCATGGATTCAGGAAGATTTCACTTACGTCATATCCGTCACATAAATGACGCCAGTACAACGAAGCAAGCGGTCTGCCTGTAAAGGGTGCACCCCCGCACACAGGTTCTTCTTGTCGGGAAGCAACCTTTAGTACTAAAGAGTACGTTATACTTACGACTGTTCGTTTTCGGGTTTTATATTTTAACACGAAACTGTTTTATGCCGGGATACAGCAATATTTCACTGGCGTCGTATCCGTCACGGAAATAACACCGGTACACCTTTGCCGAAGACACCCACCAGCAGGATGTCGCTCACCAAGTACACCCACAAGACAACCTCGGAGCCGCAAATGATGCTCATCTGCAGATTTCGCTGCACTTTTCACTTTCGTGTTTTAGCGATTCCTATCACAGAGGAATCAACCAGAGTTTTTTTTTCTTCGAGTATGTGCTAATACGCCCAGTTTTTCACGTTAACCCCTGCTATAAACAAATGCAGGTAATATGGCTTTGTTATATTTTATTCTTTCGACAGCTTGTTTGCATTGCCTACCCATGTGAGCAAAAGTTTTGCTCGGCGTTTTTTCCTGCGCTTGAAGCGTTTTCAGCGCCGATTAAACGTTCTAAGTGGAACTATTACGGAAATTATGCAAAATGCATTCTTCTCTTAATTTTGATTCCGGTAAGGATGGCCTCAAAACCAGTAGATGTACTGCCATATTTCTCTCCAATATTGTCAAGCAATGCAAAAGGATTCAAGGTTCCTGTAGGCATAATGTTTATTGTAGCGAATTTGTTCCCCCGCAATGAACCGGCAGAAAAACACAAACGTCGAAGTAATCAACATAGCAACGCTCACAGTCAAGCGTCGGTGAATAGAATTCCGTGCGTTTGCTCTGCATCCATCTATGTCGGTACGGTCGCCTTTCCAGAATTATTTGATTAGATCAGTGACATCGTCGACCAAACAAGAAGCGAAGACCTGGTTACAACCTTTCCGTGTAAAACAAGATTTCCCGGCACGGCACATGAATGAACGCACAAACGTGTGCTCTGGTTGAAAAACAGAATAGATAACCTGGCACGGGCTATTTGCTGGTAAAAAAAAACGAACAAATCGCAAAGTCTTGTTTGTGGCAATATAATATACAGGGCACACTTCGGAAAATGGAACAACCGTACGTTGCGTTAAACAACTTCGACTTCTAAAAACCTCATCCGCGAGTACAGTGATAAAATGTACGTGTGCCTATTCTCGTACTGCTAAAGAAAACTCACCAGTCGTTTCTTCACCGGAATATTGTTGGAAGTGTTCCAAACTGATTGATCGGATCATTAATTGATTAATTGATTGGTTATTTATTGATAATTATTATTAGACATATAATTAATTAAGACCTTGATTGATTGATTGATTGATTGATTGATTGATTGATTGATTGATTGATTGATTGATTGATTGATTGATTGATTGATTGATTGATTGATTGATTGATTTGTGGGTAGGTGGTTTGGTGGTGATCGACCTAACATGTAGACAGAAACACCCTCCATTGACTTGAATAGGCCGCCCATTACATTGCAATGCTGACAGAGAGCGGCTTTAGCTGTCGCTTTCCGTCATGATGGGGCGTTCATTTTCTCAGCGTATATACACGAGCAAAAATGAATTGCACGAGGAAGTGCCGGGGTTTGCTCAATGCCGGCGCTATGTAATGACCAAGAAAACTCGAAACCAAAGCACTTCATTGCGCCTTAATTACAGCGTGTCCGCACTGTCGGCACCCACTAATGAGGGTGTGCAGATTCCAGCAATTTATCGTAAGCCGCGCTAAATGGGCGAAATAAAATCGAAATATTTAGCGCTCAGTGGAGTGCGGAGGCCCCTCGCAGCTCTAATTTGTTCCCGTTGTTCCGGGCCAACCAAAGCTCAGTGTGGGCTGATTTGCAGGCTTATACGAACGCGAAAGGCTCTATAAATCACTGCCGCCCGACGGGTTCACTAGAACCACACAAGAGCAGCTCAGAGTGTTGTGCTAGCTTAGAACGCGGCAAAAAAAAAAAAAAAAAAGCAACTGTTCGGTTAATGAACCGAGCGGTGTATTACGAACAAATTGCGTTCGTTGGACAGCGACGGCGTCTCGGAGGTATGGAATTGTAAGGAGGAAAGTTAGAAAAGAACTAAAGGCTGGCTTGGGCTTCACCAACCGTTCAGTGCTCAGGGCAGAAACGTTAACGTGAATGGTGAAGATTGGTTATCTTTTAGCGCTGTTTGCCTTTGTTCCCAAGCGGGACGCTCCTGGCGGTTCCCGGGCAGCCTTTTTCTGGTTTGTTTCAATAGATGTACAGAATGCATCGTATTACTGCAGGCGTGACAGTAGTCAAGGGGAGCATTTCCGCTGAGTGTGAAAATAACTGAAAGTGACGTCTTACGGTACAGCACTTCTCTTCCGCGGAACGTTCAGTGCGTGAACGTTAACAGCGCGTGAAGACAACAGCACAATTTCATTAGTTAACCCATTATTTTCTGCCTACTCTATCGCATTACCCAGTCTAGACCTGTGTAAAGGCTGTGCGGCTGAGCGTGCCGTTGAGACGACGTCGGGTTTCTTCAACTCTTTCAGTCAATCATATTACTTCCCTCGTAACCCGAATTATCTCTTTTCTGGTACCGATACTTTTTTTTTTTTTGAGTCTGGTACGACATCCATTAATACGACTTCTCAAGTCGTTTGAAATATTTCGCTTTTTGCGGCAATAATATGTCAGTAGCCATTTCTTAGTATTCCCAAATCATCGCTAGTTCCAATGTCGGCAGTTTGAAATCGCTTGATTTAACAAGTTCGGGATAGTTTCTCATTTTTGCGTGCCTTCTTGAAACCAGGTCGATCATGGCGCTGTTCTTCTAAATGCAGGAACAAATATCACGGTAACAGGTACACCACAATGTCAACGTTTTTTTTTTTCAAAGACAATAGTCTGTCATTGTTTTTCTTTCTTTTTTTTGGGGGGGGGGGGGGAAGAGGCTATCTAAACTCAAACATTTTCGTGTGTAGGCTCATCTGTGTAGTTATCTCTAAGTCAACTGAACTGCACGGCCAAAACTAGGCAATAAAATGCTTGAATACTCAGTATATATGGGCAAGACCATTCCAAACTACAAAAACAGCGGCCATGGCTCATACAAAACCACATACTCACCACAAAAGAAGCCTCAGGCATATTTGAGACAAAAAACATACAAGTGCGTATTCGAGAGTACCAGCGTCCTCTTAATTAAGAATGCGTAGGTATTGTGCTGCTGAGCCCAAGGACGCGGGTTCAATTTCGGCCGTTGTCACTGTTCTTCAGAGGGAGGTGGAAATGGAAAACGCCCATGCGTCGGCATTTCGGCCCACGTTAAAGATCCCCGGGTGGTCGAAATTAATCCGGAGCCCTCTACTACGGCGCGCCTCATAGCCTGCAGGTGTGGCTTCGGCGCGTTATGCCCCACAATCAATCAATTAAGAATGCGTGGACGGTTCACGTTTAATATTAAGATAAAAGAAACATTGAAGGATGTTTAAGCTTCGCCTTTAAGCGTTGAAGCCGGTATCGCTACGCGGCGAAGACGCTGTTGCGCGCCCGGCACAAATATACGGCAGAGCATCCACCACACCACTTTCAAAAACGACCGAGCGAGCGCTAGGGCGTGTTACACACTATTGCTCACGTCATCGTAATCGCTAGCGGTGTCCACGAGCGGTGAAAACTTTCCGCTCCTGCTCGCAAGCCAACTGTTTGGGCAGCGCCTTACGGTCACGGGGGTTTCAGGGGGCACCGCAAGGTGGCGTTACGGAATTTTTCACTCACGGCCAACGACGCCAACAGCACCGGCTTTTCTTCTTACAAGGCGCTTAACGCTTCACGTTGGAACAACGCTTTAAAACAATGTCTAACAGAGGCGGTATAATAGCAATAGCTAGAACAAAAGATGTCGGCTCGAGCTGTTACAGGCACAACAGAAACACAAAGTTCCAACAGATGGCGGGCGAGTGGTGCGCACGCGCGAAAATTGAATTCAATTGAGCGAACTTCCGTTGCATGTATCTTGGAAGGAGAAAGAGGGGAGGGGAAGCGTGTGAGGGTGGGAGAAGAAGGGAAGAGAGCGTGTTTTTAGCTGACAGTGACGAAGAATCCAGCCAAGCAAGCGGATATGCGACCTTTTTTTTAAGGCCAAGGCTTCCAAATGGCTTATTTTTTGTAACCTCTTTGTGCGTGATGTGACCAGAAAAGGGTTACCGCTGATATCGTTCCGACCTGGCCGAGCATCCTGCCGAAATGTCAGATGGTTGACCCCGCTGCGCACCAAGCACTGAGTCTACGGAACAGCAACCCGTATTTGAAACAATAACAACAACAACCCGGCCCGAGCAGCGCTTCAATATCAAGTAAGCACCTAAACCTCTTCTGCTGGCTGCGTGGTGGATGTGCGTGACAGCTAGCGTGGACGGGGCTGGAAAATAGCAATAATGCATTCGGACGAAAATGGAGAAAGGTATGTAAGAAGCAATTGAAAAAAAGAAGTGCTGCCCGGCTTCGCAACGCGAAGGAAATCAGTTGTAACGGCGGCGCAGAAAAAGGGACCCCGCCGAGATATATTCCCATAACGAGGTCCTCTGCTCTCAGTCGTGATGGGTTCCACGGACTGGCGACCCTTGTCAAGCAGACGTCCCTTCTTTTACCGACGACGGCGCATGTGCGTGTGCTCGCGGTTTTCCTTTTTTTTTTTCCGTCTCTCGTTGTTTCGGTTCGGCCCTGCATTTGTGCTGAGCGCAGATGGCGCATTTTCCCTGCTACGGCAGCACGTCACTCAGCAAGCAGAGCAGACTCAGAAGAAAATGCAGTACGGAGAAGAGAGAGAGAGGAGAGCAGAGATCGAACGGGGTGTAGCGGGCCGCAAGAGTGCCGCCTGCCACCGCGTCAATAGAGAAAAATGAGCCGTCCGTGGTCGTTTTGCCAGTGCCACGGTGTCAATAAAATGTCGCTTCATCATTCGCCATTGAACCAAAAGGAGTTCCTTTTTTTCCTCAGTGGACAGAGCTGTGCGTCGGAATGCAGCAGTCGAGGCTGTGTTCTTATTTTGTTGTTATTATTTTGTGCTCACCTGAGCGCGTATTTCGCGTTCTTAGCAATGCGTGCCTGCAAGTTCATTCGTGTGTGTTGCGGCATCTACTCAAAGTCGCGATGTATGGTAGTTGTTTGTGCGCATTTGAAGCGTCTACGGGAAAAAAAGGCCGTCCACAGTTGTCATTCGCCATTCCCGGACAAAAGGAGGACAGGTTTAATTATAAACATTTTTGATAAAGTGAGGTGGTTTGAAATTGCGATCCGGCTGAAGAGCACATAGAAAACATACATCTTGGAGGACGACAACTCAAATCAGCATTCCAGAAAATTTCCGAGTACTTGTGGCTTTTTTTTTTTTTTTTCATTTACCCTTAGAGCTACAACGAGCATAGCACGTCCGTGCACAACGACCCCTCCCATGCTCAATGACCCTCTCCTGCTCATGCTCATGACCTTTCTAGGTTAAAACTTGATTGCGCGAAAACATTTTTGCAGACGTTTATATTTTCTGCTTTCTTCATTTGAGGCCGGATACTTCTAAGCCCTGGATACGGTCAAATGTTTGAGATACGCTGCAGAATACGAAGAGGACTTGTTTCCCGGGAAGGAAAGGTGGATACGTACGGAGGAACATGTGAAGCCATCGTTGTGCAAAACCTGAGGGAATTATACGTCGGTGGCACGAAACAGCTCCCACAAAACTGCTTCTCAAACACGCAGTAGACTTTTTTCTATTCTCCCTATATATTTAAATCTATTTCGCCCCTTATTCACTGTTTCTGCCTTTTGTTCCCTTTTCTGTTTTCTCTCCGCTATATTGCCCCCCATCTGAAGCAGGAAGCCCCACCGTTCATGGGGCTAACCTCCTAACAATTCATTGAAACTTCTCTCTCTCTCTCTCTCTCTCTCTCTCTCTCTCTCTATTCTCTCTCTCTCTCTCTCTCTCTCTCTCCATCTTCCTCTCCAAGGGGTGGAGTACATATTGACTCAGAAATTGGAAGAAGAGACGAAGAGGTTCGATCATAAAACGTGCATCCGCCCAACAGACAAGTGCTTAAGAAATAGCCAGTCAGTGTGAATGAATGAATGCGTGAATTTATTTACAAATACTGCTGTCCCATGCCTGGGACATTGCAGGAGCGGGTACAGAAAAATCCAACAATAACACAGAAGCAAACAATAGTGCGCACAAATTTTGTGGCTAACACATAAAGTTCTTCCGGAACTCTATAGTGTTCAGTCTACGCAAAGCACCATCAAGCTTGTTGCACAGTTCCACCACGCGCGGAACAAAAGAGAATTTGAAACAATCCAAACGAGACCTGAAGGGTACAAGGTTCAAAGCATCTGTACTACGTGTTGTGCGGATGGTACATCAGCGAAAGATAAGGGCGCGTGAACGCGGGTTGTATTGTGTACAATCTTGTGCAACAAGATAACACTCTCACGCGTACGGTGGTGTTCTAGTGAAGGAAGTAAGTAACAACAAGTGCGCATGTGAATACTATGAGAAGTCTCGATCATAACGATTAAAATGAATCGTATAGCCTTTTTCTGCACAGATTCTAATCTGTTTTTTATCTTGTTCAAGATGAGGCGACAAAACCACAGAGGCGTACTCGAGATCGGTCTCACTAAAGTCTTGTAGCAGTTAGCTTGCTATTTAGTCGAGTTTTTCAATCTACGCTTTAAGTACCCAAGTTTCCTTAGAGCTTGAGAGCTTATCTGGTCAACATGTTTGCCAATTTAAGGTCAGGTGAGAAGGTGACACCGAGATACTTGAATTCGCTCACATGTGCTAGGGTGCACCCACTGTAGTTATAACTGTAACTGAGAGGCTGTTTTTTATTTGAGAAAGTCATAGCTACATTTTTCTTGTATTTTATGGGCATTTGCCACGTGAAACTCCAATCGCCGAATAATGAGAATACGTTGTTGAGCATTAACTGGTCTTGAGAAGTAGTAATACAGTTATACAGTACGCAATCATCGCCATACGGACGCATGTTTACAGTAGTTCCAGAGATGACATTAACAACATCATTAATGAATATAATAAACAAGAGAGGCCCCAGCACAGAGCCTTGCGGCCCACCAGATGTGATTTCAACAGGGGATGATTGCACCTGGTTGAAAGTAACGAATTGAGATCGAGAACGCAAGTAATCCGCAATCCATCCGAGTAAGTTAGAGTCTTTGAGAAAGGAACTAAGTTTCAGAAGAAGTTTTTTATGGCATACGTTGTCGAAAGCTTTGGAGTAGTCTATGAAAATTGCGTCCGTCTGACCTCGTTTGTTAAGTGATGTACCGATGTCATGAGCGAATCTTGACGCTGCGTTTTGTTGTAGAAAATCCTGCTCGGAAGCCATGCTGCACGGGGACAGAAGTTGATTGCGTCAAATACTCAACAATATGTTTATGAATAATATGTTCCAGGAGTTTGCAGCTTGTTGAAATTAGGAAAATTAGCCTATAATTTGGAATGAGCTGCTTATTGCCAGATTTAAATAACGGGATAACATCAGCTGTCTTTCAAAGTATGGGAACAGTAGCCGACGTAAGCGATTTCGCAAAAATGACAGTCAAGTAACGAGTACCGCCTCAAGAAAGTGTTAGGAATGCCATCAGGACCGGAACTTTTAGTCACGTCTAATTTTAGTATCAAATTGTGAACACCTGAACAAGAGATTGTGATGTCTGGAATGTAGGACTGAGCGAAGTTGTAAGCATAATCTGGGATAGTGCCATTATCACGAGAGAAAACGGACTTGAAATAAGGGTTGACGCTCTTCTGCAATAGTCTTAGGATCGGAACATGATTGGTCATTCATAAGGAAACAAGACTCAACAGATGGCTTAGGGTTGATAGACTTCCAGAATTTGGTCGGGTTTCTACCATAATCAACGAATGAAGGAATTAATATGTTACAAAAAAGGACCTTGACTGAGCTCACTGTAACAATCTCTGGCAGCCTCTAGCCAGTCATAAGATACAGAGTTACGTTTCCTGCTTCCAGTTATATCCTTCCCCATGCCATGGTACCGTGTCTTTCAAATGCGAGTTTAAAAACCGAGCAATTTCAGGGTAGGGAAAGCCATTTCATAAGATTTTTCGTGTTTCTAAAGGGCAACCTACGTTACTAAGAAAATGAGGTCCAGAATGCGATTTCCGGGGCCGGCGTTTGTTTCGGCATTTGTAGAGCGCTCGTTCTTCTTAGCTCTCCAGAGTGCAGCCTTCATTGGGACGCGTCCCCAGACGGGAGGACCAGCCACCCGCTGTAAGAGTGGGTGGGCCGTCCCATCGTGCTCGGGAAAGGTCAGAGAAACGCGCCGAGCCGCTCCGTCCCTTGGCGTGCCTCTCGTAAGAAGGAGTGGGCTATCCATAACGTCCTCAACAAGGGAGAAACAAAGAGGAGAGATAAGAAAGCTGTAAAGCTTCAAAACGCACTGCGGCGACCGCACGATTAAGCTGCGGCCGAAAGTGAACCGCGGTGGAACAAGAAATGATCGATGGAGCGGGAGTCTGGAATAAGTGGTCAGCGGACTTCATTGAGCTTCACAAGTGCGCACCCGTCTCCTGGGAATTTTGTTTTCGCGATTATCTTCTTTATTTCGCGTTCGTTGTTCTTTTATTATAATTCACTCCGCATCCTTTTCCTCCCGTCCTGACTCCATCTCTACCTTTTTTAAGTGTGACTGCACTGCTTATTTGTATGTTTATTACTGCATACTGTCCTCTGCTTGTCTTGCCAGCTATTTCGTTCCGCTGTGACTGCTCTATAGGCGCCGCCAGAAGACAGCCGCTTGGCCTGGTCTCCCTGATCCGTCGTGTACGAGCGGGAGCCCGTTCCCTGCGCATTTTATGCGGCGCTTCCCAAGGTCGTTCCGGTCTGTTTCAGGCGTCACTGTAACATTTGCGTCACAGCGTCGGTTTGAGAATGACGGAGGGCCGAGACAGTTGCGGGAGACAGCACTCCGCTTAGCGACGCCAAGAAGGACCGTACGCGCATGGGCCCCAAGACGCGCGGCTTTTGGGGTTTCAATCAGTGGTGGCCACGCATCAGCGTTCATTTTTAGTTGTAGTTGTTGTTGTTACCGTTATTGGTGTGCGCTCGCCTTTCCGGCATTCAGCGAAAAGCTTAAGTCGAAAGTCGAGTTTCGTTTATGTAGGAGCAGCATGTAACGCAGGGCATTGGTTTATAAATGGCACGCTGGAGTGGATAGGGAATTTCGGCCTAAACCACTTTGCAGATTGTCGATGAGATGTTAGCGTTGATAACTGCGATGTCACCAGCTGAATCATTGGGGAGTAACTCATTTTTATATATGTTAGTTTTTATTTGCCTTTTTTCGTATTCTTGTTTGGTATCCTGTGTTTTGCTTTTAACGGCGGCGCTGTTATACCAGCGGTAAGTTCGCCGCTGTAGGAAAAATACTCAGAAAATTCCGAGCACTCGTGACGTCGTGCATCGCGGCGACCACCCAGTTTCCTCGACATACGCACTGGCTTTAGCAAAAAAAAAAAAAAAAAAAAAAAGAGAACTGCAGCAGTGTCGTCAAGGTCTACCACCCATGCAAAAAAAAACAAAAGAAAACTCCAGCGCTAATGCTAAAGATGAAAATACACTGCTTGGGAGAGGTCACCGCGGCCACCGAAGCTATTATGAATAACTGGAGACATGGCTGCGAGGGTGCCAAACCTTCATTCCGGGACGACTTCCAGATCCCGCCACCGCTGCCTCGAGTCGATGACGAAGAGCTGGCAGAAGTCTACAATGTTGAGGATGACTCTGCGTTCATCACCACTCGCCCCGAATCAGATCACGACCTCTTCGATGCATATGACGGCGATTATTAGCACCGGAACTGTGCAAAAAACAATGGTACTGAAACTTAACTAATATGTCTGGCAACGCTCACCTACAACAGCTTCGCCATTCGTCTTGGGGCGTGAGTGCAAGCTTCCCTGAAATTTTCTTTGCGCCTTCATATATGCTTATTTTAATTTTTATTGTTTTCTTTGATGTTCTCTTACTTTTACTTGCTTCTTTTTCATTTTATCGTTTGTTTCTTGCTGTGCCATTTGTATCATTTTTGTGGAAATTGTTGCTATATTGCCGCGGACCATGTATAAGTTTATTGTTTGTTTTTGCTGCCCGGCCATGCCCAGCTGTGCTATCTGCGTCCCAAGCGAAGCGCGTCTTCCATTCTTTATTTTTATGCCACACGGGCTATCACATTCAGATAAGCGGACTGTCTCGCCCTAACGTCACTAGCCCAGAATGATGTTCTTTGATCTACAATGTTCTGGATGTAAATCGACGGTTCCAGAAACACTCGCGCCAAGAGATAAAAGCCTGCAGAGCAGACGCCATGGCATTCGAATCGCCGACACCAGTTTACGCACGCCACTTTGTTGATTGCTGTATCGCCGCCTTGTATTCTTTGAGTTGTTAGGGGAGCACAAGTTCGCTCCAATAAACTTGTTTTTCTTGAAGACAGCTGCGTCGTCTTTGGCAACGTGACAATATTGTTCCAGGGCATTCTCTGTGTCTAAGGGTTCCACACTTGAAATAGAGAAGCACTGGTTACACAACAAGAAAGAGAGGTAGCAGAATAACTTGCTGCCTGTATGCCTTCCTACACAGTTTTTAAGGAAGTATGTATCGAGAACAAAACTACCACCGAGAGACAAAATGTAGCCCGACAAATGTACCCCGAACAAAAACAATCCGCTTCCCTTTTTTCTCCCCCCTCAAGCCCCTAATCTGCTCTCGAACTACAGAACGTCTAGAAATACAGAACGTTGCACTCGGGGGAAAATAGCGCGCTAATTGGCGTGATTTTGAGTACCTTTACACTTCTTTTAAACTATGGCACAATAGCGTAGCGACATTCTTTATTGTGTCCATAAAGCCGATGAAGTCATGTTACTATTGCCCCAGAATCTCAATATCAGTAAGCATTTGTTCACTGCCCCCTCCGTTTTGCCTCCGTAAGTTCACAACGCAAGGTTGCGTTACTGTTGTACGCTTGATTAAGACAACTTCATAAACGTTGCTTCAAGCTATTTTAAACCAAAATATTTGCTAGTTATAGTCCCTTTTACAGTCATACCACGAAGCCGACTTCGCCAGCATCACAGGCATGCTTTTTTTAACGCAAGTTGTACGCCATTCGGTATGACGCCGCTGCTTAACAAAGCAACGCATTCTTCTCAACTTTTCAACCCTTAACTATCGTTTTCGTCCAGGCAAGCTTTTCGCCGTAATGATAAATTTTTCAGGCGGAGCGAAAGAGTAGTTTTGATTGGCCAGCGTTAAATAAGAACTGAGTGCGATTAGCTCTGCAGTAATGAGCAGTGATTAGCCAGTTCCCTAAGAATCACGGGGAATGTTTTGCTTATTGGCATTAGGAACGAAAGCTTGCCTAAGTCTGCCCTACCCTGACACCTTCGAGATTGCAGGAAATATACCAAAGCCGCGAAACTGAGCTGTTCTTAAAGCAGGAACCACGGTGGCATAAACTGTTCACGATCCTCACAAATACCAGTGCTTAATCAAAGGGGCCATGAAGACAAAATTCAACTTCGGCTCAGTAAAGAGGCAGCTTTGCCCCGATAACAATGATAGTACTTTTGTAACAAACTTGAAACAAATATTCTAGAAATTATTGAAAACAGATGAAGCACTGTCGACTCCCTCGCCATTTTCCGGTGTTTTCTCTACGACTTCACATAATCTTGTTTGTGCGATTTGGCGGCAGCCGACGTAAAGGTACGAGCACACTGGCGTCGAACTTTCCGTGCCGCCCTGCCGACGGCAGCCAGCGGCGTCGCCCGCGCTGCGGGTGAAGGCTGCGACACGACGCCGCTGGCGGCCGTCGGCAGGGCGGCACGGCAAGTTTGACGCTAGTGTGCACGTAGTTACGCCACCGCCAAGATACAGACCAACCCAGTTATAGCAAACTGAAATATGCTCCGCAATTGGTTCGATATATCCAATAATTCGATATATCCGAGCCTCTAACGAATTTTTTTGTTACGATTTCGCAATAGCGGGCACTCCCTGCGCCATTCCGACATACAGAAACGAAACCGTACAGAATGCTATTCCTTACACAAAACATCCATTTATTGCATGTAATAAAGCTACTGGTGATTTTTAATAAAGAGTGGTGATTTTTGTTTTCACTTTCGTTGTGGTGGCCCCAACTAGCACCGCATTCTCTACACGAGACACCGTTTGCACCATTTAAAATCCGTGTCCTTCACTATCGAAGCAATATTGGCGGAGAACATCGACTGGCAAAAGCGCTTCATAAAGCGTCGGACGGCTTTATGTTGTGCATCCTCAGCCTCTTCAGTGCTTTCATCAGCACCAGCTGTCATGACATCGGCGATGGTGTGTGCACTCGAGGGGCTCACAGTGACGGCAACATCGTTTTCAACACTCAGGAAGTCATCTGAGGACGCTCCTTTCGGCACAGCATCTGGAACGTTGGCGAGCCCTTCGCGCAGTTCGCCGATGATGCCATCTTGGTCCGGACTCGCTGGCTGGATGTGCTCTGTCGTGAATCCCTTGCGTCGGAAACAGTTACGGAAGGTGTCGGGCATCACGTCGGTCAATGCGAGGCTCAACATGTAAATCGTAGCCAATCAGCATCTCAGTCACCTCTCCGAGACCACTCTATTTCGGTGGCAATTGTAGGCGCGCCGAGTTCGATATATGCGATGTGAACTTCGTTATAAGGAATATGCCTCACATGCATTTTCGTAACAGATTTTCTTTTGTTCGATATATAGCATAATTCGCTCTATCTGGGTTCGTTATAATCGGGTTTGACTGTACATGACTGGGCGATTGTAGTGCGGCCTCTAGTCTCATTTGATCGTATCACTTGAAGGCTAACTCGCATGCAACACACATATAACTGCGTTTTTAGCGCGGCCCATATTGCGCTACTCCGGCCCATGTTACGTCAGTGCAGCATAAAATGAAATCGTTCTTCAACATTTCTCGGTTTTATGAGGGTTAATAAATGCGGAGTGAGTCAAGCGAACACATCACGTTAGCGCGCTCCCTCTGGTTCAAAAACATAAAAGCTATGTTCAGAAACCCCGCATTCGATCTCTACTCAGGGTTTTACACAACCCAGTGTCTAGAGTGCCGTCAGACGGCACTCTAGCTCAGCGCTACAGCCACGGCTAGAGTGCCGCCGGACGAGATTTGAAGTTTTAAGACTGGGTTGACACCAGCCGGAGCGTCTGTCGTTGGGGCGTAGAGGTTTCGTCTAAGCTTCTTGTTACTGAGGGGGGGGGGGATGTGCGGGGGGGGATGTTCGGGGGGGGGGGGGGGGAGAGGGGGTTCGTGTCCGGCCTTTAACTTTTAACGCGTTTATTTTTTTACATCTTCAGTTATAACGAGTAATTTTTTTGGCTTGGGTTAGTTTTCGGTCTCTTAAATAATTGTTTTCTGTTCGTTAGCGTATGGTAGGTAAGTTTACGTTACGTTACGTTTCGTTAAAGGAGGGCGAAGAAGTGCCAGACCCGGCATTTTTTTTTATCGAAACGCCGGTGGAGGTCGCTTTAGTGGAGTGCTTATAGCACCATCGAACGGATGGCGAGCAACTAATATTTTCATACCACCCCAAGTTATTTACCGTCCCCAAATCCCGTTCTTATGGGCTTGTTTCTTATTCGCCTACATCAACAGAAAAAAAATTGAAGCTCTTCCACACTGTCAAGATTGAGAACCAGCGAAGCTGTATTGGCGGATAACTATACTGAGTTATGCATGGCGACTTCTTATATTAGTCGAATAAAGACGCACACACATAACTACCTGAGAATGAATTTTAAATTGGTTCACATATAACTTTTATGGGGATAGTTTTGGGTTTACAAGAATTACAGCCGTTTTTTGTAACCATACACTCG
The DNA here is from genome assembly GCA_013339765.2 of Haemaphysalis longicornis. Taxonomy (NCBI): domain Eukaryota; kingdom Metazoa; phylum Arthropoda; class Arachnida; order Ixodida; family Ixodidae; genus Haemaphysalis; species Haemaphysalis longicornis. The sequence goes on along the minus strand of CM023453.1, from coordinate 26,055,926 downwards.
CTCCGTATACGGCCACGTATTGACAACAGACGGGAATTCTGTAAAATTTACAACTTTGACGGAGGAGAGAAGCAAAAACGTCCGTGTGTTCGAGATTTCGGCACACGTTAAAGATCCCCAGGAGGTTACAATTAATCCACATACCTCCACTACGGCCCGCCTCTTCGCCTGCGTAGCGTGGGTGCGTTAAACCTCATAATCAATCAATAAAATTTTAGACTTTACTGTGAACTATTTACGACAAGTAAATGAAGGCGAAATTATAGGGTCGTCTTAGCGGTCGATTTCAAGACGATTTTCTAAGATTTATTAGATCGGGCGCTGCAGCGCGTTTCACACTATCTCTGGGGCGAGCGCGCGTAGTTCTTTGTGGAAGCGGATCGATAGACACGCTCAGTTTTGGTCAGAACGTAGCTCAAGACAGCTTCACTGTAAAGAAATTGAACTCCCCATCTAATGCTCAGGAGCACCTAGCTTTAATTACTGAGCGACCGTGACGGATGTATTTCACATCACCGCAATGCTTTAGCCCTTTCAGACGACGCTCGCTATTGCCCTACAATTTTTGTATTGTTTCTATGCTCTGTATGTCAACAAATAAGATGAATTGGCAGGTTACTGACCCAACACAATCCTAGTTTTTCTTTTATTTCTTTTTTCTTTTTACAGTCATGCACAGAATTGTGTACATAGCGACACAGAGGTCCGGGGCGTCTAGTAGCGCTGAATATTTCCACATACGTATATATTTGTGTGATATGCATTGTTTCTGTATTTTTTTAGGGCCGCAAGTCTTTTGAGAAAACGAGGAGAAAGCGTTGAAAAAGCTGACCCGCTGAAGCCGTAGCGTGCGTGTTTCGCCATTTTGTTTGTTTACGGTCGTAGTAATCTTACTAGCCGCCATATGGCCCTAAAATCTTTGTTGTTAAACGAAGGTTCAAAAATTATGCCGAAGTAGAAAAGACTTTCAGTTTTGGTATTTCTTTTTTGCGAAAAACCGCAGGATTGAAATGTACACAGTTTTGTACGTAGCGTCTGAAAGGGTTAGACAGATGCCGTGCAATGAATACACGCAAGAACAAACTGGCGCACGCTATTGTTGAACCGTCAATAAAGAAAAATAAATATCGGTGACGTTTTTTTTATTGGTACCGAAAAAAAAACTTGATTACTTTGACCCGCAGAGTCTTCATAATTCCCCTCTTCACTCTCGACAACACCGAGGGAATCGCGTGAGTGAAACAAAGCTTTCAAAGCTTTTGCACTTCGTTTTCTTTTGCGCATTGCCTTATGGGAAGTTTACAGTCTTCTCCACGTTCCCGATAATCAATGAGCGCGGTTTCTGGGAATTCCCACAAATTGTGTGCGGGCTTTCGGAGCTCGGTAAATCATTCCCGCTGATGCGTGCGTGCCCGCAAAAGGAGGCGCTTGCATCGCTGTCTTGGCGCATCTTTAGTGTTTTTCAGCTGAAAGGGAGTTTCTCACGCATTAGTATCGATTTGTGGCCCATCGATAGAGACAACTGGGATTACACCGACGGGCGGAAATCCCGTTACTCCGTTTGAATTTAGTGTTTCAACTGCTTGCGATTGGAAATAAAGTGGGCTTGTGCCTCTTGAGCCGTTCAGTTTGCACGTAGCAAAGTAGAAAATTCCATTAAGGGGCTCTTCTGTATAGCAGGGCTATCTCTATCTGAACTGAGGCCTTGTTGTCGAAGTAACACAAAATTGTTGCACCACTCACCTCATGGTGCGGTGATGGGATTGCGAAGGCGTTCTCGTGAACGGGGGAAATGAACTGTTTTCAGTTGTTGGTATTGAACGTTCGAGCCATAGTTGACACTTTTGCGAAGGAAAGTTTGACATCCACCCAAATGCAGGCATACGGCTACATTTAGCAGCCATACGACTGCTCCGGTTAAGCGGTGGTCCCGAGTTCGAATCCTAGACCAGGACGAATTTTTCTTCAACTGCGAAGTTTCTGAGAAAGTTGTTTAACTTTCAGTTGTTGAAAAAATAGCTGCATTCAGGTGGATATCAAACTTTCCTTCGCAGAAACTGACTCCACCTTGGGATTTCCCCTAAATCTGGTCGATTAACAGTTGACACTTTTGGGCATCTATTATGGGCAATGATTTCCGTGTACATTGTCAGAAGCAACTTTATGTTTCTCGACCATTCGGGATCGTGAGCAAAAGTCTCCTCGTCGAGCTGTGCTGGTCAGTGTTTTGCGGGCACGCGCAGCGAGTTCCGCTAAACGCTGCTCGTTCGGGACGCTGTCGCAGCCTTTTAGAATGCAGTAGACGCCGTCTCCTGTATTGAAGCTTTCCGAGCGATGGAAAATGCCCCGTCTGTGGAATAGGAGAGACGTGTGACACCGCCGACCTCGGAGACGAAGCGCTGTCTCCGGAAGGGAAAGGGATGTCCCTGGTTTAAATGCTAGAAAAGATGGTAGTATACTATGTGCGTTATGCTTTTTAGAGGCTTTTTTTACTACTAACTTTTTCTTTGTAGCGTCAAATATCTTGAGAGTAGGTTACGGTGAATTCACGTTATTTCTTGATTTTAGGGAAGTCCGGAAACCTGCCCTGGATAGGAATCCCCGACCTATACATTACTTTAACACTACTTTACACTTGCGTTTAGTTTCTTGTGGAATCACAGCAAAGCGCCATGCATGAGGAGGAAGTGAGGGTGGGGAGAGGAAGAAGGAGGTGTTTTTATCGCCGACGTCACGGATGATGCTCCGGGCCGCCTTATCGTCGTCGCCCGTATCATTAGCGCCTCTCGCCGCCAAATGGTTTCGAGATTACAGACGCTCGGCGGCTCGAACAGCGATTGGGGGTCCATTAGCCGCCTCATAAACTCCGCTGCACCTTCGCTCCTCGGCAGCGCAGTCAGACGACGGTATCCCAAGTACGGCTGAGCTGCACCGAGCCGCATGGAATCAAACGATCAAAGACAAAAAATAAATAGACACACCGTGGTGTAGATCCCAATTCGGCACGACTCGCTCCGCCCTGCGTGCATAATTTCATTCAGTATAGGTTGATTCGGAAGGTTTTATTGAGCGAAGCAAGTAGATAGGGCAGTTTTCTAAATTTAAGCAGGATTCTTGCCATGAGATATGCAGTAGACAGAGATATACTTTATTTGTGAGCCTATATTTGCTATCAGCGCAATGGTGTAACCAGGTGCAAGCCATATGTACAGTGGCCTCAACGTCAATTCATGCGTTTAAAAGGCCGCCCGTTGTTTACTTTAGACAATTATGACAAATGCACTATCCAGTTATGCGCTCGCAAGAGAACTTTGAAGATATCCCTATGAAGAACTCTTAAGAGGCGCGAATGTTGTATGTGTATAGTTGCTACACGCAGATCTCATGATATTCGTTTAAGAGAACCTGTTGAAATAAGGGACTTAGCGGTCGTAGGCACAACGCGGAGGAAGAGAAAAGTAGCCTAGACATCGAGTGTTATTAGCGGGACCGTGAAGCTAGTGCGTTACACGTGCAGTGTCGTTGTCACCACCGCCACCTAAATCCTCGGCGTTAAAAAGGTTGGTCCCCGGCCCTTTTACAGCGAAGGCGTTCATGGGACTTTCGTTGTCGTATCATTTGGTGTAATGTGTGGGCGTGGCTAAAATAGGAGTTATGTAAGTTCACGGTCGGTCTGGTGCAGATCACGGCAAGCTTCTCGTAAATGCATGATTAGCAGAAGTGGGAAGATGCGGGATCGGTTTAAGGGGTGTTATCAGAAAAAATGTGTAAGAGGTGATAGTCTACCATGTATGCGATGCTTTGATTCCACCCCAGCAAGGGGAGATGTAAATTGGGTTAGTGGATATAAGATGTGCAAATAACAATTGGTAGAGATTAGGGCCAGCGAATAAAAGTAAAAAAAATTGGAAGGAAATTATTTGGCTGCATGAACATGCTGACTTTAGGCAGTCCAGAAGGATATTGAAGTGCGTGATTAATCCCCTTCGCATCGATGTTGCCCGACATTACGGTGAAGGCGTTTTTGCTGGGTCCACTGACACAAAACACCTCTCCACAACAGAAAAGCTAGAATTGAATAGAAGGAGCCATGACCGCCTATAAAAAATGGGGCAATTGTGCTCGCTCGACTATAAATCTCTCGAAACTCCAGTATACAGCGCAAGAGCAAAGTACGTGTTCTTGCGACTCTTTCGTGCAAGAGACGTCTTACTTCGACAGAGCGACGAAGCATGAGCTAGAAAATGACGAACACGTACGATACACGAGGTAAGTAACTATAAAAGTGTCTATGCAGTAATAACGTCTTCGCTCTTTCCCTCGAGCCCGATAGAACTGACAAAGCTATAGTGATCGGCAAAACGGAGCGGCATTCTGTGATATTCTCTCGGGGGCAGACACGCTTTCACCACTTTTGTTTTTGTCACAATTCTCGGTAAAGCGGCTATCGAATGCTCTCTTTACTGCGGCTGGAAGGATACCGGCCAAGAAGCGGCGAATATTGCTCGTGCTCAGTAACGTACACGCGCGCAAACCTTGAGCCGACCGCATACACGAAATGTCGAAAAGGGAAGAAAAAATTCTCGTCGAGCTTCTGAGTGATCTGTTGCGAGTAAAGCTATAAAATTTGACTCGAGCATATTGTGGCGTCATAACCTAATGTTCCAGAGCCCCTACAACCCATCTTTGAACTTCCCTCCCGACCCCTGTTGCGCTTTATGCACGTGGTCAATGAGCGCGTCCAATCATTAAATTAGGTTTCGTGAAATCCGTAAGCCAGACATTACTGCTACGCAGATGACATTACTTGCAGAACTCTTTGAAAAATAGTTTTACTGTCAAATTCTTGAATGCTCGGGCATCCTTGAGGCATGAGCAATATCACCGCTGTTGGCCGGCTTCCTTTCGGTTGTAGCAATAAAATCATTTCTCTCGCCCTGTCCACAACCCATTTTTTAAACTTCAGGACGAAAATAATAAAAAGTGATATATGAAAAAGAAACGGCTGATGTAGCGAGCCCTGCCTAGTGCTATTCAGCTATCCTAAAGCTGCCGTCTCAATATTTCGCTAGTTTATCATTTGCTCATGTATCTTCTTTTCTTTTTTCAGAGTGCTTTATTAAAAGGTTCTGCCTGCATTCATAATTCCAGCACGAATTATAAGCAAAAAGGGCATTATGGAGTTGAGCCTGTCGTGTTTTTGAATAAATTAAATAACAGAAAATTACAAGCACTCATTACGCCTTCACACACAAATCCTCCACACCTGCTATAGTCAGTAACGATGATTGCTTCGCTTAATTTAAACTAACTAGATTAATTAAACAAATTAATTGATCGAATGCTCATTAATGAGAATGCGATCTGCAGCTATCCTGTTAACATCGCAAGCAACAAAAAAAGTTCCATATTTACAAAAGTTATTCCTTACGCGAGTGCACATTTTGACGATCCTTTGAAGACAGAAGAATGTATGGAACTGCTAAAGTGCTTCTCCTTACTATTTCCTTCACATCCGATACCATTTCCAGCATCTGTGCCTCGGTCTTAGCATCGCTTAGCATCGACGTTTTTTTCTTCTCGCATTGCTGCAGCCATCGAGATAGTTCCTTAGCAATTTCGACGGCTTTTTCATGCCAGGAGTTTATGCCTGTTCTTCGAAAAGCACTTGATGCGAAAAACAGTTTCATATTTCAGCAGTCTAAAGCTGCGTGTTCACTCAATGGTAGCGGGGAAATAAAACGATCTAAAGCATAAACATTATGTTTGAGTTTAATGGTGCAGCTGCTATTAAAATCTATATCTAACGGGTAGCGTTTCCGGTACTTGGCGTTCTGGATCAGATAAGAAAAGCGGCGTTGCATAAAATCTAGGTGGAGCAAAAGTCAGGTTATTCTGCTATCGTTGCTTGTTCATGATGGAACATGAGGAGATGCACTTGCAGTAGGAAAATAATGAGCAAAATACTCTTTTTTTTTTTGCAACGTAAGAAGTGCCCGTAGTGCGCATCAATCTTTCCTTTACGGCCCCTTAAAAGTCTTGTCTTGTTTTTATTCTTTTTTTACCTTCCTTCACTCTTCTTGCCCCAGCATATCCACCCCCGTATCTTCTGCCCGAACATTATGGTATCCCTTAGTCGGATGACAGCAGTAGGTTCTCCTTCCTTCCTTTCGCAATATATTCTTTTCTTCTTGCTGTTACTATACAATCACGTCCAGGGTTGACATTTAAGAGATGGTTGCCTTTAAAAAAAAGCAGCCAGGCTGAGTAAAAAAACCCTAATTACACCCTTTAAATAGTTAAAGTGTTCATAGTAACAGCGCTAACAACACGAGACAAAGAGAAGAGGGCACAAACACAACGTTGTTTGTGTTTGTGCCCTCTTCTCTTTGTCTCGTGTTGTTAGCGCTGTTACTATCGAATTCGTACCAACTCGCCCAATCTTCCGTTTTAGTTAAAGTGTGCTAAATTTCAATACTGAAACGTTACAAAAATAAGGCAGTAGTCTTTGTGTCACAAACAAGACATAATATGTTCTTTTCTTGCAGTTTACCCTGGGTCTTTTGACATTGGTGGCAGTTTATAGTATAAAATAATTATGAGTACCAATTTCAAACGATCGTATTTTGAAAGAAAACCTTAAAAACGTTTCTTCGACACCAATAGTGATAGTACGGTACCTGGAGTAGGAAGCTTAAGCTTGGTTAGAAAGGCACCACGTTTACTGCCTACCTATAACTGGTAAGACGGACATTCGAATGTGCATCATATAGGGCTTACTGTTTTCTTTTGTTAATGAGACTGGATGGGCCAACAGCATCCCTAAACAAAGCAATTTTGTTGTGGCGACACAGAACGGCAATTTCGTTCGGTTATATTTCACAATTTGGGCAAATATATGAGGATAAAGAATGGAAAGATTCTTCACATAACCTGGACCAACGTTTGAAACCATGCATTTTACGGTTGGGTGCTAGACCACAAGAGGAATTTTGTTTCGATACATACGACCAAGTCTAGCAGCGTTTTGATGCATTTGTTTGAAAACATCCGCAGCGTGATGCCATTTGCGTTTGTAATCGCAAAAATAGTTGAAATGTTTTTTTTATTATTATAAGCCTGCGCAGAATCCAAACATAGGCATATCCAGCCAATTAGCTTATCAGTAAAACGCCTTCTAAAAAAGAAAAAAAGAACATGATAACGGCGTCAAGCTGATGAGCCCTTTAGGAGGGAAAACAAATTGGGCCAACGGTCAATTATTCCAGAAGCCTTAATAGGGGACGGATCCGTGTTATCTTAGCTGTGAAAGTGATTGCCAGAAATTAAGCATACGATATAACAACAACAAGAAAACGAACGAATAAGGCTCTCTGAGGGATGATTCCAAGTCGCGACCTTTGGATTTCGCCCGAGACAGGAGCAGACAGACTCCTAGTGTTTCTTCTTTTTGGACGTAAGAATGAAAGCCAGCCTTCAGAGCGATAAACAGCGTTCCACGACTACATGGTGGAATGCTTATTGTTCCTTTTCCGTCTCATCCCTTTTTTCTCCGCCTGTTTCCAGTTTAACCCACACCCCTTAGCTACGACCGCGTATTGTCCGTAAGAAAACCATTTCAACGGTGTACCTGTGTTCATTCACTCAACGACTGCGCATTTTCTATTTATAATCAGGAAAATGCGACACAAAGACCTCGGGCTGTGACAGTCGCGCAGCAGGGTACTTCGGCCGCGACAGCTGCTGACGTCACGCAGGTTTGAGTGACGTGAATTGACCGAGGAAATGTCCGCGTTTGCCACTTTCAGAGACTGGTACTGGATACCGCTTTCTAAAAGGGGTTCCGTTTACTGATATACAGGACAGCTTAAAGGTAACGGCAGGACGTATGTGAATGGGAACTCACTCACTCTTTCCGACAGCTACTCGTGCATTGGTGCAGTTTAAAAGGTGCTGAAAAAACCGATGCAGACATTCAAGTTCTAGCTAAGTTCCAAGTGGAATTCATCCAGGAGTGGATAGGTTTGAAAGTCACATTTCTGAGATGAAGTGGGCAGCAAGCATTCCATATGTCACGTAAAAGCAGTTAATTCACGAGCTCCCCCAGTGTAAGCTGATTTGACTGCTGCTGTATAACACGGTCGAAATTTATACTTTCGTAGCTAGTGTCACTAGATAAGGTTGCAGAGGATCGGCACTCTTTTCTCCTATTGTTCCGTGCCGCCGCCGTTATCATTGGTCAGTTCGCATCACGTGGCATTTGGTTACACTGCGAAGGTTCATGGGCATCGCCATTTTGTTGTTTATGCGTTTCCTGTCGGCCAACTGTGGTAGTCTCAGCTTGCCCTCCCCGCTCTGCGGCTGCGCGCGACTGGGGCCGTTCCGAATGCGAATCAAAGATGACTCGCTGAAGAGCATTTCAGCTGCGGAAGTGTGTCCGAAGATGCCGTGTTGCTGCGTCGTCGGCAGTGTTGTTTACAAATGGCCTCGTCAAATCTTTTGGTGAGGCCGCAGGAGGGGCAACCTCTGACAACACTGATAAAGACGAAAATGGCCGCCGTTGATCACTTGCGTCCCTCAGTGACGGTACTCTGTATCTTATCTAGTGACACTATTCGAAGCGATGCTCAAAGGCTACTGCGTATGAACTACTCGTGTAAACAATGGGCTCACAAATTTGCATGCGCTGTTGGAACACAAATACAGGAGCCGACCGACAAAAAAAAGCGATAGGCGATTCAGCTTCTGAGTTGCTTTTGGAAGTGGCGCGACCGGGTAATGACAAGCAAAAACGTCTTTTTGCTTGTCGCTTTTCATAGTGTTCCAAACCGTTTTATTCGGTACAAACAGTATGCTAGCCGTTGAAAATTTCAAATTGAAATAAAGCTTGCCGCGTTAAGAAGCGCCTGGGCCACGAAGTGCGCCTCAGCGCCGAATGTTTGACCCACGGACGGCTTTGCATTTCGTCTTTATCAGAAAAACAGTCCCTCCGGGCAGCCGCAAAACCCTCGAATTTCGTGCAAGTTGTCGAAGGAAGAGTAACGTTTGAGTTAAGGGCAGCAGCAGAGGAACGTGTCAAATATGTAAAGAGGGCTTGCATGTAAATGCTAAAATATGTAGATTGCTGGATTTTTTATTCAAAACCTGAAAATATACAGAAAATGCTTTCTGGAAGGCAAAACCACTTCTACTGCATTGACTGTGTAGGGAACAGCAACTTATGCAATTGGTACGTGCCTCATTTTGCAAACCCGTGCCTATCCATGGTTTCCGCCATCAGGTTGGCGGCGCCCCTTTCATCGCGGAGGCCGCGGTCCATCCATCGTATTTTTGTGACTCCAGTTCGCTTATTCTTCATTCAAACGAACACTGCGATATATGCAGACGCGTGGTTCGGAACACTCCCGCGCATTCTAACATGACGTGCCCATGTTCTGCGCTTTATTTCTGCCCCACTGTACTATCGTTCGTTCTACCCTGCTCGGCTCTCGAGCCTTGGCCGCCTGTGCAGCCCCGCTTTCCGGTCCACGGACAAGAAATATTCCGGGCTGTAAACTCTTTTCTATGCATGTAAAAAAGATTGTTGGCATTCTTTCTAAAGGGTGGCTTGACCAACAGACCGATCTTCGGCATTAAATTCTGGAGTGGACTGATGGTTTCTACGCATGAGATGTCGCAAATGCGCAAGTGCTTCGCGTTATTGTTCCTATTACTAGTACCTCAGCCACACGGCACATTTAATTACATTCCCATCGAATGTCATTCGTTCGACTTAATGCTCTTTTCTTGACGCGCTGCTACACGGCCAAAATTAATGTCTTCTGCAAATGTTGGCAGTTGCGATGGGTAAAAACTTGCGTAGTGGAAATATTTTAGTAAGCGCTTCAATATTTGGAAAAACTGAGCGAAAAGAGCTCAAATACGTTTACTGCACTTTTGTATGTACTTTAAGCACAGTTTCATCAACTTATTGAACACGGTTAAACACTGCCATCGCACCAGCACGGAACATTTAAACAAACGTGGCCAGTAGCGCCCACCACACCGACTGAGGCTGGCCCAGTAGCGAGACTAGCAGTTTTCTTTTTTACAGCTCTATTTGGCTTGTTTGGTATAAAAAATAAATGACTAAAGAATTATATGCATGTAAATGTATTATAATGCCACTGACGCTTTAGTGATCGTTTCTGGGTGTGAATTCCCACCGAGTCTCTGGTGTCGAGATAATACATTTGGTGGCAGAACGCAGTCGAATGGGTTCCGCAATCTCTTTAGGGCCCGAATGTCATTTTGATCGAATGTCATTACATTTTCTCGTGTGGCAGCAAACGAACGTCTTTTGGAACGATTCACATTCGATGGGATTCACATTAACTTTGCCGTGTGGCAGGGGTATAAGCCCGGATCCGGCTTACTGTGATATCTTAGGGCACCCACAAAGGACGGTGCTTTCTTATTTTCACGTTTATCGCGAAAGCCGATTTTTCAGCGTTACCGTCTTTACGTTTCTTTTTTTTTTTGGACACCAGTGTAAGGGACACAAGCAGCGCCGTGCGCAAACAACCCCACCCAAGTTGAGATTCTAAATTAAACTGGAGCAAGAGCGACCCTGCTTTTGCAGTGTCTTTTTTTAACACAAGAATAGCTACAGGCCCATCTGTCTACATCTACGATTCAATCCGGCCCGGAATATTCCTAAACCTTAACGCGTATGGCAGGGCATCGTGTTGCGCGAGGCGGCAGTCGTGGGGTTTTTCCGAGGCACAAATTTCATCGCTACAGGATGCAGTCGCGGCGCCAAAAGGGAAATCACCGCCGTTGCTCTTTCATTGGGCAGTAGAACAGGCTACCTCATTTGAGAAGCGAAATCTGACTCGGGCAGCTCCCGCATAGTGCGCAGAGCGTAGGAGGATGCCGATGGCAGGGTAAGGAGTTCTCTCCATGCGTCACATGCCCTATGCTTATTCCAGAAGACGTGTTTAGTTGTGCGCAAATGTTACGTCATAGAATGCTTGGGAGTTCTGTGCAGCGCGCAGGGTAGCCGCATACAAGACGTGTACGACCGTTGCGCACAATTTCTCCGATTGTGTAATGACCATTTAGACTAGAGGTGACGTTAGGACTCTTGAGCTACTGAGGTCCGTTCCGTCATTTCTGAATTGCATTTTTCAGAGGTGATGTGAGCTACGGTGAAAATAAATTTTGTGCACCAATAAACTGCGTTTGAAAAGTTCTAGTTCATATAAAAGCTTCCTGACTACCGCGTAAATTGTTTTTTTGTTACGATATATCGTTTTGAACGACGTTTGGGCAACTGAAATAGAGACCAGTTCCGTTCCTGCTGAGGTGTAGCGCAGTCTAACAACGAAACGGTCAACGTAACTTATCTTGTGTGGCGGTGGTATACGAGTCTTCTCTGTCGTTCAGTATTTCTTCGACTGCAGTATTCAATATTTGTTTATATCCACACCCACTGGTTACACATTGCACTTCAGTGGCGTCACAAGAGGTGACGTCACTTGAAGCTGAAAGTATGGCGTAACCAAATGTACGTCTCTCCTGGCGTACCCAGTCAGTTTGATTGGCTGGCGGTGATGGCATATCCACTCAACAGATTGACTGGTGATGACGGCAGCTGCACTCCGAACGTCGCACACTATTCGCCAATTGCCTTTGCTTGTGACGTCAACAGAAATCTCGCGCATCTGGTTTCGCATATGTGCGAAAGCATATGTCTCTCTGCATTTTTCCCCCGCTCTTCAATGTCGCATGTGGGAAATGGTCCTTTTTGATTATCGTTCGCCTCGATGCCTCCTTAATGCCTATTTAAATAAAATTTTATTAATTTTGATAATTTCGGCCACGATTCCGTCGCTGCGACGTCATGCCTTTACGAAGTTTCGATGCTGCCAGCTCTCCACAGCTACAAAGACGAGCGCTCTCACATTGCATAACTAAGGCGTATTCTTGAAGGCATGTGGCCGGAATCGATAGGCAGACATGCATCTGCCCTCGAAGGCGCTCTATAGCCGTAGTACGGTAAGCTTTTTTTTTCTGGTGGAGACTTATAGAAAGGTGACTTTCCGCACTTCGTAAGCTGTGCATCAAGGATTCCACGTAAATTACATTGATTCGAAGAAGACCTCCAAAAGGACAGGCTCTGTTGTCCAGGTATTACTTCTGATAATTTAGCGTACAGTTTTACCTTATTATTCCTAACTAGACTTTGCGCACCACTGCCGGAAATAAAAAACGTTGACACGTCTTCTAGAATAAATTTACAGGGTATTCGATCAAAAGCATCCAGAGAAACCGCTTTTGGGAATTGCGACGAATAAAGCGCGGGAAGAAGGGGCAGGTCGCACAGAAGTTGGAAGCTCTTGCTGGAGATCCTCTAATGGGTACGATTTCCTTTTTTCATCCCCACATTTTGTGTTATGCCGGGGTGTAAATTTGAAGTTCAAGTCTTGCCCTGTTACAGGCGTGTAGGTAACAGGCCGTGAGTATAACAGTGAGCTTAGGATATTTACTGCCAGCCGCGTCACACACATTTACAAGGTGGCGCCTACCCTGCCCGCTATATTTAGTGATAAGCTGCCTGTTAAAGGAACGTTTGAGTGAACAAGACTACAATAGCTTAGAAGATTTCTAAAGCTCAATGTCTCACTGTAAACTCTTTTATCTGCAGATTATTATACTGTTTGATTGTTAAAATCCCAACCGCCATCACATACCCGTGGCGGCCAAACGGCACGCAAATTCCCATTGGCTGCACCGCATCATGTCGCTTTGTTGGGCCCTGCCTCGTGGGCAATTCACTGAATGGCGCAGGCTGTCTTAAGGCGCGTTATTTGAACCCGAGGGTATCGAAACATGGCTCTGTGTACGTATAAGGGCACTGCTTCGCGGGCGATACACTTTATGACTCAAGTTGAGCTTAACTCAGTTGAGAGATCGCAATATGGCCGGTTTGGCGTTTTGCGTTGCTGTAACCCCATAAGCAGCAACATTACACTCGGACAGATTAAAAAAAAAACATCTAAACTCCACAAAATTTAGTCGTAACATTAAGCTCTGGGAGAAACGTGAAGAAACGTAATGGTCTCGCAGTTACAGATCATAATAAATGTAGTTTACGTGCCTCCGTAGTTCCTTTTTTTCAAGTGCTGCATTTACTTAAAATAGGTGCGGGAAAAGAAAATAAAAGGGATAAATTTATAAGCTCGTCGTTTCAGGAGGGAGTTACAAAACCTGAGTAAGTGGAGCAACAGTTTATACTTCCCTGATCGCAAAATCAATCTCGGCTCTGTCGGGCCGACCGGACAGCCCTTCTTGTCGTTTAACTGCCGCCCACGTTTCGTTTTTTCAACCCTCCGGCCTGGCGTTCCTCACTCTCGCCGCTTGGGGAAGATGTAGTAGTAGGAGGAGACGTAGGAGGAGGAACAAACTCCTCGAGGCGTGGGTGAAAAACAACGGCGTCCGCACCGACGGAACACGACAGCAATAACAATCGCTCGCCGTGGAGTGATATATCAACGGGCCACGTGGCACCGCGATTATACTCCAATCGCTGGCACAGCCGCTACTGGGAAGGGGGAAACGAAGCAAACCCTCTCTCTCTCCTGGTCTAGCCGGCATCATCTCGCTTTTTCCAAGCTGGCTCCTTCCGCACACAGTTGGAAGTGCCGTATATAAACGTGACTCAGCTTCAGATACGACAATGCTTCCCCCAGTTCTGTTTTACGTTTAGTTTTCGCGCCACCGGAACATGACAACGGAGCAGACGCTCGCGGGTTGGTTATATATAGGCGGGAGACAGCATTGTTCGTGCACCGAATTAAGAAGGCGATCCCAGGATAATCACGCCTACCTTCCCCTTAAGGACGAGAAGTACAACGAAGATGAAGCGAGCGGTGAAAGCGCCCGTCCCCTTCTCTCGCCCCATCCCGTTTCATCATTTGTTTCTTCCGCCTGTTCACAGTGTTGGACCCCCTTCCGTAGGACGTTGAGGTTTACTACAACGAGCAGCTGGGAAGGGCAAAGCTTAGGTTTACAAAGCCAGCAGCGCTAGGAAAGACAAAGCGCCAGGTGTCATCGAATGGCCGGATTTAGGAACTTTCTCGGCCTCGACTCGTTGTTTGGGTTTGTAAATATCATCTCATATCGGAAAGCCGTTGTGGCAAGAGAGAACAAAAATGTTGGTGCTTCTATGTATGTATCTTTAGTAATTACTATTCTCTTCTTCGTGGTAGTCAGAGGTGAAAATAGTTGAGCTGTACAAGAACAGAATAAATTCTCTCGGAAAACGGTTATCATCGCAATGAAGAAGACATTAAAAACGACTGAAGGCTATAATTAGGGACGGCCTCTACAAAGCGCCGTTTAAGAGCTAATTTAGTGTTATTGATCGCTATCGCGTTCCAAGTTAAAGCTGCGCTCTGATATACTTTTTAACGCACAGAAACATACAAGCCGGCGCAGCGGCTTTCTTTCGCCCACTCCGGATTCTCAGAGGGAGATGTAGGCTCAATGGTCCATTCTATTTTGGGTGTACGGGCGAGCTCGCGAGGCAAGGCAATTAATTCGCGTTTATATCTGTTTTTATAAGCGTACCTGTTTGTTATCTTCGTGGGTAGAGGCATAGAACCTTATGCAATCTTCTTCAACAACAAGAAAGTTATAAAGGATGAAAGAAAGACTGTTCTATTGCAAGATCTTTTGAAAGAAGGGCAGGCCTTATCCACGCCACTCAGCTGGTGTCTAGAGGCCTTTATTCTGGCGTCTCTTTAAAGCGGTCAGTGCGTACTTTTAAGTTGAAAGCCTTAGATGTCTGTTTCGTGGAACTCATAAGGCATAAAAAATCGTCGTCAGGTATACAGAATCCGACATATACTGGGAGGCATATACAGAATCAGTCATACACTGTACCTTACGAGTGTTCTGAGCCGTGAATTTTGTTAATTTAGATGCATCTCTCCATAGCAACCGCAAACGGCCGTCCAAAAGTTTGCTCACGGACGCATATCGCCGCTTACGCTCACAATTCTATCACAAAATCCCCCAACCTCCCCGGTGGACCCCGACCCATGCCGGCCTTAGGGGAAACGAGGCAGCCCATGACATCACTCGAGGACTCAGGATCCGAGCGGGCCCCAGCCTCTTCCCCTACCATGGGACCAAATCCGCCAGGGATAGGCTGACAACGTTCCACGATATTGCCACGTATTACCGCCTCGCCCGCCGTACATATCCCCCCGCACATCCATTCCCAAGAGTGTACCCGGCGACTCCTGAAAACCCACACACTCCCTTGCAGGGCGATACATTACCACATTCACACCTCCCTGTACCCATCACCTGACTGCCCCGCGTGTGGTATCCGTGCTACAGTTCCCCACTCTATGTGGAGCTGCCCTCTTGACCCCTTCCCTGCAATCACCTCTGACGAGCTGTAGGAGGGAGCGCTGGGTAGCTGACCCGGGAGTACAAGCCTTACTCGTGGACAGAGCTGCTACTGTCGCCGTGTGCCGGCGGCCACCCCGCTCCCTTAACCTATTTTCGCTCAATAAAAGTTTCTCTCTCTCTCTCTCTCTCTCTCTCTCTCTCTCTCTCTCTAGCAACCTTTAGTCTGAAAAGAAGTGCGATGTCTGCTGTTCGTTTCAACAGTGTAATATAATTGCGTTTAACACGTGACCACAATAATGATAGCTGTCCGGCACATGAAACACAACAAACTGACAGAAGTACTCAGCGACGATATCAACAATTATAACATGTCAAAAGAGTGTCCAGAAAAACATGTTTAAAGGCTTCAAAAATTTACCCTCTCCATGAAAAAACGTTGAGAGAAGCGCAAGAGCTAAAATTGCGTCCAACCTTCGTTGAAAGTGCGTCCAATCGGTCGTGAAACCCACAAAGACCCAAATCGCAAAAGATGAACGAACCCATGTGGCGATTTTTTTCGCACCACGTAAACGCAGCTACGAGCGATCTAAACGTATACCGATACGTATAGTTTATGAGATAAAGGTATACTATTGTACTCCTCCTTCATGATGGATGCGTGTATTGTGTTATCTAGAACTGCTTCCTCTTCGCGATCTTCAAGTAACCGTTTTGTCACAATGAAAGCCCAGTTTCACGCATGCGCCGTGTTTTCGGGGATCTTATCAGAGCTTTTCTGTTGTCCGACCGCTGTATGGGACAAATGTATCGGCTTTTTGAGGGGAATGGCTTCACTAAGATAGCTTTCGCTATACAATGCTGGCAGTCCCTGTTTTGGTAGAAAACGGCAAACTTACGCCAAACGCCAGGTGCAAGGTTAATCTCTTTCGTACTTTTTAGAATGACGACACCTACACAACAAATACATTTACCCTCTGTGCCGGTTTGGAACATTGTTAAGTTGACCTAGGAAAGCCAGTAGCCCAAGACTGCATATCCTTTTTGCTGCAGTGTCGGAGTAGCTGTAGCATCTTTTATAAAATCCACTTGGCTATGACTCGCCCTTATCCTCACTAAATTATTTGGAAATCATATTTTCGGGACCTTTCAATTATTATTGAGTTAGTTCTTCATGAGTTGGCAAATAAACAGTTACTTCGCATAAATAGATTTTCTTCAAAGTATGAGCGCAACCTGTGCGATGAGGTGGCTTTGTCTGCAAAAATAATTTCAGAATCGTTTCATTAATTGTCTTCTCAGTTACAACATATATTTGTAAGTAAATATGCTTAAAACCCACATGCTCCGTTCCGCTTACAAACTGATGCTTTTAACGACAAAGAAAACAAGAACTTTCCAACATTTAACTCCGTGCTCGCAGGATAAAATATAAAGAAATGGGGGTGAGGCGGTTAACATTAAAGGTAAGCGGAGAACCGTCGCACTAATAAATAATAGGTTTTATTGGAAGGACCCGCAGTCTATGATGCGAGGAAGTTAGGCAAAGAAAAACAACGAAAGCAGCAAAATCTTGACGCGTTTCTCAATTGTGCTAGAAAGCAAACGTTGACTTCATGCCATATGCGTTAAAAATAAGGGAAATTTGGTGACGGAAGACTGCAATTGTCGTTTACTCGTACATCATAAAAAAAATTACACCATCTTCCCGTAGGGGAACCTTGAGTAGTATGCAAAGCAGCCATGGGGTCGATTCAAGTGCCCATTAGTTTTCAGTTCGTCGTTTCTGTTAGGTTGGGGTACGTAGCTACCGTTATATTTACACTTTGGTTTCCATGGTAACTACCACACTTTTCCCTTATCGGAACTACGAAATGGGAAATTGCGTTGAGCCCATGTCTGTTTTGCATACTACTCAGGGTTCCCCTACGGGAAGATGGTGTAATTTATTACATGCGACGGGGCTATGCCCCTCCCTTGTCGTTGTTGCGCCGTCCACACCCCCACTGCGCATGCTCGGCTTGCTGAACGCCCGGTGGTGTCTTATCCTTTAATGGCTCCCGGAGCGACAGTGTTACCGGTGTCTTCCTGGGCCGGCCCGAGATGAGCCGAGCAAGCGCAGTGGGGGTGTGGACGCCGCGACAACAAGGGAGGGTCATATCCCCGACCATGAGATGCTGGAGCGACAGTGTTGCCGGTGTCTTGCCGGCACGAGACGAGCACGCTTCCCCTTAAAGGGCTCCTGGAGCGGCAGTGTTGCCGGTGTCTTCCTGGGCCGGTGGATGGACGGACGACGGATGACGGAGCCGAGAGCAAGAGATGCTTTGCATCTAAAATACTTCGAAATTTCTTAGTGTATCTTGAAGAATGCGTGAGGACTATTTCGCCCCTGTCCTTCGCAAACTTGAGGCTCGACCGGAACGCACGCCTTGCTCCGGGTTCAGAAATCAGCGCCCTGACATTTTTCACCCGTTTCTTGAATGTACATCGTGCCAACAGGGCTTAGCGTATTGTTTCAATGACCACGCTTAGTCGTTTGAGCAGCTTCACCGGCTGGCTCTCGCTTCTTTAACTGCGCAACAGGATCGGAATTTCATCGGCGTCATTACCATTGCTTGCCTTTTGCTACTCGCACTGGCTGCAGACTCAATTTTACAACACATACAAGTGGTCGCGGGAGTCACAAGACCCGTCAAGGCAGCGGCAGCTGGCGCTCCGCGCTTCTACTTGTATCCATGGCTACGTGGCCAGCGTTCCAAAGGCTCGTTGTGTGTAATCTCCACTTGTCGTTATCTGCTTCGCTATCACTCCCTCTGGTTAGAGAGCGACGAAGAAATGAACAGAGCGCCGTGATAATTTTGCCGACATGCCGCAGATGTTGCTCTCGCAATAATAATAAAAAAATTGAAAGTCATTTCTGTATTGTAAATGGGAGTGATAGCGCTAGAGCGGTGGTAGCAACGGCTAGCCATGCGCGTAAGCTGACGACGCACTTCGAATGCTTGTGCCTGCAGCACCACCCACCGACTATCCTAGGTGTTGCTATAGTGACACGTGGGCTTGCTCGCGCGGCACTCTTTCCCTTTGTGACCTTGATTTGGAGGCGTCGCACTCCAACAGTTCAAAGTTGCCTAGCCCGCTCACAGCGAAATGGTCTCAGCATGCGAAATGCATGTATGTGCTACAAGTAGGCAGTACGCTCGCTTTATGCAAAGCACCGTACCATTTTAGAAAATGTAGTTTCGTAACCGCTCCAGTTTTAATACTGTATGTTTTGCATAATATTGGAACTTTGGACAGAGTTAAATTGGGTGGAATACCACTTCGAGGAGTCTGCCGTTGAATAAAACACGTCCAGAAAGACTTTTCAGCATCCACGTTTGAAGCGTTTTCGCGAAAGCAACACAGGAAATACCTGTGTCAAACATTTCCCAGGAGTTTGCTTACGGGAAGAAACGAGTGCGCCGGGACGTTACGGTAAAATGGAGAGAGCTTCGGAAAAACATCAAACCATAGCAGCCACTTCATAAATCGGATCCAATCACTCGGGGATATAAGCCGGCATCGATGTAACCGACCCAGAACGCCAGAATAAATGTGACAAATCTTCCGATTTTTTCCTCCCACTCCAGCAAAATGGAAAATCTTGTTACGCGACGAAACCTATCCACCAGCCAAACTGACCGGAATGATCCACTCAACCAGCGTCCCCGCAAGGAAACGTGTTTTGCTATCTAGCTGTGCTATATAGGTGTGCTTGGAACGCCGCATGAGGCTGGTCAGACGGGACGAAAAGTTGTCAGCTGTGCGCTGTATCTACTATAAACTACTGGTTCTAGAACAACTGATGACTTATGGATGGTAGGGTTTAACGCGCCGACGCAACGCAGGCGATGAGGCGCGCCGTAGTGGAGGGCTGCGGATTAATTTTGACTATCTGGGGATCTTTAAAGGAGCCGTGAAGACAAAAGACAAGTTTGGTTCATTCAAAATATTGACTCGTTAGAATCTGACGGACACCACTTTTACCGTAAACTTCGCTCAGATAAGCTGTATAATAAGTGAAAAAGGGAAAGGCCATGCGACCTACTCGCTCATTCGCCGCAACAGAACCTATGATGTCATACCAGCCAGCTCTGCGATTGGCCGAGGCCGAAAAAAGCAAACGCAAATTAGGCAGAGCTTGTAAGCTTGCCGAACAGGCTATTTGCGCTTAAATTTAGGTCACATACTTTTCAAAGCTGTAAGAATGGCGGGACCGGCAGAGGAAGTTACGAAAGCACGCGTAAACATTGAAGTACCGATGCGTACTTCTGTTGGTACTGCGCGAACTATGCTTGGTTTAGCTGCACAGTACTGCGGGGATTCGGGGTAGTTTTAGACGACACTGGTCGATTGACGCAAGCAACGGTGTCTTACAAGCTCCCTGAACAAAAACAAACCAGGTTCAAATACGGTCAAAAACAAACCAGAAGCAAAAAACGGCTTGTCACGGTATGGTAGCGCCATCTAGGTTCACTAACGGTAAACAACGCTTTCCAATCGGCTGCAGAGCGGTCGGTTCCTGTGATGTCATTGCAGACCACGAAAACACACGATTTAGCGCGAAAATCAAAATTTTAACGTAAATTGGTTAATTTCTCAGTGAATAAAACATAGTTTGCATCCAGACAAGCCCTGGGGGCACTATAAAACACGAAATCTTTCGAATAAAACAAACTTGTATTTTGCCTTCATGGCTTGCCTTCACGCCGAAATATCGTACACACGGGCGTTCTTGCTTTTCGCCTCTATCAGAAAAGCGGCCGCTGCGGCCGGGTATCGAACCCATGTCCTCGGTTCTAGAACAAGTTTGTATTTGGAACATAAGCCTTCCAAATTGATGAGCAACCTCTTATTTGCCGATAGTTCGTTATCGTGGTGCCTTAATAAAGAACCAACCAGCTTCAGTGGCCCACCATCTTTGTTAATACAGTGCACACCTGTGTTGTCAAGCTAAATGGTTATGGGTATATGGGCGAAACTACATTTAAAGCAGAATACGAAAGCAGAATACAGGAGCACGGCACCCTGCTATGCTGTGATAGCTTGTTAAATGACGTCTTCCAAGCCGTCAAGCTCTTTTGTTTTGGTCTTCAAAAGAAAAGTAAGAAATGCCCCGTGATACAGCCTCGTCAGTAGCGTCAGAGCAAGAAATCTTCAAATTTTTATTATGGCAAAGCACCCCTTTTATGGAAGCGGATCTGACCGCCGGTTAGCTTTTACTACCTTATGCAAGCACAGGGTGTCCATACCAAATACAAGGAAGCAACGTTATAAAAAAAGGCTTGCGGGATGATTTGTGGTTGTCTGTGTAAAATTCTGGAACTTATTCGATTGATAGTCTACAGTTACTTTGGCTGGACGGCGCTTGAGTAATAACTCGCCGGTGTGTTGTTGCCTTTCGTAGACCTATTCAAATGATGCGGTGCTGTATGCGAATAGGGCTGAAGTTTCCGCAGCTGTCAAAAACAGAGCAGAGGAGACGTTCGCGAAACCCGGTGGCGAGCATAGAGTAGTAGGGATAGTCTGCAGCCTGTCTCAGTTCATGTGGAAAACATTTCCGGAGTTGCTGCTCTACCGGGAGAAATTCGATATCGAAAAGTCTGCGCATGTCCCGGCTTTACGTGGATGCCATCTGCCACGTTTCAACTACCCAGAGGGAGTGCGTTTAGAATCTCGCTCCGCTCTATCCGGGCGTTTCATACCTGTCTTAAACCTACTGGACGCGCACTAATGGCGGGTAATCGGCACTAACTTGGCGGTGGGCCTTTATTTCGCGTTTGCTTAGTTTAAATCGTGTTTTTCCCGAGGCCTTCGCATTAACACGAGCGACATTAAGTTGCCTGCCACATTTTTCCCTGTACCCGTTATTTTGTAGGAACCAAATCACTTGAACTATTTTCACTATTTCAGTCGTGTGATGGCTGTTCCGTCGGTTAAATACGAGGCTTGTTTAACCTTGTAAAATATATTATCCGGCTAATTGGTGCATTCCGCTTGAAGAAAAAAGAGCGCCAAAACACGACCCCAAAAACAAGGTCGATGGCACAGATGCGCATCTGTGTCGTCGCATCTGTGTCGTCGTTCTTCGTTTTGGTGCCATGTGTTTAGCGCTCTTTTTTCTTCAATCCATTTCACTACAGTTGGTACCCTATGAACTAAAGGTGTATGATGCTGCTTTGTGTAAAAATATTATTAAGCGTTTTAGGTGTAAGATAATAATTAGGTTTTTATATGGAAGATAATCATTAGGTATAACCCAGTAATTAGGTTTTTTTTCCATGCTGATTGACTTTTGATTCCATTTGGAAGAGGTAACTTTTAAAATTACGCTCTAACATCCTTCCGCGCTAACAGCAGCGGCATTGCATTATGGATATGGCGTCTCGCAAGTAATAGCTTCTTGTTATTTCCTTTTACCCCTTTATCCGTCCGTTGTTTTTATCGTTGTCCTTAGCGTTACCCTTTTCCGATTGCAGGTCAGAACTTTATCGGGTCTTCTTATTTTAGGAAAGCAGTAGCTCACTACAGAGGCTGTCTTGGGGCGGTTGATGCGCCATGTTGTGAAACTGCCGTACAAGTGGACGAAGACATGGACTAAGGACAATACACCAATGATATACTGTACCTCCCCGCGTGCGACTTGCGCCGTATAGTTTCCCAATTGTAGCGGTGCCTGTTGTTCCGTCTTTTGAAACACTCCTCCGTTCTCTCCTACTCACTCCGCCCCCTCGTTGGCGAACACTGCCTCGTGTCGATAATGAATATTGCCGACCATTCTTGGGAGATGATAATGATAGCCTAGGAGAGAAATGGTCATGCATCACTTATCTGAATAAGGAGCGTCGACGCGGTCCCAGACGAAGGAAAGAATGAGCGCCGGCTTGCATCAGAGGCGTCGATAGTGGCGTACACTGAAGGCCTCAGTGGAAAGGGTAGCACAAGGCGACAGTCTACGCTATACGGCATGCACATCGTGGCGCTTGTTTTTAGACGATTCTGGTGAGAAAGCGAAGCATTATTTTTAGTTTAACAGATGTTAGTTGTTAGTCCGTTGCTACCTAAGCCCGCAGTCATTTCTTACCCCAATTTTCTCCTTTTCTTTTACTGGGGACGATGAGGGCGGATTCTCGAACAGACACGTTGGATTCAGTAAAATGCGACGATTTTGGGTTATTCCCCATTTTGCCTTTACGCAGAATCAGCGAAGGCGATGACAAAAACCATGATTGGTGATCACGCTAACTCTATGATCAACCTAGTCATGTCGGCGTAGGGTATATAGGGTGTAAACTTGTTCGTTTTCTTTCGTTTCACAAGAAAAGAGGAAGAATCAGAAAAAGGGTTAGGAGAACGAGGAACACAGCTTGTTCGGAGTTTATAGTTTTAAAAAGCACTCCTGCAATGAAATGGCACGTGAGTGCTCATAGGCAGAGATAATAATAAAAAAAGAGAAGAAAATTGGCCCCTAAAAACACGTTGTGTACACAAAACTGTCTCCCGTTGTCGCGCACACGGTGTTTTGTACTATTGGCCGCATGACATACTTTTTTTAGTATTTCTAATACGTTAAATAGCCAAACCAGGTGCTTTGGTTATAGAGAGAAAAATGTACTGTCAGTTCACTCTGCTCGGTGTGCGTACGATTGGTTATCGGAATACGTGTCAGTAGCGGAGGTGCGAATTTTTTTATTTCGCATTTATTTATTTTCTTTCGCATGCTTTATTGTGTCACGTTATTTTTTAGCGATGATGGCAGTTTCATGTCATATTCATTAATCCGTGAACAAGCAAGCTTGAAATTTCAAAGTCGCATGCAATGCGAGGGCTCTTCGGCCCGAGCAAAACAGACCAACAGGCAAGTCGCAAGAAATGCGCCAACTGACTACTGAAACGTTTAGGCTCCGAGTAAGAAAAAACAAAGCATTTTTAGGACTCCTAAAACCTCGTCGGTTAGTTTTACTTTACCTGAGAATCGTTTGCGCAGCGAAACAGTTGACTTGTATACCCAACAGAATTTTCGAGCACGAAATAAAAAGAGAGCCAACAACAATTTGGTCCGGAGGATTTGAAAATTATCTTCACTGCAAGGCTCACTAAAACCGCTAATTAGACAAGAGACAGCGGCGTTTGCCAACGTGTGCTGGCGTACTGTTGCCTCTCCGAAGCTGTGCCGTATAGGGCAAATGCATTGCAATCTCACTATGCGTTCGCACGCCCACTGAGCACCTGATAGGAAGATAACTGCGTAGTACCGAACCTTTTTTGCTTTCATGGGAGGACTTCTGTGGGAGCACCGTTCTCGTTGGTTAGTGAGATCTTTTAGTCTCCCTAGGGGATGGTAGGTCGGACATTTAGGGAGGGACACTTTGTAAGGCTCGGCTACAAATCAAGGTTTAAAAAACTGAGAAAACGCAGAGAAAAGCCGGTGGACAGCAGCGCAGTGCAAGGATGCAAGGGCTAGATTCTAATGTGCACGTGCGGAGCGGTGTGCATGAACCAAGAGCAAATGCAAAGGAGGGAGAGCGGGCAGAGCAAGGCCAGAGGCAGCAGCGGCGGTGGCATGTGCTGAGCTCAAAGGCCGCTTACATGGTAAACCCCTAAGCGGGGGTCGTCCCAGTACAGCCTGCTGTCGGTGTGTTCCTGAAAGAGAACGCACAGGGTTCAACACAGGGAAGCACGACAACAACACGGGGAAACAGGGCGACAAGACACGCAGACACACTGGGGCAACACTGTGGGTGCACGACACACGTTAGGAAGAACACGGGAAAAGAGTGCACCCTGCTGACTTAAAGGGACCCCGCAACACTTTATTTTTTCAACTTTTTTCGAAATCTTAAATGCTTGCAGAACGAAGTCAATCGAGCACATTCAGTACTTAGATCAGGGGCGTCGCAAAGTGCCTCAGCCAGAAAGTACTGCTCTACACCCATCAGATAACTTGGAAACTTGCTCAAAAGATTTCTCTCTCTTTCCTTGTCTTGGCGTTCTTCGCCCGCCTGGAATTACGCCTTACGGCGGTGTAGCGGATATTGGTCGGCGTTCCTCCAGTCCAAGCAATGAACGCACTCGATAGCCACTCGAAGAAGAAAACCACAAAAGCAACGCAGACACGGAAGACGCATCTGCTGTGACGAGCAAATCACGCAGTGCCGCTCCGTGCTGGTGATACCTATCGCTTTCGCAGTGCTCTTAGGCGCGAAGGAAAGCGTGAAAGCGTTTATTGGAAGTGTTGCAGGGTCCCTTTAACTGGTCTGCACGCCGAGGTTCTGCATGGCCGGGACAAACAGGGGCAACTCGATACAGTAAACCCTCGTTTCGACCAAATCCATTTATTGATAACGTTTTATTCCTGGTCGCCACTTCAGCGCATAAAAATGCTAATCATTCCAGTTTTTAGCGAAGTATAGCTTAGAACGAAGTCTGCTTTCTGTCCCGTTATAACGACTATAGTGCGCCGGTAGAACGAAGGTTTACTGTACTTGAGGCAATGGCGTAAGATACGACGATGACCATGCAGGAGTGTTGGGTATTTCAGCGTCGACTGAGGGTATTGTTGAGTGAAACTGATCGACCATAATTGATTGATCTAAGCTGTAATAATTTAACTATCCATTTGATCAAGGCTTGGGTGATCCTCTTCTGTAGGCGTGTTCGCATAGCATTCCTTCACGGACGTCGCTACTTTTCTGCTTCTCTATAGCCGAGCACTTGGAAGTCTCGAACGTTCGGCCCGTACATGAGGTTTCTGAACAGCGAGATCAGCCCGCTTTACCTTGGCTTTTCTTTAAGGGAAAGCGCTATTACAGCGTTGTCTAAAACACGACATTGTCGTAGCCAAAACAAAACGGGGGGGGGGGGGGGGGGAATCACACAAAATGGCCGATGACGCACAAAGAACATAAAAAGGACAGATCAAAAATGCACGCATTAACACTGAATTATTTTTCAGGAAAGCCCCCCTAAAAGTAAAGTAATTAGCTTAAAAACAAAATAGGGATAAGTTGGTTCTGGGTGGGAATCGAACCGAGGGTTTCCGTATCGTGAAATCATCATGCATCCCCAACGCCACCACAGCTCAATCCCTCCTAGTATTCTAAAAGGGGGCCCTAGTGACTGCGTTGTGGCCGTCGACCTAGAAACGTCTTAGACACGCACGGAGAACTGAATGAATAATTTAGACGAAATTCTAATAGCAAAAGTAGCAATTAAGCGGGTAGAAAAAGATAGCGTAGATATAGTTCAAACGCGTAGATATCGTCCGAGCAGGGGCGACTGACCGGAGACTTGGACACAGCAACGGAGTGAAGAAGAAACAGACGGAAAGGGAAAGGGGTTATGATGATAACGGCAAGATGCAATCGCACCATTATTCGTCATTAAAGGCATTCTTCATCCTCCTCCACAATCGCACCACTGGTTTCAGCAGACGAGAAAAGCCGGAAACTAAAAAAAAAAAAATATGACGATGATAATGAAATCACACGTTCAGTAGATGGGCACCAATTCTTTGGCATTCATTAGCGAAGCTCTACGCAACAGTAGCGTGTTTCCTCTTTTTCGCCTCAAGGCGTTGTTTAAGCCTCGCCGCTCTACGAGCGACCACAACTGAACGTTCGTTTTCCTCCATCGCACACGTCTCTGTGCCTTCCTTCGTGGCGCGCGCTTATCACTGCGGCGGCGGCCTCCTCGCCTCCCTCCTCCAGGTCTCGCGCACATCTCCGCGCACGGGTCCCGCTCACGTCTCCGTTCCCTCCTCGCCTGTCCTCTCCTCTGCCGCCGATCTCTCCCGGCCATGGGGCCGCTGCTCCGTGCCGGGCGCTTGCGGAAGGGGGTGTAGTTTGACCTCTCGTTCTCAAGGTCAAAACTGGTCACCCCGTGAAGACTGCTTGAGGTAGCGTAGTGTAGCTTTTTGCTACACAAATAATAATGGTCGCCATCCCAGCCTGTGAAAGTGGAGAGTATGAAAAGTTTAACCTCGTCTCGGCGTGCTTGTCGCCTGAGCCAGGCTTCTCTGGCGGCAAATGTTGGGTCTTGCCTAGCCTGACGCCTGAGCTTGCCGTCCTGGGCACGAACTACTCTATTAGTGACACTAGTCCTGCCTAGCCTTCAAACATTATCGGCAAACATAATCTTTATTAAGAACAGAGGGTGAGGGGGAATCTCAGTGTTCACAGGCGCCTGATCATCCATAATTCGGTTTCGATGCTTGTTTGCGGTTTTTTTAAAACGAATCCTTTGTTATATGCTGCATGCCTGACTAGCCTCTCGCATGCGCTCGGCGTCTTAGGCGAGAAGTGCTGGACCATGCATGGGTTCTCTGTTTACGAAACCATTTTTTCCGACAAACTGGAGGCTAACAGCTTCGCTGTAAAAGTCAAGTATTGGGCTAAAAGCACTGAACCCACGCCTGACCTAGAATTCATCCCGCAATAGCAGTTCCTTCAGGCTATCCGGGGTTGGTTAATTAACGCAACGTTCTTCGACTCCCCGTACACACGTGGTGACCCGTTGCCTCCTTGTTGCATTAATTTACAAACTGCACTGACAAATGACAGGATAGTGCGAAGTAATTTGATGCATCTGCAGGTGCCGGATACAGACGCTGACGCTACAACCGTCAGGCTATCGAAAGAAAAGTTTCCACCTTTAAAACATTCTGTCTTCCCAAACGGGATTATCGACACATATGTCGCCAAGGCAGGCCGTCATCAGGCTGTAATTTTGACAGCCTATGATACATACAGCAAATAGTGCAGCGGTGAAGATGCCGTTTAACACGGTATTTCGTTCCTCCGGCGGTTGAAGACCTAGCATAAATATATATTGAGAGAACTACTAACCCAGTTTTAATTAAAACCCTGCCGCTCCAGTGCCGTACATCCGCCGGGGAAGTTGGCATCAGCATGTTTCTGGAAGGGCCTGCTGAAGTAGAAGTAGAACGATAACAAGAATGTTCGTTGACTACTGTACCTAACTTTGTTTGTGTGCTTCGAGTGCAGACTTAACAGATGGAATAAAATTCGAGCAAGCTCCGGCTTTTGTTACTCTAATTCACTCCCGTACACTTCCAAGACATCATTCCGAAAACAAGAGCACTTGGTGCGTTACGCGTTATCTGGGTTTCGGCACCAGCGGGAACTGCTTTAGAATGCTAAGAAAAAAAAAAGATTGGGCGCTGGGACTTGCAGGGGGCGTATTCCTTCCTTGATTCTTCCTATAAATTAATCTACATACCCCCCCCCCCCCTCTCTTGCCGCCTCAACTCCGAAAGATGTAGAACTCCACGGGCATTACTGTTGGCTGCGTCCCGGCAGTTATGCCCCCGAAGTTAATACTGTGACGTGTAGGCAGAACTAATGAGAGAAACGATGATTGAATGCGAAACGATATATTTACGTGATTTCGGGCACCACAGCACCCAAGCAAAGCCGCACACCATGCGCAAAGCTCTGTCATTTTTGTATTCTTTTTGTGACAATATGTCCTGGTCATTCGATCCCTTACGTTTTGGAGCCGACTCCCTCATAGCCCAGGGTATAACATCGTCAAGGAGCCGCTATGTATGTTATACAGGGTTCCCCAAATATCCTGCACCAAGATATAAAAAAACAGAAATGGAGAAACTCAAAGAAAACCTAATGCATAAAATTTCCAGTACAGTAAAGTAGCGCTCAGTACTATTTTAATTAATGACAAAAAACAGAAATGGAGTTTCTCAAAGAAAACCTAATGCATAAAATTTCCAGTACAGTAAAGTAGCACTCAGTACTATTTTAATTAATGACATTTAATTAGGTTTTTGTAATTATCCATTTAACTCGACAAGTACTGCCCGAGCTGCTGAGAAAAAGGTCGCGGGTTTGATTCCCGGCCGCGGCGGCCGCTTTTCTGATGGGGGCGAAAAGCAAAAACGGCCGTGTGTACGAGATTTCGGCGTGCGTTAAAGGTCCCCGGCTGGTCAAAATTAGTCCGGAGCCCTCACTACGGCGCACCTCATCGCCTGTGTTGCATCGGCCGCGTTAAACCCACAATCAATCAACAATCAATCAATCAATCAATCAATCCAATCAATCAATCAATCAATCAATCAATCAATCAATCAATCAATCAATCAATCAATCAATCAATCAATCAGTACTGCCCAAATCATTAAATTGCCAATGAGGCCCTTGCAAGTACCCACAAGGGACATCTAACTGCGGTATTTTCAGCGACGTACTAATTGCATACTCATTCTTTCTGATTCATAAAGTAACACCGCGAAATATGAAAGAGACCACGTTCCGACGCTCCCACCCACATCACAAAGCAGTGCCCTCGAACAGGCTCCATCTGAGTTGGCCATGATAAAACAAGGGAAAGAAAGAAGAAATTGCGACCGAGTTTGTGCTTTAACTGCCGCATGCGGCCTGCGAAACGATGTTGCTCCTCCTTCCAATGCATTATCAGGGCGGTGCGCTGTCTTTTCGGGCGTGTGGCAGGCAAAGGAGTTGATTTCAATCAGCTTATCTGAGGGCGCTGCTTGATGTGGGTGCGAGCGCCGTCATGTCGTATTTTTTTTTTATATATTTCGCAGGGTTTGTTTATCAGTCAGAAAAAAAATGAGTACACGATTAGTACGTCGCTGAAAATACCGCAGTTAGACGTTCCTTGCGGGTACCTACAAGTGTCTTATTGACACTTTAGAGATTAGGACAGTACTTTTAGTGTTAAATAATTAATTACAATTGCGTAATCAAATGGCATTAACGAAAAAAATTACTGGCCGATGCTCCACTGTAACGGAAACAATACGGACTATAAGTTTCCGTTGAGTAACGCCATTGCTCTCTTTTAAACCCTTGGTGCATAATAGCTGGGGCCCCCTGCATACAAGGGTGGTTTACGTAACTTGGGCCGAAAATTCAATGTAGAAATGTAGAATTTCCAAGCAGACCAGTAAGTATAGTCATTTAGGTTGCCTTACGCTAGCTCACCATATTTTCGGTTTTGATTAGTTATTTAAGACAATAGTAGAGATAAAAGATTTAACATCTGATTGAGCGATCCTGGTAAACAAATTCAAGACGAAGTCGTGGAGCATTCAAAAATATCCGAAACGCATGCGTTCTGAAAAGAATTGCGGCGGCACCCGTGACGCAGCTCCGTGTCATTCAGTAGGAAAGCTTGTTGAACGGCTCGGTACTTGCAAGATGCGTTCCAGTAGCCGGTTTTCTGGCATAACACGTTCTTTGTTTATTTGCAGGCGTCATCAAGTATCCTGCAGTAATGAAATTTACCTAAAAACTGTTGCGCTCGGTGTTTCTTCTGATGCTAAAGAACGCCACACCTGGACAATGAGGCGCGCCGTACAGTGGGTGGGTATCGGATTAATTTTGATTGATTGTAGGGCTTAACGCGCCCGCGCAAGGCAGGCGATGAGGCGCGCCGTAGTGGAGGGCTCCGGATCAATTTAGACCACCTGGAGATCTTTAACGTGCCCCGAAATCTCGTATGCACGGGCGTTTTTGCATTTCGCCTCCATTAGAAAAGCGGCCGCGGCAATCGAACCCGTGACCTCGTGCTCAGCAGCGCAACGCCTTAGCAAATTAATTTTGACTCCCTGGGGATCTTAACGCGAGCCTGTCTGTCAGTTTATAACTAAGAACTTTCGGCGAACTTGCCTTGGCGAACTTAATTATTTTGTCAAATATTTTATAAGAAGCCAAGACGCAAAACATGGTGACGATAGTTGCCAGATTTGGTTATATCATCCGCCAGATTGACCGAATTTTCCCTTCGTTCGGTTATGTTTGTTTTTTGTTTTGTTTTTGTTTTCGCAATGATCTGAGTTTATGTTCTTACAACAGCGAAATACCTAAACCGCAAATTACGCATTTCTGTGCACATACAAGATATTACATTGACTCGCCGCGGCGGATCAGTGGCTAAGGCGTTGTGCTGCTGAGTACGAGGTCGCGGATTCGATGGCCGCGGCGGCCGCTTTTCTGATGGAGGCGAAATCAAACGGCCGTGTGTACGAGGTTTTGGCACACGTTAAAGATCCCCAGATGGTTAAAAATAATGTGAAGCCCTCCAGTACGGCGCGCCTCATCGCCTGCGTTGCGTCGGCGCGTTAAACCCTACAATCAATAAAGACATTACATTGACCGTGCTGGGCCACTCGGAAAAAAAGAATTACGCATTAATGAATATCGACGTATTCAATTCAGGACCGCCCGCCTACAACCATCCGCAAAGCACACGCCTGGCCCTTCTTCATAGTCCCTACCCTACATCCGAGGGATCGCAATATAATCTACTTTTCCCCCTCTCGATCAGGCTGAATAAAAGACGCTTTCAACGCTCCCTATCAAAAATTTAAGCGGCGTTGCGGGCGGTACGCTTCGGTCGTTCCGGGAAGGTTTATTCCCTGGTACGTTTCCTGCACAAGCCGCGCTACAAGATGGCAGGAGTATAAACTTAGCGAAGACAAGCGGTGCTCGGCCTAGCAGGAGGTGATCCGTCTTCCGTTGACTTCAATCTTGCGTCAGCTCGCAATTGGGCACACAGGGCACCATCCCCTTCATGACATCCAACGAACTGCCTTACGAGCTCATATACACAACGAGCATACACTAAGGCACCAGCCTCGTCGAAGACGAGCACCGATCGACGACTTTCATGAGCTTTTTCTTGCTCGGCCCCGTTTTCCCATCATCTAGAATTCAGGCATGGGGAAAAACCCCCGTGGTCACAGCATTTCCCGTATTCCTTCCTCTATTTCCTCTTTATCTGACTCTAGGGATTTAAGTTTGTTTTGTTCCCCAGAGGTCGGAGGGACGGTTCAACGAAGGCAGCAGATGCGAAGGCTTCTAGGCGACGTGGAGCCCCCTCCCATAAGCACGCGCTATCAGTCGGGGCCGAGCTTCGAAAGGGTTCAACAACGCGTGGCGCCCTCGTCCCAGGCCGTGATAAATGGTTCGCCGAAGGTTTTTCTCCCTCCTCATTCCCCCACCTTCGTCTCCTTTTTGTTTGTTATCATTGCAGCACGCACGAAACTCACGAAGCTAAGCTTGGAACGACGCGGCAGTGGCGGCGCCAGAAAATGGTTCGAAAGTATCCGTTATATTTTGATGCCCCGTTTTTGTATCTCCTGTGCGCGCAAGTTACGACGTCGTACGTGTGCGTAGTTTCTTTCCTGTGAATCGGCGCCACGCTTGGACGTAAGCCCTTCGTTATTCCTCTTTCTATTTACTCCAAGCGACGCGGACCATCTGGTATGGATGACAACGCCTACGAAGTGGCACGTGGGCGTAGGCTTGCTTTACGAGGCCAATGCACATGGTGTGTGGGGGAGGAGGAGCTTTAGGAGACCGGCTGAAGAAGCACGGGTGGGGTTTAAATCGAAAAGAGAGGATTGAAGGGGGAGGGAGTAATCACTCAAAGGGGTCGTTGTCCGTTGTCCCTTTATCTCACTACTCGCTACCAAAACCAGTAAAAAGTTTCTGGAAATTGAGCGCTTTTGTTGTTATTTTTTTCGACATCAGGGCTTCGACGGATACCCGTCTGGTCGGGCATGATCCTTGAAGATAGAATGAAGACGCTGACCAGGCGCTACGACATCAAACCAGTATTCTTATTTTAAAGCGAACCCTTCTTGGTCTCACTGATGCCGCTGTCGTAACCCAGACGCAGAGCAGAAAAGCCAACTTTACTCAATGGGAGAGCACGTGATGAAAAATATGGTGATGAAACAAACAAAAACGATTCCCGTGATAGGAATTGAACCTAGGTCACTCGCGTTATAGAGCCGACGTCTATGCGATTGCGTCATTACGAGATGGTGGAAGCGGTGACACGTGCTGTAAGCTTCCCGAACTTCTAAATAAATCCAATTCAAACCAATACATCAGTCGCAAACGCCCGCCTACCTAATTTAGCGCAGAGGAAGCACCATCATTCTTGTTAGATGAAAGGGGCTTTGATATATTTTGCTTAATATTCAATGTAAGCAGTATGGTGATAAAATTGTACGCAGTATGGTCACACAGCTGTCGCGCCTTTTGGCATGCAAGACTGCTTACTGTGAATGCGGCAAACGAGGTGAGATGGCCGTTGTCAGTACGCCCACGAAGGCAAAGAAACGCGAATATTTTTGGTTGATTTGCTCGAAATGTAGAACGCATTTATGATGACTGGAAATCAAGACGGGGTTTAAAGTGTCCTTAAGTTCGAAGCTGTAGCATCAAAAAATAATCGCAAAATAATTTTCTCTGGCAGGTTCCACCCAAATAATCTGTTAATAAAAACAATCTTGCTCAGGATGTCTGCGGTAGTTCCTACCGGCCATCTGGAAGTGTGAAAGGCTGAAAAAGCATAAAACTGCGCAAGCAAAACTGCACGAGTCTGGAGAACACACATGGCCAGCCATTTCGAAGTTCATAAGTGTGATAAAAGTGGTAGTCGGTATAAAGTCTGAAGTAATTACAGAGCGAAACAAAGACGGAAACACAGAAGATAGATGCAAGAACACGAACAAGCGCCGACTTTAAGATAAAACTACTCGGAAAACTGGAATCTGCACGGATACAAACCCTCCGTACATGTCTCGTTTTCCGGGTAGAATTTTTAGTTGACGGTCAGCGATTGACTTGCCTTTTCTTTTGGTTTTGCATCGTAGTTTTGCGCTGTAACTACTATGATTAGGACTTCGCCAGCTTTACGAAGCCGAGGGTTGCCATTTCAAAGCATGCGATTTCGCACAGCTAGTTATTACCTAGAGCTGAATTTGATGAATGAATTTGCAAAACTTTTGCGTTTCACACCATTCACTACCATAGCCCATGGCTATGAGTCGAAACTCTTTTTGTTGGACGCGTAGTCATGTTGCCACCAAAAAAAGAAAATAAACTAGTGAAATGTATGTTCATAGTAATCAACGCAATGTTTCACTCTTTCAGGAATAGTTATCATCTCTTTCTGTGAATTTGATCGTGCGGACAGATTTCCTATGATTTATTTTACACTGTTACACGAGCGTCTTTAGAGTCCAAGGAAAGGGCTATAAGTGCGCGCGTTCCTGTTCCCATCCCCTCTTTTTCGCCTTCCGCTTCTTTCAAGCCCTTGACGCCACTCCCCTATTTCAGGGTAGCAAACCGAATTGTAGACCTGGTTAACGTTACCACATTTACTTTCACTTTGACCTCCTCTCCTCCTCCTCCTCCTCCTCCTCCTCCCTCCTCCTCCTCCTCCCTCCTTCTTCTTCCTTCTCTTCTCTTTCTTCTTCTTCTTCTTCTTCTTCTTCTTCTTCTCCTGCATCTCCTCTCCTCATCGGCTGCCTCAACCTCATCCCCTACCTCCTCGCCCTCGTACTCCACCGCCACTTTCTCAGGCATTTACCCCGTTCAGGAGTTTTCTCGCATATATTTTTCAGCCGCACATTTTGAGCGGAGACAGCTACTCATAAAACAAAAGCTATGCTGATTTCAGAACATTCGAGAACCTCAATTTGTCTCATTTATCCGTATCGTTAGTTCATCAAACAAAAGAACCCGTTAAGCGCCTTCCAGCATGTCCTGAAGAACCGAGCACAGAAAGGTTTAAGGAGATTTCTCTTTTGTCTCGTTCGTACTGAAAGCTCGAATCCTTACATGCCAAAGCTCCCATTGTTTGGTTCCCCGCTGCAGTACAGTCTCCTACAATGCCCAACGTTAAAGCATGCACTATCTCATTAATCTTTTACGAGCTTTCCTTGGTAGTACCGCTCTCTGTCTCGGCTGGCATTAACGCAGCATAAAAAATTGAATACCTCCCGCGAGAACCTGTGAAACACTCAGTGCCGCCCAGTACCACCTTTGCCTGCTATTAATTTCTTTCACTTTTTTTGCACGTATACATCCCACCGGATCGGTTATAACTAGGGCTTTCGAGGTGTACGGGAACAGTTAAGACCCCCCAAAATACACCTCCGCTGGGGGACTTCATCTAGCTAGTGCACAGGGCACTCAAAATACCAACACAGCGTAATGTAAAAAAAAGCACAACGTTTACGACTTTCATGAGAAATTGTGCAAGTGCATATAAACCCTGAGCAGTGGTGGCGCAAAACTGGTCATTGCAGCGCAGCGTCAGGGCAATAAAGCGGGAACACCGCTCACATCGCAGTTGTTTCTTCGGACGCAGCCGAACCCGGTTGGCTGGAATAGGATGGTTAAGTTAGGAGAATGGAAAACTCGGAACAGAAAGTGTCGCTGCTTATACCCGGGTTGGGAAATAGAGCTGTTGTTGAGCGAGCCGCGAGGGGAAGGAGGAAAGTCGAAAGAGGGAAAGAGATATCAGACGCTGACTTGGCTTTGATGGATGGAATGCTTCAGCGGTTACAGAGCAGCAATGTTGGAAGAGCGCTAGCGGGAAATTCAAAAGAATGCGCAACACCTCGTACCGAGCGGCAGTATCGTTCCTGCAGCGGGAGAGCGTATACTCTCGCAGAAGCATACATCTTGGCTGTCGCCGTGCTCAGGCAGAGTGTCGTGGTCAGGTCTCAATATATCTTGAGATAGAATTGAGTCCTTTCCATGACGCGCTGTACTAAGCATTGTTGAAAGACGTGCGAAAGTGGTGTTGAAGACGGCATACCTTTCTAAGGTTACGTAAAGGGGACTCTAAATCAACGTGAGTGCCTCAAGCACATTAAAACTGGATACCATTCATCCGGACAGCTTGCCTTGCTTTTGGCGGGCAGTTTTCTATGTTTTTTGTTACTTACAATGCCTTCTTGCTACCGCGTACACCTACTCCTCCAGGCCTATACTTCCATCTCTTTGCATACTCAGTGGGGATAGCTACCCGTAACTTGTCACCAGCACCAGCATTTTCGCGCAGTGATGCTAATGAAAGCCACCGCATATACCGTATTTTTGCGCTTCTAAGCACCCCCTGATTCTGAGCACCCTCCCCTACTTACGGGAAAAAAATTGGAACGAAAAGTTTGCATGCGCATCTTAGTACCCCCTTTTCTAAGCAATCATCGCAAGATGAACTTAAGACGCGTGGTAGCGGGCCCGAGTTGACGTTTTGGCCAAGTAATTTATGAAATTTTCAGTTTCAAACCACTTCACCAGAACGGAAGACGACCTGCTGAGGATACTGAGAGTGGCGGCCCTTGCGGCACAACGAACTTAAATGGTAGTGAGGGTGACTGGGTATCAGACGTAAGCGGTGTATTTACTGACTCTACTTAATTTTATTTTGAAAATATTTCCCTAACGAACCCCACCCCCGCACTTTGGGCATCGCGATCATGGAAAAAAGGGGGTGCCTAGAATCGAGTAAGTACGGTAATAATTCTTTTCTGTTGTTTTCTTTTATTTTATGTAACGTGCGCTACACGCATGCTCGATCTTTCTTGGATACAAATAAAACGCCACATACAGACTGTTCCGCCAAATGGTCCCGTAATACGAGTCGCGCACATTCATTTTCTTGTCGACACTGAACACCTGGCTGTGTAAACAATACCCGCATGTTTGCTTTTCATGAGATTAATATTGTTTATTCACCGCAGGTAAGTTATCTGCCGAATTATACTTCCTGTTATTGTCTATGCCTATTCATGCATGCCCACCTGGTGTGGTCTCAAAAGAGACTGGCAGCATGTCAATAAATAAATAAATAAATAAATAAATAAATAAATAAATAAATAAATAAATAAATAAATAAATAAATAAATAAATAAATAAATAAATAAATAAATAAATAAAGACTGATAATGAGTGCGGTAACTTTTACACTCCTGCTTAACCTGTGGGGCAAAATAAGGATTGGGATAACCGTATAGCTCTCCACAAATGTAAGCAGCAAAATGAGAAGTAGAAATATAATTGACTTGTGAAGTGCCACGAGTAGCAGGATCCCGCATCTTCTTCCAGAAGGAGATGCGCATTCATGCCCGGATGCACACATAAAAATATTGATTCAGCACTCAAGCTATGGGCATATGGAAAGAAAAAAAAACTGCCACTTGTTGGGCCTGCTTCCAATTACTTTACTGGAACCCCACTTAAACGACGTCGCGATGGAATCATGAAACCACGACACAGCATTACAGTCAGCCCTGCGGTGGATACCTGGCCCCGAGGGCATTGAGGGAAACGAGCTGCCTCATCAGCTTTCTCGCGAAAATCAGCAGCAAACTTCTTCGATCCCCTTGCGACGCGTAGCGTCAAGGGAAAAGGCCCTTACATACAAAAAGCATATAAATGAGTTCTGAAAAAAAAAGTCAGAGAAACTGCACCTCCCTTCGTAAGCCACACCTACCGCTGAATACCGGGCAAACACCAATGCTCCTCTCACCCGAATTTTACTCTACAACTTCCAACAGAAACAGACGACTCTCTGTACCAACTGCTAGAGATCAAAGCAGACGCAGATGCCCTCTGGGACACGTGCAAAGTTGGGATAACAAATCCCTACTTCCCGCACCGTGCCCTTCCTCCTCGAATGCTTGGCTCACCTCGGACTAAGTTCACTTTGGACGCAATGCTGCGGAGCAAGCCCTCCTTTTCACGAGGGCTTGAATAAAACTATTATTCTCCTCCAAACTCCGCCACCTTTTTCGTAGCTTTAAGCGTGTGTGATTTTTTTGTACACCACAGACAAATAACCGCTACTATCAGCGAACATCCTCTGTGTGGCACCGAAATGTTAATTCGCCCTCGTCATGTTCATGCTACATAAGGCATTTTTTATTATTCAGTTTATGTTGCACGACATAGGCACCTTAGGGTTTACTCTTCGCATATTTGTAACAGCCTTAAGCCCGTTATTTTACGTTTCAACTCTTTATAAGCAATTCCTCGAGAAACTATTGTTTCAAGTTCAACAAGAATTACCGTTTTTTAGGGGCGAAGCACCTCAGGTGCTCAGGCTGCCGGTGTCTCCTGTCGTCGTCGTCTCATGTCGTCGCAGTAAATGAAGTTGTCATATGATAAAAAAAAACAAAAACAAGCATATAATAAATAAAACGGGGTCAAAATAAAGTAACATGATTTATACTAATGTAAAATACAGGTATATACATGATTTAGATGCATTATAACCAGAATATATGTTGAATTCCGTTTGAAAATTGGTTTCGAACGTTGTGTTTTCTCCTGTAAAGCATACTTCTTAGCACGCGGATACGTGTGACACGAAGACAACGTACGACCAGTCTGTCTTATTTAATTGCTTAAATCCGGTTCAACGCAAGAGAGGGCACCACCGCCTCAGCAAGCACGCAATTGCTGCTCCCGCTGGCGCTTCTACGCCGCCCAATGCGCGCGTGCCGCGTGGAAAAAGAGACACTTACAATCTCTAAATACACTTATACACGGCATGCTTCACCCCTCCCCAGGTTTTACGTTAGTGGAGATGGCCCGGCGATTTTTTTCTTTTTGTATCGCCTCCAATTGTGGTCTTGGAGGAAAATGCTGTGGGTCTGTTGAAGCACTCGGCATATCCGACATGAATTATTGACC
The DNA here is from genome assembly GCA_013339765.2 of Haemaphysalis longicornis. Classification (NCBI taxonomy): domain Eukaryota; kingdom Metazoa; phylum Arthropoda; class Arachnida; order Ixodida; family Ixodidae; genus Haemaphysalis; species Haemaphysalis longicornis. The sequence goes on along the minus strand of CM023453.1, from coordinate 26,017,977 downwards.
TTAAGAAACGTAGTCAGAACATTTCGAACAAACAAACAAACAAAGAAAAACAACAGACCCCTTATTTACCTGTAACAGGAGTGCACGGGAAGCTTCTACGACCCCGTGAACCCGTAAACCTATTCCTTGTGAAATCCTTGTCGAACCAAACGTACAACCTTTGCTTAACGAACCCCTTTAGCGGCCCACCGTTGTCGTTTTGCCTGGCTTTCCAGTTGCCGAAACTCAGGATTAGCTCGCCGAGCACACGCACGCTTACGGTTCAAACTCCCGTTGTCACTCTTTCAGGGCTGCCTCCTCTTCGCCGGAACGTACCAAGCGCGGCCTACCCATTGCGCAGCTGGCCTTTAAATGGAGAGAAACGGCGAGCGCGGAGCTAGCCCTCGATTGGTTGCGACTGTGGCGTCACCCGGCACGCCGCTAGATGGAGTGGAGGGTTTAAGCGGCCGCCAGCTGTGGGTGATGATGGAGGAGAGGGGTTAGGAGGAAGTTTTAGCCTACGACTACAACGCAATATCGCAATATCGGCGGCTATACGAGCCATTCAATAAGACCTTCGCTTGAAAAGTTAAAACAAACCATTCAGATAGTTGTGGAGCGCTTCGAGAAGCGGTTGGGGTGAGGTGCTGGTATATAGAAATGGGTTTCCGTTTGTTGGGGTTGGTAATGGTGTTTTGTAGGATTTTATGTTTTGTTTTCCTTGTTTGCTTATGATGTTCTCGATTTCTCACGAAACTGTCAACGATCCCTGGGACGGTTTGCCATAATATTTTTCTAGGATACACCTTAAACTGTTTCTGCTAATCTTACAGAAAATTCAAAAGTGTCCGAGCGGTTGCGCAAATAACCACAGCTGCTCGTGTAGCTATCGTAAACACCCGTCGCGCCGAGTCAGCACCTTGTGCTTCACAACAGTAGACGCGATGATGGGGGTTCAGTTATATTTACACGGTATGGGATTTTTGTGGTGGCAGTGAAAATTCTTCGCGCAAATTGCTAAGCAACTGTGACTGAGACGGGGAACGTAGTCGTCTGGAAACTCACTTTCCAAGATAGTTTATTATGCTTCGCTAGATGCACTGACGGCCGCGTTGAACCGCAACAATTGACAGACATTGCACGCGACGTAGAATTCTCCCTTTAGGGTGTACTTCACTTAGTGCTTGCTGCTTAGCTCTCTATTTCTCATCTTGCCTCTGTAGCGACAGAGGCTGCCCAGCATCACTCGGTGCAGCCTTCGGGTCCCGTGGATCGCCCTGATTCGTTTCGCTCCTTGCAGAACCGCTCGGCTGATCACTTGGCTCTTTCAGCAGCGCTGGTTTCTTCAACTAGCTTGCAGTTTCCCAAACAGGCCTTCTGAGATGCCCGCTTGTGTCTTTTCGCTCCCCTCGCGTAGTGACACTGCTGCCGGGTCGTTCCTTGTCGCCGGTTGCATCGCATGTCCCTTGTCTTTCTGAGCTTCTCATTTGGTATCTTTGCAGTCCATTCGTGTGCTGGGTCCGTCCAGATGACGCTAGTCTGACTAAATCCACACTCATCCAGTTCCGCATTCGGTCCACTGCCTAGGACTACGAACCTTTCAAACTCACGTGACTCAAACATAGTGAACCTATCATCTCGACGAGTGACTTTAGGGATATAATCGATATTACTAACATCACTGAAACTCTGCTTGTCGCTGCTCGCGTGCTTGTGCGATCGTTATGATTGTTGTAGGACAACTGAGTTCCTGCAACCAAGTGATGAGCTTGCAGCCTAAGAGAAAACTGTTCCGCAAAGATCCACTACAGCACGCCGCATAGCCATTGTGGGCGCGTAAAACCCCCGTTTCAACATCTCACATAAACGGCGATGCACCAAATGCATATTGCAGAGATTAAAAATATAACCTTCTGCGGAGATCACGTTCTTCCTTGTTGGCGTCCATCGATTGCACCTGGGCTGATGTTACTGGTGAAACTCCCCCACAAGGTATTTATTCTCCCACAATGAACGCAAATTGAAGCAAGCTGAACTGGGTGAGAAGGTGGAGGAATATCTCTAGAAAATGAACCGATGATCTCCAGGCCGCTTAGTTCCCGATCGAATCCCTTGTACACAAGGATGGTACGGTTTCCTCGCCAAAACAGGACACGCACGACAAAAAAAAAAAAAAAAAACACGATAGGTGGCTTGTACTAGACTATATACACGTCAATACAACTGCTCTTTCGATCACCCAGAAAGCAAATAAACGCGCAACGTTTAGGAGCGTTGGCCATAAAAAAATTTATTTTCTTCCTGAATGTTCTTCCCGGCTGGTTAAAATTAAGGACAGCAACAACACAATTTTAACGTTTTGAGTCATAGGGCCAGTCTTCTTTGTGAATAAAAAATACGGTGTTTAATGTTGTGACTATAGCCTGGGTACACCGAAATATGACGTAATTCATTCATTAATTGGCACCTTTCGCATATATATTATTTTACTATATGTTACCCGCCCCCCACGTTCCTGTTTTCGTGCTCTAAGCCTTCAACGACCAATTAAATATTATACCAACGAGATGCCAGCCTTCCGTCGCGTAAGACGAAGAACTTGCATGTCCGAGTCAGAACTGAATAGGCTTAGACGTTCTCAGCGACGACGTACAAAAAGAAATGGCCGCGTATCTGCTTCTTTCATTGCAAATGTCGACAAAAGACGATAGTCTACTGGCACCCTTGCCAAGTAAATGCCTCCCTTCTCTTTCCGGCTCACCTCTCATGCTGTTCCTCTCCTGTTTGGTTCCTCCCAAGATAACACGCTAGATGTTTGCTCAAGTCAATTTAAATTTACCGCGTTCCACTGCTCCAAGTCAGGTGCCTCGACGCCAGCGCTGCGGTACGGCGGAGACGCGCGTGAATGGAGGCACCCTACTAAACGTTTATAGAACCACGTCACCCTACTCCGCGACCGTTCCAAGCGGAACGTGGATCCTATCAAGTGCAACCTTTCGTTGCTATTGACGTTTGATTTCCTACTTGCCGCCAGCAGGTAACGCGGGCAACAGCAGGCGACGGTATTCTGCCGTTGATGTAAAATTTCATTTGCTATCACAAAAACGAAGCATCCATGAATTTTTTAATGAAGGAACACTGCAAATATCACTGATGTATTGATTTGCTGCCTTATGTCTTGTTCTTGTTCAACAATGTTGACAAGTATGAACATTGACACCGGACGTACAATGTTGACAAGTATGAACATTGACACTGGACTTGAACGTTTAGATTTAGCTGTGGGTATATAAGACTATTGTGCATGTTCTGTTTCACTTTGGCCGGCTTGCTGAATTGAATAACAGACAGTAAGACAGACAGACATGCACACAGACCAAACTTTCTGCGTTTAAGTAGCCCAAGAAAGAATATCGTCTTTAAAATTCGCGCTCCCTTGGAAGCACACCCCATCCCTACATCACAGCAGAAGTGGCGCATTGATTCAAGGCAGGACGGCTGGCGCCATCTAGAGGAAGAGCGGAGAAGGAGCAAAACGGAACTTTTTTTTAAATATTTTTTTCTCGCCTGCTCCTCCCTCATTTCCTCTCCCTTTCGATCTATTTCTCTCTCTTTCTCTCCCTCCCGGCGACCAATTCCAGTGTGTCGGCATTTTTTCTCCTGGGTTCTCCTTGTCATCCTTTCCGTGCTCTCCAAACTCAATAAGCTCTTCATCGCCTTTTGTTTCTTCGTGCGCTCCGTCTATATTTTATATCTTTACGAATTGCGACTCCGGCAGTTCTGAATCCCTCCGGAGCTGTTTAATGTTGCACAGGTCACGGACCCTTTGAGGGAAATTGTTATGGACGGAATAAGCGCAGTGAACAAAACGAAAAACAAACACGCCCGTGTGTACGAGATTTCGGCGCACGTTAAAGATCCCCAGGTGGTCAAAATTAATCCGGAGCCCTCCACTACGGCGCGCCTCATCGCCTGCGTTGCGTCGGCGCGTTAAACCCTACAATCAATCAAAATCAAACAAACAAACAAAGAAAACAACTCTGGAAAACAAAATGAGAAGGAAAAAAAAGAGAAATTGAAAGACGGCAAAAACATCGGCAAGCGAATAATCAGGTCACGCACCGCCGTGCTAATCTTCATAAAGTTTTCAACACCATGCCTTGATTGATTGGGGGAGTTCAACTCACCGAAGCTGCATCAGGGTTATGGTGCACACCGTTGTGGAGGGCTCGGGATTAATTTTGACCAGCTCTGGATCCTTATTGTGCGCCGAAATCTCGACACACCGGGGTTTTCGGTTTTCGCCACGGAAAGAAAAGCCGCCGCGAGTCCGGGTTTGAACCCACGTACTTGAGCTCAGAAGCATAACGCTTTAGCCATCAAACCACCGCGGAGGGTCAACACCCTGATTTAAACGCGCTGTACTGACAACCCACGATAATGGAGGTGTTCTTGGAGGCATGTTTCACCTCTACATTGGAATTCCTGTAATAAAGCAGGCTTTACAGGGGCTCTGGGTAAACATAGCCACCAAGCGTGCGTATATGTATGCCGGGACGTGCCCGCGTGCGTGCGCATGTGCGTATAGGTGTACATTTAAGTGATCGTGTGCGCGGGAGTGTGAGTCAGTGAGTGAAACTCTTTATTAACGAGAAGAAATGGGGCCCGGGGGAGGGGGGGGGGCGGAGTAAGCAAAAGAGGAAAGGGGAAAATCACCATACACACAATGGGTGCAGTTCGCGGGTGTGTGCGCGCTCGTCTGATGGTGTGCGTCACCGAATCTGTGGACTCGGGTGCGTGGCTGTGTGTGTGAGCCCTCATCGGAGGGCGCCTGCGCGCCTGCTCGTGCCTGCGTGGGAGCGCACGTGTGTGAGGATGGATCAATTTGTGTGCTGTTATTCGTGTTGGTGCTTGTGTGTGCCTGTGTGCTCGTGTGCGTGACGCTGCTTTCTTCGTGGACGTGTGCCTTTGGGGTTCTGATTCAATGCATGCGCCTGTGCGTGCACTTGCGAATGGGGGAATGTGTCTGTTCGTGTTCGTGTGTACCTGTGTGTGTGCGTGTGTGAATGAGTGCGCGCGTGTGTGTGTGCGTGTGCGTGCGTGCGTGTGCGTGTGCGTGGTCGTGTGCGTGTCTGTGTGTGGGTGTGGGTGTGTGCGTGCACGTGCGCGTGTGTGCATGTGCGTGTATATGTGCGTGTGTGTGTGCGTGTTTCTGTGTCGGTGTTTGCGTGAGCGCGTGTGTGCGTGTGTGCGTGTGTGTGTGTGTGTGTGAGAGAGAGAGAGAGAGAGAGAGAGAGAGAGAGAGAGAGAGAGAGAGAGAGAGAGAGAGAGAGAGAGAGAGAGAGAGATGCTGCAAAAAAATTGACAGGCTACAGTAGGGGACAAACACATACACCGGAAGTTCCAAGGGGAGCAAAGAAGCTGGCACGAAGGAGGGCAGCGTAACCACCACAAATTCATTATCGTAAAATACCGACACCCAGCAGCCCTATTATCTAAACGCTAGAGCACATGAAGCCCTTTGCATATGTCTGGAGAACGCCAAGTCTTAGAGAAGGGCGAGCGTTCAAAACCCCCTTTGCTGCCAAGCGTTCATCGGAGCTCCGACGCTTATCTTCGAGCAGAAACAAATAGGTCACTGTAACGCCTTAATTAAACCTCACCAAATATTGACCCGCAGGGACCTATTGACGACACGAATAGTTTGTTTGCCATCATTTGCACAACCATACATAAAAAGTGTGAAATACAGGAGTCGAAATATAGCAAAAATTAATAACGAACCCCTTCCCTACGGAAACAGGCGTTCACGCGAAGCTTGACCTCAGTGAAAACGAAAACGACCGAAATAGAAACGCAATGACCGCAAAGCGAAAACGAATACACTTGTGCGAAAATCTAAACGCAATGGCCGAAATGAAAACGCAAAACTATCAATCGACCAAAACGAAACCCTTTCTTTTCGCTCAGCTTACCGGAATGCAAAAGTTTGGCATTTGTTATTGTATATCATTCTTCCGCGATGATTCGGAACGTCTATATTCTTCAGTGGATGCCCGCCCTTCCGCTCTAGAAGGCGAACTGCCCGGCGAGAGCGAGTGACCGCACCGGCGACGTGGCGTGATTTAGTGCGACAATTGTGCGCGCGCGCCAACGCCAGCTGCGAACTGAGAGAGAGAGAGAGAGAGAGAGAGAGAGAGAGAGAGAGAGAGAGAGAGAGAGAGAGAGAGAGAGAGAGAGAGAGAGAGAGAGAGAGAGAGAGAGAGAGAGAGAGAGATTAAACTTTAATCAGAAAACCGGGTTAGCGAGGAGGGGGGGGGGGGCGAAAGACCAAAGGTCCGCCGTGGACTCCAGAGCTCAGAGCTCGGGAAGTTAGCAGCACTTGGCTGGACTCCCCGGCCCAGGGCCTGCCCCAGAGGAAAAGGGAGGGGAGTGGAGAGTATGGGTCGGCAGGAGACTCGCACAGGGAGTGGTAGGGAGTATCCAGCTGACCACACTTAGGACAGTGCTGTGTGCGGAATTGATGTGCGTGCGTATGTATTGGTTGAGTACGATGAGGGAACGTGTGTGCTTGTAGTATCTGCCACATGTGGGCAGCTTCGCCTGCGCCCGAAGAGAACGTAAGTCTATACGCTCAAACATACGTACAGCCAAAGCTTTATCCCTGGTCAGTCCCCCCGAGTGGGTACTGGCTAAAACTTCAAGGTCATCATCATCACCATCATCACCATCACCGTCGTCATCGTCGTCATTACAGCGCGTGGATAAAGTTGCATTTGCCGCAAGGCGTTTAAGCTTACGCCACCACACACGGCGAAAGTCGGCCAAGATAAGCTTCTGTTCCTCTTTCCCTCATTCATCACTCATCTACCAAATCCCTATAGGTCAGTAACCCACTAGTGACAAGGCTCTAATGACATTTCCGGCCGGTTCGAGGGACAACAGACAGACAGAAAGAAATTTTCGGATTTAAGTAGCCCAAGAAAAAATATCGTCTTTAAAAACTGCTGAAAACCACCACCAGCTGCACTTTCAAGAGTTCGTCTGTGTGTAAGCCGTGTGTAGCAGGTTTCTTTTGTGTAAAAAAATATATGCGTTTGCAGAAAGCCTGTTTAAAAGAGAAAGGGGCGCATTCTTCTAAGTGTTTCTTCAGAAACTGGACGCAGGTTGACTTAATATACCGTTTCACAACCTGACGCCACCATGTCGCAACTTCGTTGAGCAACGTTTGTGGCAACGCACGAAGCCGCAGTATATTAGTATTAACACCGCCATAGAGCGTCGCGCCGTCGTTCCAGCTGTAGAAACGACCACCAAGAAATTACCGCCCCCATCCACCCGCCCAGAAAAATGTCGACAAGCTTCACCAAGTTGCAACTGAAATTCACACCGCATCATACCACACGAAGGAATGAAAGCTTAAAAGTTTTCATTTAATAAGAATACGGCATCACGAACGTCCGGCACTGAAGTAAAGAAGTTTGCGTTACTTTATATTCACAACATTCAGTGGTTTTTAACGTTGACTTCTTGTATCTTTATAGTTAAGGTTTCTGAAAGCTCTATGCATGTGATACCAACGGTGAAATTCAGACAGCCAGCTGGAAGAAATGTTGCACATGCGTATAGAGTTCTTGACCCTTTCTTTATATACGCGTGCCTGTTTTCTTTGAAGTCCTTTTTGTTTTACTTTCAAACGTATTGCAGGTTAACTTTTACTCAGCGTAAATTTCAGTAGCACCTATATTTGAAAAACCGGTTCATGTGGAAGAAAGCGGTATACCAGCAGTAGTTGTCAAGCGAATTAAGTGCACTTTTGAAAGCGTGGTGGCGGCCAAGGCGCAAGCCAATCCCGAAATGTACTTACAGGAGATCAGTTTTGTGAACAGCTTGTTATTTGACGATATAAACTCATGCTTTTCCTTACGCTAATTGCCTTAGTTTAATCTCGTGCTGCGCCAGATTTCATAATTATTCCACGTCGCCAGACTCGAGTCGCGCATACAGAGATAACGCTTTAAAGCTGCTTAGATGCATTCGTAACCGAGCAGGGTCGAACCATAATGTGAACAAATATAAACAAATTATGGAGTGATGTCTGAAACAGTACAATGGCGCCAGTATACGGGAAAACGCAAGAAAATGATGCACGCGAATATGAAAGGATGTGACGGTTCCGGGAGAAAGGGAAAAAGTGTTGCGAGTTGCTATTAGCGAGGTAGATAAAGATGGACATCAAGAGAGAGAGAGAGATAGAGAGAGAGAGAGAGAGAGAGAGAGAGAGAGAGAGAGAGAGAGAGAGAGAGAGAGATTAATATATCCGAAGGTGCCCTTGTCGGGGGCGCCATGTATGGAGCTAAGAGCAAACTCCGCCCGTTCAATTAGCTGTGGCCAGCCTACGACGATAAAATTGGCCAATCACCCTTTCCATTCTGTGATGGTGACAAGAGGTACTAAAGGTAGGAAAGAGGTTGTACAAGATGTGGGCGTCAGCCCAGAAAGTGTCCTCCCAATTTTGAGCGCAGTTTTTCCGCCACACTCGTTGGCGGGAGTGGTATGGCCGTTTTTGCCTGAGTTCGCCCCCAATCACAATTGTTTCCGAGCCAAGGTAACTCGCGAAATCCCTACTTGCATTTATATATTGAGAGCTGCATTACACAATTAAACAAGTCCATTTAGGGGGCAGGGGAAGAGATGTCCACTGGGGATATTTCGACTGACCCTGGGTCAACTTTGAAACCTTTTGGAGCTAAGCCGATAAAAGCGTACATATCACATAAGCAATCATTTCGGGATATTGAAATCTTTTGAGCTTTCAGGGGATCGGAGGTAGGCGGGTTCTAGTTAATGAGCTTCCTCTGTCATCTGAAATGTACCTTTTGGTCGCCCAAATGCAAGTTTTAAATGTTTCCCGTATTTCCGAGAATGATTCTGCCACTAGTTGGAATTCGTCATTAAAAGCCAGGACTACGCTTGTTTTCAATGGGAGCGCCTCTACTTTTATGCTTCTCGCGTAGTGCAGCTTGGTGCTTATCGACGGCCATATGCCACAATACGTAGTGTTAGCTAACTACGAAATTAAAGTTTGCTTCCCTTCTGGTGTACCTGGGAACGTACGCGTCGCACTCTCATTTCACCGGTGCACAGGAGTCGAGTGCAATCAGCGACGCCAAGCAACGGTCTACCGCAGTACGGCGCACGTCTTCGTCAAGGCCGCGCCAGTGTAGCCGCTGCGTTCCGGAGAGCCGGCAAGAAGCCGGGACGGGGGAGGGGAGAACAAGAGGGTTGGGAAAACCTTCTCAGGGAGCGAAGCCGCCGTCCCGTATCGACCAGCCGGTCTCCGTCTTCGGAACGCCCGGGGTTCTCGCGGACTCAGCGCCTTTTCACGTTCCTCGCACCGTGGCGACCGCAGAGGCGTACGCTTCGATTCAGGTGCACGCACACGGAGGTAATTTCGAAAGCGTCGACCTTGCCCTATTTCGCCAAGTAACAGAATCTCGGCCGCCAATCAGGTTAGCTACGTCCGGACGGGGAGGAGCGGGGAGGGAATAAAACCGCCTGTCATAAATTATACTCATTGTCGGTCATTCATCAGCGTACATAAGTAATGATGGTTACGCTACTTGACTTGGTTGTTTCGTAAAACAATTATGTTTCCGCGTTTCTCGAGTGCTATTCCCTGCTTCAGCTTATGGTTTGTTGGAGCCGGTGCAAGGCCATTTGGCGGAAAGGATGCATCTGATGGGATCAGTTTTAAAGCAAAGGTTTCCACCTCTAAAAACCGACGGTTTCGTCGTGGCGTGCGCCGCAAAAAACTCCCGGGAACAAATAAAAGAAATTACTAGCACCGCCAGGAGTGGAACCTGGAGTGAAGAGAGAAACGGAGCCAGGGCCCGTTGTCTTACCAATTGAACTACGAATGTAATTTTGTTTTCTTTAATGCATGGAAATTTTAGAAAAACTCAGACAAGACAGTTAATTCACAATATAAACACTAACAGACAGCAAAGGGTAAGCACGTCAGTCTAACAAAGGTCGGCACCATTTCAAAACTCAGGGAAGAAAACGTACGCACACAAAAGATGCAGTCACTCCGGTGGATTACTCTGCGCCGCATAAACGCTCCGTACCATCGCCGCCTGTTCCCGAAAAATGCACTTGGTCGCACTAGGGGGTTCCGCATGCCGATCAGTCATGCGGCACTTCCACAAGCTAAACAATCCAAGGAGAACAAAAACGTCATATGCAACCCGATTAACGTATTCAAATGGCAAAAAGCGAATGGTGTACGGAGTGATATAAATGTCCCTTTTTAGTGTCCGTTGCAAAACGTCCCAGAAGAACACCGCGTCATGGCACAGCACAAAAAACAATGGTCAATAGTCTCTGGTTGATTTCACAAGCGGCAATTGTCTGACCAAGGAATCGACATTCCTTTTTCGCGCAGCCATGTTTTAACTGGAAGCTTTTGCGAATGAAGCTGAAAGAAAAACGTTTTGGCCTTTGGCGGCACGCACATACACTTGACCCGGTCTAAAACATTGTTCTTTCGGCCCCGCAAGTATGGCTGGCGATTAAGAAGCACGGGGAGCAGATTATGAATTAAAGTGTTCGTCATAGCCTTCCTTGAAAGACTAAACAGGTACTCCAGAGAAAGCCGCGGAGTAAAGAAATGAAAAGTATCCACAACTTCTTTTACAAAACCCCGTGGCGGCTTCTTGTTCACCTCACCCGTAGAAACAAGGAGAAAAGGTAAATGGTAATTTATGCGCTTTTGAAGTATAGTAAGTAAAAGTGGATGCTCCGTCAACTTGTAAAAGAAAAACCAAGACACAAGTTTATGCACAAACAAACGCATTAACGGAACACCACTAGACCTTAAAGGACGAAACAATTATCCCTGCGCATTGGCTCCCATTTAGATCCCAATACGAAGGTAGCAAATATTCTGTGTAGAGCCCGGACTCTCGCCCCGCGCACAGTAGAACTACGAGTGCAACGGGGAGACGGGGGAGGTAGACGGTGTGCTCAACGAGCACAGGTGATTGTTTACCCCCTGCGTTCTCGCTGAGTGCCACGTGATAGCGTCACGCGACCTCCCGCACCGCTGTGGGTTCCGCCCACGGCATGTGTTGCCACCCCGTGCGCGCTTTGCGCATGCGCTAGGAGTTGGAAAAAAATTAAACAAAGCTCACACCAACGCATAGCAGCTCACTTCTCGTCCGTCTGTTCCCCTGACCTCGTCGCCTCCGTCGGCTGCGGCAGAGACGGAGAAGTGAAATCGTTTAACACCGGGATTGAGTTACCTTTAATTTTATTTAAAAAAAGAGTTTCCACTCATGAGATTTATCAATGCAACTCAACCAACCACCATTCACGGATCATGCATTGATTTCGCCTAAGCAAAGAATATCTCTGAAGTAATAAACGGTGTGGTTTCACTTGTCTCTGGTTTCACTCTTTGTAGAGTCACGTGTGGGAATTGAATTGACGTCGCTTGGGCAATTATTTTGGGTGTCGTTTATTGTGGAAACGGAGCAAAAAGTAGCCTGACAGGTACACGTGGCGGTGCGTGCGTAGATCGGGTGCAAGTGCAGGATAGCTCTGACTATGGGGAAAGTGCAGCGTCAGGCGCGGCCTGTCTGCCTGGCGGAGTAATGAACATTATTCCAGTAGCGATCTGGGCATGTGGGAGCTACCGGTCCGCCATTTTTGGAAGTCAGCTCGGGCGATATAAACAAAAGGGCGCACCCCCGGCTTGCTACTCGGAGAACGGCTATGCTTTCCAGGGCTGTACGATTTTATTTCCTCTTTTTCGACAGCACGTGGCAAGTTCGTACGTCTCCACACCCACACACACAAAAAGATTACTAAGGAAAGGGGTAAAGACGTTTGAGGCTGGCCACGCTGTAAGCACATGATCACCAGTGACTGAGTAACAGCAATGAGAAAAAAACGTAAAGAAAAAAGCACTTCGCTCACTGCGGCCGATTATTCTCTGGAATGTGCATCTGCTCTGTGGAATCCCTGAGAAAGGTACGGGTGACGGGCCGGCGCAGATGGCACTAAAGGGCGAGAATGCTTTGCGCACGAGTTTGCCGACGGCGAGAGTTTTTTTTTTGGGGGGGGGGGGGGGGGGGGGGGGGGGTGGGGTGGGGGGGGGGGAGAGGGGGCTGGGGGGGGGGGGGGGGGGGGGGCGTGCTTGACCGCCATCGTTTAGTTCGTTGTGGTGGCCGCTGGTAGCACAGGTACAGAAAAAAGGTCCGTTCTTGTCATGAGACAAAGAAAAAGAAGAAAGAGACGCGAACACGATGTAGGAGCAAAGAGGCCTTTGATAACCAGTGAGTTTTCGCCTTAGAACTACATAAGCAGGCTTCAGTGCCCGAGGAATATTTATTGGTTCGTCACCTACTCCCCTGCCTGCCTTGACAGCGCGTCCTTTCCCCGGCCTTCACTGCTACCATGCGCCAAAGGCCTGTCCGCGTCACGTGTTCGGCCAAAACTAAGCTTGTTTCGTGTAATCCGAGCTACACGGTGGTCCTCACCGTCTTAGTATAAGAAACCGCATAAAAGACATGAATAAGTGGCCTTCATGCCTCCGCGTGCAGCACAGGCGCTCTTCTATCGAGCCCGTTCGATCTGCATTGCTGCCTCTCAATGCGGGTCTTCGGGAGCCCGTCCAGTCGCTGAGTTCGACTCCTTAGCTGGTCGAGGGGTGGGTGGACAAGGAGGAATACGAGGGTGGGCTGGAGAAGGCGCTCGTATTGTTGTCCGTTCGAGTTAGGCCCCCTCGGGTTTCCGGAGGGCTCCCTGGAGCGACGGCGACTGTGATTCGTCTCGCTATAGTCGGTTCCGTTCAGCGTGACGAGAACGCCAGCGCGGTCGGTTCAATCAGATGAAAGAAAGACGGTTCGAACTCTGAAAGTAGTGAAGGAAGCCCTGAAGTCTCTTTGTTTTCCGCGCAATCTTTTCTTCATCGTAAGATTCGAGGCAAAAGAAATAACTTGGGATGAAGTGAACTGTAAAAATAGGAATAACAGAAAGGCAGAAGAGAAATGCGTGCTTTTTACGAAACCTCAGCCGGGTCTCTATTGTTGCGTTTCGTGTAATTTCGACATGCAAGATTATTTCATGATTAGTCTCCTCTGACTGAGTTGCCATTACGTGACCTCGCTGCCATGACTCACAGCTTTATCATTGCCAAATTCTTACCCGTCTGCTCAATTCAACGTACACACCCATAGCACCCCCCTCCCCCTTACGATGCTGGGGGGTTCTCCTCCTAAGGTCGCAGAAATGCCCGCATTTGAAAAGTCATCTAGATTCCGAGTTCATGTGGGGCCAACCTTCGCGTCACTAATTATCATAATTCGTAATAAGTCAATCACGATAAGGCTTCTTTCTTCACCACTATGTGACACTTAAAGTTGCCATTTTTATCACCTTTAGAGGAATGGCATGATATTACACATCCCACGAATTCTGGTAATCCCGGAATGAATATCCCTGTAGGTAAATTCCCATATAGAAACAACTGGCAGCATTCCCTTCCTTCGTTCTATCGCAATGGAGTGTAAACAACTACTGAGAGGTTGGAGTCTTGTTTACACGTCAACCATCATCTGGCCTTCATTTCCTGGGCTTCGGCACTTCTGAGGCGTGGAATGGCCAGATCGCTGCCTGACACCCCGCCTTTTCGTTAGAGCTGCGTACGCGCACCCTATCTCTTGGACTGCCATCCTGTCCAGCACAGCGATTCTGGCCAGACTCTCAAGCAGCCGGTCAAGCCCTCTGGTTTTTTTTCTTTAGTCAAACTTCGAGGCTCCTCTTCGCCGTCTGGGTCTTCCCTTGTCGGTACCCAATTTATTATCATTGAGAGCACTGAGGCTTGGTTGTTTTCTCCGGCCACTATCCTATTTCTGTCAGGTCGTCTACCCGGGTAATAAAACGCATCTACATTCTCAGTCATTTTTTTAAACGAACAATTTAGCCACCTTGCTGTAACTACGCTCATTATTTATTTTTACGTACGCATTTTTCTCTTTCTTTCCTGATTTCTTTTTTATTTTACCCCAAATATTATTTCCTCACATTAAATTCCATCTAATTCTACTTGGTCATTTTTAAGCATGTGATGCGAGCTAGTCTTTTCCAGTCACCCTGAGTGGGTATGCGCTATTGTTATATGTTACCTACCCACCAAACAACTTGTCTAATATTGCTTTGATTTCTTCCGTTTAGTTCGTGTTTTAACATACGTTTATTACCTTGCACTTGCTGCCAGAAAGTTGCGCATACAAAAGAGCTTACTCCATTGTACGGTTGCTTCTAGTCGGACTGGACGGGTCGTAATCTGCACCTTAGAGCACCTCTGCAATGTCGAGACTACGCAGGCATAATTAATTTCTCCGCAACACAGATAAGTGTCCCAGCATATTCATTTTCCACACGCGTGGGTTATGGATGGTTCCGGAAATGTTTTCCTGCAGTGCTAGATGTTACCCTTTCTATATTCAAAGGAACGTCCTTCGCAGTACATCAAGTCCTTACTAAATCTCGACTTTCTAAATGACGTAGGCGAGAGCGTAGCCCTCCAGCTTTTAATAACACGGGCAGAGGTTTTTTCTCATGCGTAGCGAGAATTGAAATCTTCTTCTTAATGATGTTGCACGCTATCCTAATATCATTCGCCCTCGGGAAGACAAAAAATGAAGGCATTATTACAGCGATCTTTCATGCTACCACCCAAAAATCATGAGCAATTCTACTTATAGTAAAGGTGGATGACCCGCGAAGCTATTTAGAACATGACAAAAAGGTGGCACAAGTGCGAACTCATTTATTGTGAACTATAGAATGACAAGTATGTTAAACTCGGCGAAATCGTAGAGTCGTGTTAGCAGGCGATTTCGATATAATTGCTTGTGGAAGGTTTTGATAGAACAAGACTTACAGCTGTTTTCCGCTGAGCCCACTTCACAAAGCTCGCTTCGCCGCAAAGCGTATATGCTCGCGCTCAGCCACTTCCTAGGCACATCAAGCTTTGCTTTAAAACGGGATCCCTTGTAACACACGGCCTGCATGACGCGACCCAGCGACAGGCTCCGAAATTCAAGCCATCCATTAACAAGTTTTAAAACTCCGTGTCTTCTTCCACTATGTTGCTTCTTTGACCGACAACCGGCACTCTCGCTCAGGCAACAGGAAAAGGGCGCCTGAAAAACTTCTTCAATCGGAGCACCTTGCTTCAAAATGTTTTTCGATGTGATCCAGTGCGTTGTGAATGTATTTTTAACCCTAATTTTTAATTGTTTTCCCGCGCGATATAATATCAACAATATTCCACGATACTATTGCGTTATGATTTGGCAAGCTGCATCAACATCGGACATACTGGAGTCGTCATATCGGGGGGCACGGATTTAATTTACTCCGCTAAAACGCTTGCGCCGCTAAGGCGTTGCGCTGCTGAGCACGAGGTAGCGGGTTCGATTCCCGGCCACGGCGGCCGCTTTTCTGATGAAGGCGAAAAGCAAAAACGCCCGTGTGTACGAGATTTCGGCGCACGTTAAAGATCCACAGGTGGTCAAAATTAATCCGGAGCCCTCCACTACGGCGCGCCTCATCGCCTGCGCTGCGTCGGCGCGTTAAAACCCTACAATCAATCAAAACGCTTGCGCCACTGGCGAAAAGTTTGACGCGTGCTGTCGATGAATGTTGAGGCAACAGTCGCAGCCTCGGAAGCCAACCGGAAGGGAGCAATCAATTCGTCTCCCTCCAACCGCCCTTTGCCGTGAAACCCCATCAATGGCTCGCTTCGTACTCGGCTGCCTTCAAGGACGGCGCCCTTTCGACGGACTCCTCTTATTGATCTGGAGATTCAAACTGGCGACTGTTTACTCGGCGACAGTTGGCCGCGTCCGGTGGTCCCGAGGGTTTGCGTGTCTGTCTGCGCGCGGGCGCAGTGAGGCGTGTAAGATTAGAGCGTGCACTTTCCCTGTAATATGCTGCCAAGCAACCTTATCATGATAAGCGAATAGGAAACGCGCTCCCGACGCTGTCCTTCACATCAGTAAATAAAAGGCTCTGTCACGGGGCAAGGATTGTGTACCTGTGGAATTCCACCCTGAAGTTACTCCTTTCATAGTCTCTCGCTTAGTTCCTCTTTTTTTACACATAGAGCTGTAGCCGAACCCTGCTTGCCTAGACAAAACTTAATGCTCTTAAATGAACTATGGAGGTAATGTGGAGCCCTACTATGTGGCCCATGGAAGTTCATCCTATGGGCAGTTCCATTATGTACTATGTGCCATGGCCATAATTCATACTACGTGCTTTGGACCCTTAATACATAGCTACATTCTTCTCCAGGGGAAAAAATGGTGCTCTCGCTACCGGAATGTTTGTGATTAAAAAGGCAGATATCAGAACACCCAATTTTTCAACTATATTTGATATACTTCAAGAGGAAGAGAAAAACATGAAGTAAGTTTGTCGGCTTTATGGCGCAGGTTCCGGTCCGGATTTTAGTAGGAACCGTATTTTAGGTCATCGCATATCCCAGCGAGCAAGAATTCGCCGGTCGCTTCGGCTTTATGATCGAGCACACTTGAAAAGGTTGTTGCTTCGGACGGTGAAGACGTCACTCATGATTTAATGGGATCAGAATTCCAAAACTTAGCTGCAAATGAGGAGCAAATGCGAACAAAATTGCAGCCTAGCGTGTAGAGTGGCTGTAGAATGAATAATGAATGAATGAATGAATGAATGAATGAATGAATGAATGAATTGTCATGAAAAAAAGGAAAGGAAGGTCCACCAACTGGTTTAATTTGTCACACCTAGGGGTGGACACCGAAACACCTGCTAGTGTGGGGAAGGAAGGTGGGGATGTCAGAAAGATGGATAGGAGAGGCACACGAGAGATAGACTACAAGATTGCAAGGATTCAGAGATTAAACCACGAGCAAGGCTGCTGCTAAGGTACGTGTACAACGGCCGCTAAATTATCACCGATTTTGCGCCGTATTCCACCGTGTAGCCTTTTGTTAGCTTTCCTGCAAAAATCAATAGCTTCAATTTCAACCAAAGCCAGTTGGAATTTCTCGCCGAACTTCGCGTTGCGATATTCACGTTAGAATGTCACACTGCGGTTTTTGTTGGCACCAGCCAATTCTAACGAGGGACAGGGGCACCACCCCATTTTCCGCCTTTTCCTTACCATAGCTGTCATACCTTCAACTTGTGTCAGATTGGACGATGCTTATACCGATTCAAAGCCGTGTGTCGTTTTTATGATTCCTTCGACCAATATCACCCGATCGATACTGTGGCCGGGCGACGACCGGCTACCCAGTTAGGCAAAAGCAATATAAACCCCATTTGAATATGCCTTGGTCGCGTCTGAAATCGCTACCTCTCCTAGCAACGCCTCAAAATTAACCTCCTAGAAACACCCAATAAATAAAGGTTATAGGCAGCAACCGTCCGTACTGCGCCATCAACAAGTGCGTTTTTCTCGCTCAGGCAGATTAATTCAAACCGTGCCGGTAAAGTTTCTGTATTATATCAGTCTTCTAAAAAGTTGCGCTTAGCGGTTAAAACAGAACTTGATACGTACAGAGTTCGCACTACCTTTAATATGCGTTTTACAGCAACACTCACATTAAGAATAGACGTTACGTTCATATATTGATAAGAAAAAAAACGACAAGGAATTCCCGTGAGAGTATAACCTTCTTAGTGTAAAAATGCTCGCATAAGGTGGCTTTTCCTAGCAACCCACTTAGGGCACCCTTCAGAATCGGCTTGCTACGTATGTCGGGCTTAGGGGATATAGACAGACTTTTTGCCTGGTTGCAGTCCCTGCTAATCAGATTATCGGGCACACTCGAGGAGTACTCGCTGTGCAAGCGCTAATCGATAAATCCCACGTTTAGTAGCTGGTAATGCTGAAATGAAGCAAATGGGCATCAACGTACGACAGATGGTCACAGGCGAGCCCCTCATGCGTGGTATTGCACCTCGAGGCGCTGTGCCAGATCTTGGAACAGCGCAACAGCGTAAAATTACTGGCAGCGCAAAGCTGGAAACACCGCTCAGCGGCGTTCGATTGGACATTAATGCTTTGGAATTCCTACTCACAAGGACTTATCCGCCGTCGGATATCTTTTCACGTGGCGCCACCTGGCCACCGGCATTCATGCATCTTATCGTGGAAAAACTCCGAGAGCACACCCAAGAACTTCTTATGAGTTGTGAATGCGAAAGCATTGATGCCCAACAGCAGAACGTATATGCTAGTGTTGTGGGGACCATTTTGTGCTGTGCAGAGCCCCCTGGCTCGCTGGGGACTGCTGCGCCGTTTGGTTAGGTGGCTGCGGTGGTGCAAAGCACTGCACTGCGCGTGCTGAAATCACGAGTCTTTTCATCCTCGTCGTCGGGGTCATCATCATCCTTATCACCCTAGTTCTTTTAAGCCTCTTCTTTGTTATTTCGGTTACTATGATGGAGGTCGGGTTTCGGAGTGCTGTGTTCTCAGAGTTACACCTTCTCTAGATTCCTCCTCGTCAGTTCTTGTAACAAGCAGAGCCACACACGCGGGAAAACAAGAAAGCGAGAGTTGGTGCGCGCGGAAAATATGTAACGAGGGAAAGAATATTGCTACTAAACATGTTGAGGTAGTAAAGTGCGACGATAGAGAAGAGATGGCTGCTAAAATAGGCAAAGGAACCGATAAGTTTTGTTGAAAGTTCGGAAAAATTAGGTAAAACAATCACCTTAAGAAATCCGTCACTCCTCTCCATCTTCCCGGTTAGACATAATGAAGCAAAGAGAGCCCGAACAATTATTTCGTACATGCTTTTGTTCGTTTTTCTCTGCATAACGACTTTCTCAAACATAGGAACGAAAGTGGCAGCAAAAATACCAACGAGTAAGCTACTGTAGTAATCTGACGTCAAAGTGAACTTGCATCGGAACTCCGTCTTAGGGCTGTCACAGATGCGTTGTACGTTATCCACGGCGGGCTGTCAGTGACGTCCCTGCTTGGCTGCTGTCAGCCAGGGGCTGACGCAACATGGCCGTCGCGCCGGTAGCGAGATTTGGCCGAAAAAGGAAAGCTCGTTGTGCGTGGGCAGCGAGAATACAGCCAAGCGTGAAATGTGCATTGACTCGCGGGTCCAGTGCACTCGGCCAACTGTCCACACGTGCACTGTCCCAGCTTGCAGAAGGATGGGGTGCTGAGAGTCGGAGATCAGCGGAGCGTGAGGTGGGAGACAGTCGACCGTTCTGGTCGCAGAGGAGACGACAGTTGAGAGGCATCTTTGTCTGCCGCTTCGTCGGCCCTAGGCTACCGCTATGGATTGCTAGTGCTATAATTGCAACCGTGCCTGGGCACCCCGGTTAACAACGCCTATCACTATTTCCCATAATAACGACCTTATGAGATTGTTCGTATTTCATGTACCGAATATTAAATATACGCTACCATTGGAATTGGGCGGGAGATAGACCAGCCACTATCCTCGCTTATCATCAAATTGTATCTTATATATTATTTTTTTTGCCGCAGCGACACACCAGTCTTAGGAGGCTCCGAAGTTTTATCGTGGTTGTATTTCCCGCGCACGAAAAAAAAAAAAACACGGATAGACAAGGCCAGGATAAGCGCAGACTTCAAATTTTTTGCACATATGGTGAATATATACTTCTAAAAGACAAGTGAAGAGACGCATCATTAGACACTCCGACCAGCCGGTAGCCCCACACGCGTGTCCGTGACTGCCACGAGCAGTTAGTTTTCAAGAACGCCACCTCCTTTTTTTTGTCAGAGATATGGACAATAATACCAGAGTTGTCTAAGCACGACAACAGCTGCATTGGCTAAATTCATCCTAGAGGTTACAGGTATTTAGTTTTGCACATTGTTTTGATGCTCACGTAGCCTGAATGTCTGCTCTCTGAACAACAGCCCGTAAATTTAAAATGTCCCTGAAGAATGAGGAAAACAGTAGGAAGGTGATAGAAGCTACGCCCACGGCGTCCCGACGTTTTGTATGATGATTCGGAGTTGATTCTTTATTTGGGCTTTGTTCTTCTGTCTTTTTGCTGCCTTTTTTTTTGCCCTCTACCAGTTCCCCGTCTAACTTTTCTTGGGGTCCACCCATCGCCTCTGAAATGAAACCCTCCGTGCACCGCTCTGAACTACATAAAATTTTATTAAAAAATGCCTGCCTCATCATTTTCAAAAAGTCACATGACCGTGAAAACGCCCCTCATTTATAAATTATCGAAACGCATCCAACCCCGCGAAAGGCAGTGACGGATGTAAAATAATAGACACTATTTTAGGACGTATTTTAGGAGTTTTCAAACAAGCTCAAGTATTCGCCTTATGGCTCTCTTCTTTTTGTAACATTCCTACATTGCCACATGCTTGGTTATTCCTCGGAATACATGTTTTCTAGATATGTATGTCTTCCTTCAGTATGACGAAGCTGTCAAAGGTGGGACAAAACTTGCTATGCTGGCGGAAGCAATTACTAAATTATTGTATGCAGAAACTCGTGCTCAACGTGCCTTTAGCGAAGCACTTTCACTTGATTAAACAGACAGGCTAGTCACAACCACACGTTGTAAGCAATCTCAGTTTCCACGTCCATCAACCGCTCCGCTGTGGTGTGCAATTGCAGTTCAAATATTTATAAACGCAGGTGAAAGCCAGAGCTACTGTGCCTACCAGGAGCCAGTGTAATATGCTTTGTACAGCTAGAGGCAAATGTCGGTGATAATTAGCGCAATCTAAAGTGGGGTCAAGCCTACTGTTAAGACTTCTGCTGGCCTGTCGCGGTATTTTCTACGCATTGTCCTAGGCAGCTGCATCATACAGGCCCTGTTGGTTCGTTCGGTGCTTAATCGGAAATGGCCACTTCATTTCGTGAGGTAAAGATGGAGGACATTTCAGCGGGCTCATTTATGTCACCAATAAAATCGCAGGGACATAATGTCACAGGGAAGTGACAGTTTTGTTAAATAGACTTTTATTCCACTGGGCGCCTACAATAAAAAGAATATACAAACAAATAGATTTTTTCTGAACAAACAAAGGACAGTTTTTCCTTGACCGCAGGCAAAAAGAGATACAGAAGGGTGTCTGAGTTAAAACAAAAAAAGCTAAGGGGGTATTTACTTCCGCTTTAAGGGTGCGTTCGTATTAGACACCTTGGTCGCTCACTCACTGGCTAGTTTTCTTGCTCGCGTGCTCTCTTGTTCGCTTGCTTGCTCGCTTGCTTTCTCACTTGTTTGCTCGCTCGCTCGCTAGCTTGCTTGCTTGCTTGCATGATTAGAACTTTATTTTTTTCAGCTCATGCACTTAGACTGCTGTCTGATAATACGGCTAGCTGCCTTTTCCATGTTGTTTTGTGCCGTATTTTTGTTACTTCATTTATTTCCAAGCCTCAGGGCTTAGGGAGTAAGAAGCGAGATGGATATATATGCAGGAAACACTGGCGTTCGCACGGGGGGTGGAGGGGGACCTGGGAAGGGAGAGAAATGGATGAGGCCACAAACTTTGCCTACTATACCAAGAAATGACTACCGATAATTGTTTCCCAAGATATACACCAACCACAGCTTCAATATATGTTCACAACACGACGATGAGCCATTTGCGATTTCACTGGCGAGTAATGAACAAAGCAATCGGAAAGTTATGTGGAGTACGGCAGCATCCGGAAGTTGTATGTATAATTAGGATTGCTTGCTTCCGCTTTCTATTTTATTATCTTAACGTATGTTGGGAAGGTCCGTGGAGACGTCCCGATGGTAATAAGACACAAATCGAGGCGTGCCGCCACTACATGCCTTCTTCGTAAGTCCGTGGTTTCAGGGCACGCCCATAGTAAATGGTGAAGGTCTGCGCCGAAGTCGCAGCCTGGAAGCAGGCTGGGCATTTCTCAAGTCCTCGGTAGTCCTCTATCCATCCGTCGGATGGAGTAAGAGCCACCCCCAATCGGATCCTCTGCGGTATCTTTTCCTCCCTAGTGCTCGCTCTCGGTCATTAACGTCTTCCTTATCGCATCCGCCGGCAACGCCACTTCGAGTGCCGAACCCTGCCATTAGCGGAGGTCTTTCGCCACAGCGGTCGTTAGCATCCCTCTCCGTTTCATCAGCTTCCTTCACTCCAGAGGGAAAAAAAAATAAATGACGTGTCCAACAGCGAGGTACAAGAAAACCCACCAAGACGTGTTTCGAAGGTGTTGATTTGATTGAGCATTCAAGGATATGAAATTATAAGCGGTAAGGTTTAATTTGGGGATATATATATAAATTCCACACTTGGGTTAAAGGAAGTAATAATGTTGACACACCGGAAATTCTTATATCAGGATAAAACAAATACACAGGTGTCAATCGCCTTATTTCTCACGACAATCTATTAGCGCTACTTCCACAAGGAATACAGTCAGCCGGTTTCTAAATTGGGTCATCCTACTTTCTCTGTTTAGGTTTATCAATTGCTCGAAAATTATTCCTCTCACAAGAATACGCTCATTCATATGCAATCTAAAGTGATTTATATATGTTTGGAGAAAATAATTTTTCGTTGCCTGCCAGTCATTAAAACCAGTGCTGAACAAAAATCTCCTGAGTGACCCGACTTATTTGCACGTAAATGAGCCCGGGTTGTTAAAATTATTTCGTAGCTTCAAAGGACTGCGCGCCCCAAACGTGGCGCGTAGAGTCAATATTTGTATTTGCAAATTATTACAGAGACGCTTTAGTGTCCTCCCTGATGCCGTTGTACACCTATACGCGCTGCAGGAAAGCCAACCTTCTCTGACGATGATGATGAATGATCGTGGGTGAAGTGAAATTTAAGAAAACGCTCCCCGTGGCCGGAATCGAACACATGGGTCCCTCGCGCTATGAAGCCGGCGTCTATCCGATTGCTTCATTTCGACATGGTCGAAGCTAACCCTAAGCAGAAGGCACCAATTCACGCCGTACACCCCAAACCCAAGCTTTTCTTCCGAACTGGACTATTTCTTTTATGTTTGCCACCACTGTCAGAATTTTCAGTGTTTCTTCTGTTTTGTAAAATCTGAGCGAAATAGCATAGACAATAATAAAAAGTTATGATGAATGGCTTCAGGCAAATTTGCGAGAATTTGTTCATTTCGTAAAAGAGTCCAGCGATGATTACCGCTTTGAAAGTGACATATCAAGACATGTGCTTATAATAACCGAATACATACTTAGGAAAAAGTGAGACCCCATTCCTGATAAAGGTAAATTTTAGCTCAAATCAGTAAGTATTTCATGCCCGAAAATATATGTACTGCCGACAGCGAAAACTACGAATGCCGCTCATAATAAAATCGACGCATTAGTACTTATAAAAATCACAACCTACTTTAAAGGGACACTGAAGTGAATTTGTCAAGCTCCCGTTTTTGCTTGCACTGCGTAGACTGGCTCAAATTAGCACACTTTTCATCGTTTATCCGGTTGACAAATCGGTAATTATTTTACAAAGCGCGAAAGAAAAACTACCATGCGCGGTTTGCGGCGGCCGCGCCAACTAAGGCTGTGACGTTGAGAGGAGGGGCGCCGTGATTGGACGATGCCCAAGGTTAGCAATCACACAAGTTTCGGTTTCGGTTTCGGTTCTGTAAAACATAACCAATGGCTTTGTTGGATGGGCATTCTCAATATCTCAGTAATCATCGTACCGCGCTTCTGCCATGTTGTCGGCTGTAAAATGCACAAGATAAGCCTCCCAGGACGGCTTGTAGACGTAGCATTCACTAGCCGAGACCTACGCAGTGCATGAACGCCCTCCGCGTACCCGCAGACGCCCAAATGTCATGCGCTTTTCTCCCATATTTGGAGCTTGCCTCCCTCATGCCTGTATCGTAAAAAGCGTGTTCGCACCAGGCCAAGGGTCTGTTCATTCTGGCCTGTGCCCACTGCCTGCAAGCAGTCGGTGCTTATGGCAACAGCACGCCAACGAGAACTCGCTAGCGCGCCAGTGCCAGCCTGCGCGCGTTTTGTGAACTAGTTCGTGTAGGCCATGAACGTTGCGGCCCCAAAAAAGGTTAACTCAATATAGAAACATCGGCGGAAAACAAAAAAGTTAACTTACAAAAAAAAAAGCACGTACCCGCGGGGATTCGAACTCGTGACTCGCAAAACATTTGGGGTGAACTTCTAGCGCCCCAGACTGCTAGGCCACGGAAGGGGAGGCGAGTGCCTTGCTAATATATGGCATATATTGTACAACCGGTTTACACTTTTATTTAGTTTTGGCATTTCAAGCCGCTTAGGTGACTATTTGTTGTACTGCGATCGTGCAGTAAGCGTCGCCGAGTTTCCACAGTAGCTCACGTCTAGCAATTGCATTTCGTAGACGGAAAAGCGTTCGCAGATGCGTAGTCGTGCTGCTGACCGCTGTGCTTGTTCGCCCAGCGCAAAAAAGTGCTTCCCGCGCCCTAGTTTTACGCTGTACGGTAAAAATATCAGTTGATTTTATTTGCTTAGTATTTATATTGACTTCGCTGACTCTTCTTCCGCCTTCAAGAGGCCTTATATTTTCCTACTGGCGTACCAGTCATGCGAAGCGTCGCATGTGCAGCGCTTGTGTGAAGCGATCTTGACTTGGAGCTAGATACAGTGTACAAACAAACCAAGTAAAGAAAGGCACATTCTTCCATTCACAAACGTGTCCTGGCTTCGTTTCAACTAAGCGAACGAATGCGACCAAGCAATTTTTTTTTAACCTCCTTGATTGCGACGACCGCCGGCGGCCGGCGGACGAAACACTGGGCCGACTGACTCTGTCGGCCGGGGAGCCGTGCAGTAGCGCAGCCGTGTCGCAGCCAATTGCCAGCTCATCCCCTCCTGACGTCACACGAAAACGCCACAGAAAATGGGCGAGCGTAAAGAGAGGAGGACAGCGTTTTCGAATTAGTTTTTCTACTAAATAAAATCGCGTAAACGCGCCTAGAGTGGTCGAAACATGGCCTGGGGACTTCGGACTACAATTTGCGCTAGTAATCCCGCAATGTTTACCTATCACTTCAGTGTCCCTTTAACGACGACACAATCAAAGTACAGAAAAATAAAATCACGGCCTACTGATGACCACGCGAGATAAGACGTGACAGATAGGACGTGACGCTTCATGTAACATAATGGTGTCTGTGTCAATAGGGCCGCATTGAAGGTCTCCGCAAAATGGAACGATTCATGTGGCGAAGTTTAAACTCCCGTTCAAGTTCAAAGGCGAAGTTTTAACTCCCGTGCTGTAAAAAAACAAAGTCAGTTGGAATGTAAATTAACGGTGGTTGTGGGTGAGCATGAGTGGGTGATGGGAGTGGAGAGTGCGCGTGAGTGGAGGAAGCGAGTGGTGATTGCGAGTGAGAGTGAGTAGCCATTGCAAGTGGTGAGTGCGAGTGCTAGGGAGTGTGAGCGGCGAAGGCGAGTGGTGAGCGTGAGCGCGGATGAGTGCCAGTGGTGACGATGATTGGTGAGCGTGAGCGCGAGTGAGTGTGAGTGGTGGGGATGAGTGGTGAGCATGATCGTAAGTGAGTGAGAGTTGGGACGACGAGTGGTGAGCGTGAGCGCGAGTGAGTGCGAGTGGTGAGGACGAGTGGCAAGCGTGAGCGGGAGTGAGTGCGAGTGGTGAGGTTGGAGAGGCGAGCGTTAGTGCGAGTGAGTGCGAAGGGTGACGACGAGTGGTGAGCGTGAACGGGAGTGAGTGGAGTAATGAGGCCCGAGTGGCGAGCGAGTGCGAGTGAGTGCGAGTGGTGGGGCGGAGGGGTGAGCGTGAACGTGAGTGAGTGCGAGTGGTGGGGACGAGTGGCCAGCGTGAGCACGAGTGAGTGGGACTAGTAAGGGCGGAGTGGCGAGCGTGAGTGCGCGTGATGAGGGCGGAGTGGCGAGGGCGGAGTGGCGAGTGCGAGCGCGAGTGAGGGCGTTAGGATAAACTATATTTTTTTTGAGTGAGTGTGAGTGTGAGTGAGTGGCACCCAGTTTTGCCGAGCTATGCCTCTGAGTGAGTAAACTCGGGGTGGTGAAGGGGGGGGGGGGTGTTTCTGATTCCCAGTAAGCGTTAAACAGATCAACATTAACATTCGGCCTATATCGCTAACTTCCTGGTTAGGAAAACTGATGGAGCGAATAGTACTTGCCCGGCTCAATAACTACATTGAGGACAAACAATTACTTTCCCCATACATGTATGGATTCCGTGCAGGCCTTGCGGCTAATGACGTACACCTGCGCTTGTACACGGATCTCCTCCAGCAACCCCCCAAACACGACTATTCGGTCATCTTAGCCCTAGAATTACAAAAAGCAATTGATAAGGTAACTCATCAATCCATACTTCGGGGCCTTGCCAGCATAGCCCCTGGTGATCGCACATACAATTATGTAAATTCATCCCTCTCAAATTGCACGGCACGCTACAAATTCAGTGACTTTCCATCCTCCACCTTACAACTCCCGTCCATCGGCACTCCACAAGGTTCAGTCCTCTCCCCCCTCCTCTTTAATCTCGCTGTCTCCCATCTTCCCCCCCTCCTGGACAATATCCCTCGGCTATGCTACAGTATGTACGCTGATGACATCACCCTTTGGGTAATTGAGGGCAGCGACGCAGATATAGAAGCAACACTTCAAGTAGGAGTCTCAGCGGTACAACAGGCAGCCCAGGAAGCTGGTTTAACCTGCTCGCCATCAAAATCAGAACTCCTCATGCTATCACCACACGCCACCACCCCTAAAACAGCACCCAGCGTGCATGTATACCTGGATAATGCTCCTATACCTACTGTGAATCGCATAAAAATACTGGGCCTAGTCATCCAATTCAATCGTCGAAACACATCGGTCCTACACACACTTTCCTCACATGTAACGCAAATCATAGGCCTCCTGAGGCGCGTAACTGCTAAGTGTTACGGCCCGACGGAGAAGGACCGATGCGAATTTATCCAGGCATTTCTACTGAGCCGCATTACATTCTCTCTCCCATATATGTCCCTTTCTAGCACGCAGGTCACCAAAGTAGATGGACTCATCCATAAGGCCTACAGGACTGCTCTCGGCTTGCCTCATCACGCATCCACTGCCAAACTATGGGCCACCGGAACCTACAACTCCCTGGACGAATTAACTGAAGCGCACTGTACGAGCCAGATACATCGCCTGGCTAACCACAAACACACACCTGGCCAACTCTTAATTCAGGAGGCACAAGTACATACTCCTCTTACATCAAACCCCACGGCTCGCATCTCACCTGATTACAGAGATTGCATGAAAATTCGTCCACTCCCCCGTAATATGAACCCTACTCATCATACCGCCCGACGAGCTGCTCAAGCGCGTGCCCTCCTTTACACTCCCCCCCTCCCCTCGCCAAACACCTTCTACGTAGATGCTGCAGCACACAGGCACAAGCCCGCCTTCACTGTAGCTGTCGTTTCCGCTCCGACTACTACTCCTCTCGCGTCTCTCACTATTCCCACCAAAGCCCCACATGTCGCGAAAGAGGTTGCCATAGTCCTGGCTCTCGCACACCGGCCTCCCCCTGATCTAATATTATCTGATTCAAAAACGGCCATCAAAACTTTTGCTAGCGGCACTATCTCCACGCTAGCCTGCAAAATTCTTCTTCAAAATTCAGCCCCCCAGCATCCTACGGAGCTCGTCTGGTTACCGGCACACACGGGACTAGACGGCGCGGAGTGGGCTCATAAGGCGGCACGAGCACTCGTCACTCGTGCGCCTGACGAGACCACTTCTTGTCAAAGAGTTTACACCACCAGGGACTCCCTCACCACTTATAGGGAGGTTAATGACTACTACCGCCCTCTCCCGCAACACGTTGCCCCCGACTCACCCATCCCTAACCCCCTCGGAGGAACGGCTGTGGCGCCTCCTATGCGAAATCGTTCCCCAACCGAGCGCTCCTTCATCACATTTACCCACCCGCCTACCCCTCTCCCCTCTACCCACATAGTGGCGCTAAATCCACAGTGCAACACCACATGTGGGCCTGCCCCACTGACCCCCACCACACCATAAATTCCCCTGACCAATGGACGGAGGCCCTTAGCCGCTCGGACGAAGACTCCCAGCGCCCACTGGTCACCCGAGCACACGCCGTGGTGGGGCCCAATAGCCTTCGGGTGGTGTCAATAAAAGTTTTTATCTCTCTCCGGGAGAAGCCCACGTGAACTACAGATAACTGCAGACTCAAGGCCACGCTATGAACACGCGTACAGCCAGCTGCCGATCACGTGCACCTCGCTGGTCGGGGGCCAAAAGAGTGGTAGTAGTGCGTTTAAAAGAAAAATAAATACAAAAAAGCCGCAGCAAAGCGCCCCCCCTCCCCCAGTCTTAGGGAGGAGACCACGTGAATTACTGAAGGGTGCAAATTCAACGTCGCGCCGTGGACACGTGGACAGTCAGCTACCGACCACGTGCACACTGCCGGTCGGAGGTAAACCTCAAAAACGCCGGGAACGAGCTCAATAAGACCGGCAAATGGCACGGGAAAGTGTTCCAAAAAGATAGCGAGCAACCCGCGTTTCCGAAGCGAAGCGTGAATATATTTGTTCCCCTTAACAAAGTGAGAAAATGAGAATTAATTCAGCAGAATTGACAGGAACGTGGCCTCGTGCGAAGAGCGCCGCTTTAGGTCCCAGAGCTTAGCGCCTTCGCAAGCCTTGTTAGCCGGTGCACCTTGAGCTGACTGCTGTTGGGACAGAGCAAGGTAAGCGCGGCCGACCTCGTACGGGCTAACCTAACAAAGCAGGATACCGACACGGGCCGCTAATGAGCCACGCATGCACCGAGAATGCGCTCTGGTTGGGCGCTCTTCGGCATCGCTTGCGAACGAAGCAGGAAAGAAGTTGGCAGTTGCCTTCGTAGTCAGAAAATGGATCTGCGTCTCTTTCGTGCGTTCTTCTTTTTTATGTATGAAGTTGTTGCCTTGCCGGAGGCCGATATTTGTTTAGCGAAGGTAGTGTGAGTTTAACCATACACAGGAAAACCAGGAGAATACCCTCCGCCCCTCTCTCTCTCTCCCCCTCCCCCCAACTTTAGCTTCGCTGAAAAGTGCGAAACTTGAAGTAGAGCCCCTAAATCCTCATGAATAAAAACAACAAAGCATTAGCCGAGGCATCCTGCGCATTTAGAACTATATTTAAATGGCCTGGTTGTTCAGTTTGATTAGCTTTCCCGTATCCTAACCTTGGCTTTAAAGCTTATGCGTTCTCAATAACGAAAATGAAAGGGAGAAATCAATGCTCCACCTCACGACACAACGCCCCTAAAATGTGCTGGCGCTCGCATAAGTAGCAAGTGCATTTAAAACAATCAAACCGCGCTTTCAAAATTAAACGAAGTCATTGCAAAAAAGAAAAAAAAAAAAAACAAGGGAACGAAGCAAAGGTAAACAGAAGCAAAAACGACGTCGTGCTCGTTTCCGTTGCAGTGCGACAGCTCATATTTCAGCGCAGCAGTCCCAGGCGACCACGTAGGTTGCCTGCTGTTGCATTTTCTTCCGAGCGTTAGAAAAATCAATAAAGCTTTGTCGGACTACTCGATAGCTAAAGAAATCTCCTACGTGTTAGTGCATGCACAGCAGCCACAGATGAGAGTCCGACGAGCTTACTTCCTTATTTTTAAATGTAGGTGCGCTTGGACTCGCTACAGCTAGATACGTGGGCTGGTTGGCATACATGATTTCAAACTTGTGAAACAGTGCACGACCCGGACGAGGGAAAGACAACGGGAATAACAACGTCCCTTGCGTGCGCTGCTTTCACAAGTCTGGCTGCACGGTAGCTGAAAGATTATAGAAGGACACAGAAGCCTGAGGGTAAGCCCTGGTGGGCGGGGGCTCCACCCGTTACGGGGCAGCAGGTGTACTTGGAGAGACATAGAAGTATTGTAGCAGAGCCATTGGTACCCGTACATGGTATTTTTGATTTGAAAAGGCGTGTTATCGAATATGACAGGTGATTCTGTTGACCGTTATTTAAGTGATTTTACACTTCCGGGTAAGGGTTTCACTACTCACGGGCTTCCCAATGGACATAGTGACTGAGTCAGTGAGCGAAAGGTTTACGATGACGACGATGACGACGAAGATGATGATGAAAAAGATTGGCTTCGCCTAAACGTGATGGCCGCGTACATAACTAACATAACCCTACTCTAACTTTGCTGCAAATCACCTCACCTACTGACATAAAAAAAAGCTGCTTATATTTTATCATACCCGGGCCGGATGCTTGCCTCATTTATCATTCAAAGATTCCTTCTGGACTCTCTGTTTTCTTTCCATCATCATTCCGACCTCGTTTTATTTTTACTTTTTTTTACACATAAGTTAACTATACCTCCATTGGTATATAAAAGGATAGTAATTTATTCGCTGTAGACGTGTTGCAAGCTGTCGCCATGTTGGAAGAAATGGGCCTGGAATCGTTTCGGTTACAACCCAGTAGTTTTTATTGAAAAACCATATCTGAAAATGCCAGCTTAGGCCAACCTGAAAAAAGAAGCTAGGTATGTTAGGAAGACTGCCTAACAGCCCTTCATGTTGAATAAGTTTGACGTCATGTACGATTAACAAGTAGATTGCCATAATCTTTCGGCCTCAACGACGCTTACATGGGCCTCGTAGATTATTAATGAGTGTCGTCACCTGTTTAGCCTCTACATCGGTGCAGCAGCGAATTAGTGCAGCAGCGAATCAGTAGCGAATCAGTGTTTATACAATAATATTATTATTGTATAAAACTGTGACGTGGTTGCCGCTACCCCTATTTCTAACACAGGCGATCGCGGCGTCTATCTATTACCGATTTCCACCACTTCACCGCTTTCAATGAACGCTGGTTGGGTGGCAGAACAAACGTGGCATCGAAACAATCACGCATACAGCAACCTCCCCGGTTCGAACAACGTGGCGAGACGGTTGTCCTTTAGAAGCTGACCCGCAAAAGGGCGAGAAAGAGAGAATGAGAGAGAAAATGACCATTATTAATACTGACAAAGTTACGTGTGCAAAGCAGCCGAGCTTGCTACTTTGTTATTCGCGAGAGGCAAACTGGCCGAAAAAAAAAAACGTGAGAAATATTCAAAACTCTGAGTGAGGTGGATGATGATGATGGTAATAACGATGAATTCGTTGTTGTTGTTGTTGTTGTTGTTGTTGTTGTTGTGGCTGTTGTTGTTGCTGCTGCTGTTCCTCCTGTTGCTGTTGTTGCTCCTGTTGTTGCTGTTGTTGCTGTTGCTTCTGCTGTTGTTGTTGTTCGCTCATGCCCAGAGCTATACTTACGGCGCTGGTTTATACATGTGCACCCCACGTACACCCAAGAGCAGGAGTTTAAGGACCACGAAAACAGTAATTATGAGTTATTTCTCTGCCGCACGGCAGCACTGAGTACTATCTGCGGTAGTTTTCATTAGTTCAGTACTTATGCGACATCTGGCATGCATTTGACAGTTTGCCGGGCTGCTATAGGAAGAGAAATAACCTAAAATTGACATTTATCTGGTTCGTAAACTTTTGATCGTGGCTGTACCTATAGCGACCATTAGTGGTTAGTTGTGCGTGGTGCGCGTTACGAAAACCACAAAAAATAACAAGTCACAGCATTTATACATGTCAGTAAAAAATGGCAGTAGTTTTGTTTAAATTTTGTGCTGTCATTTTGGAGCGACAGCGGTGAATAACAGCGGGAGCGGTAATTTCTTGCCAGTGTCATGGCTCACGATCCACCGAAGGGAAGGGCACGCAACAGAAAGTTCTCTTGACGCTCCCTCTCAATGGAAGCTCGTAACTACTGTGCGCAGCGTTTGTGGATGTCTGGCTTGGCAACCATTTTCTCTAGAACCGCAACTTCTACACGACGACAGCAGCTGTACGCCCGCCCCTCAATACAAAAATAAACGAATGAGCTCCAGTTACATGCAGCGTGGTAGACTCAGTAATGATTTTCCACGGACAACTCAACGGGTAGCCAACAGTGTTTTACTACGAGTTCGCAGAAGACAGTGCACGGTCCTCTTAACAAATTTTCAAATGCCAACACAATGGGCCTTGCAAGAGGTTTACAGAAAGAGGACGTACCCTTGTTATAACAAAGTCAATAAAACGGGTTGTTGGGCTAGTTGGTACATGCGCGTGAGTGTGCCGTCGCTTTCTATCTATGATAAAGAAAGGAAACTTCTAAAAACATTTTTCTGATGTTCGCGCTCTGACCGTGGTGCATCTAATACTTCCTTTTTTCAGTGTATGCCTGTCATGTATATGCGTGTCCTTTTCGAAATGAACATAGTTGCTAGTAGCGCCAGTCTCGTCTCCCACCATCTTCGTCTTCCTTGGGCTAAGCCTCCTATTAAACTTTAATGAGAGGCTTAAAGTGACTTTGTTATGGTAACAAAGTCACTTTATTTGAAATCTCCAGTTATTCGAAGTGTTTCATGTTCCCTACTATAGAACAATCTAAACAGACCATCTCAGCTTTTAAGATAGTGCCTATCTTTACGCAGTTAGTTTACTACAGAACAATCTCAACAAACCCTCTCAGCTTCTCACATAATCTCTAGCATTACGCAGCGAGTTTTCTGTACGGCGGACTTCGTTATAACCACTATTTCGCTTTGCTGAATCTGTTTCGCCCCCCCCCCCCTCTCTTAATTTATCCAGACAGATTTGGTAGGTTTCTGGGAGTTTTTCGGACAGCTTGGTCGTCATTGGATTGCTACTTCAGGTTGCCGTAATTCTGCAATAATTTTTATCGATGTTTATTCTTCTGAGAGACAGAGAGAAGGCTCGTTAGTGAAAAAGTACAGAGGTTTGCCGTCGTTTACGGTCTCCTACATGCTTCTCTGCTGAGGTTTGGGTATGGGCAAAAAAAGGCCCAAGAAAGAGCTGGGCAGGAAAGAAGAAGGACGAAGAAAAAAAAAAAACTGTCGTGGGCTTGGCGCAATAATCGACTTTCACAAATTTGGTTTTTGGTCTGATGTTGGGCCACGTAATTTACAATCTTGAAATTAGGCCAGCGTCATCCAAAAAAGAGAAACTCCGTAGAGCTTGGCGCTGCTTCGAGGGACAAATCCATGGTCCTTAAATAATCTTGAGAGCTATTGGTTCCTGTTCTAAACGTTCAATGTTTTAAAGGAAGTGGGATCGCGGTTCCATGTTGGCGGAACATTCTAATAAAATGTGCTCAACTGTTTCTACACAAGAACAATTATCGCAGTGCGGATTTGGCGTCGCTCCAAGGCGGAATAGCTAATTATTTGTGTATGCACAGTTCGGCCGTAGACGATCATACAACGTTTCCAGGTTACGAGAGAGCTGCCTCGGGAGTCTCGACTTCAATTCTGGGCCAATAGTGTGCAGAAAGCAGTGGATATTCTGCAAGTTACTCCACAGACGGTTTCTTTCAGTCACAGCAATGTGGTGAGCCATGGCAGAAGCTTCTGGTTTCGTAAAATACGGCTTGAGGAATTTCAGGTGCAGAAGGCCTTTAAGGGTCGCTTCGTCAGCTGTTTGGTTCCATTTGGTGCCGCTTTGTCCAGGCATCCACTGGAATTTAATGCTGTGTCCTGCAGAGCAGGCAAGGTGATGAAGTTATGAGATGCCACAGTCAACGATTTGGTGGGGGGAAAGTCTACTTCTCGATAGAATTTGTAGAGCTGCCTTGGAGTCCGTAAAAATGCTCCATTGGTGCGGCAGACGGCGCAGGATAACTTGGCGCGATAACAGACTTTCACAAATTTGGTTTTTGGTCTGAAGTTGGGCCACGTAATTTACAATTTTGAAATTAGGATAATGTCATCCAAAAAAGAGAACAAACTCCGTAGAGCTTGGCATGCCTCTTGCCAAGCTCTAAGACAATTGACTCCTTCAGAGCAGAGAGCTCAGCCGCTGTCGAAGATGTTTGTCATTCCACACGAAATGAAAACATTTCATCAGCTAGTGGTATGTATAATAAAGAGGAAGAGCTTTGCCTGGTTGATGAACCATGGGTGAATATGAATGTTCTTGCTGAATGTGCTCTATACATGTCGAAATTATTTGCAGCCGGCAATAAACTCATTGCATTCCAGTTATTTGGAAAAAAGAAGTTCCGACAAGCCATGAAGTACTCCAAAGAGCTTTGATGGACTTGTGGCGGAGTCGTAAGCCGGTTTTAACTTGCTTATCTGAGGCAGGTAGCAAATGAGCAGTCCCCGGATCCAGTCGAAATCAGGAGGAACCACTAAACGGGACTGGTCGCCACTATATTTAACAAAACATCTAGGAGCACGTCGACAAAACTTTACCATCCCCTCCGAAAGAAAGCTGATTGAAGCCCGAAAGCTTTAAAGCGCGTCCAACACTCGCTAAATGTGCTTCCAATCGATCGCCAAACCTACAAAGTCCCAAACTGTAAACAAAGAATGAACCCATGCGACAATTTTTCCCGCACAAGGTTAACTCATCTACGAACGATCAAAATGTGTACCGATAAGTGGTTTATAAGATAAAGGTAAAATATATTGTAGTCCTTCTTCGTAATCGGTGCCTGTATTGTCTTATCTTGAACGGTTCCTTTTTCGCGTTTTTCAAGTAACCATTTGGCACAATTGAATCACGGTCTCAAGCACGTGCCTTGTGCCCGGAGGTCTTATCAGAACTTTCCAGCCGACGACTCAGTCTGTGGGAAAATGCATTAGTGTTTTGACAGGACGGCATTGGACCCAAAAAAAACTTTCGTTTTAAAAGCGTTTTTCGGTTAACACGCCGTCAGTAATGTCCCAAATCTCGTTATTTAGGTTTTCAGATTCTATTTTCCCTATGCTAACTCATTCACAGCCTCCCCTATTCCCCCCACCTAAATACTTTCCCCATCTGATGCCAACGAAAAAAAAAAAGATCCTGATCCTATTCCCCAAATGGAAAACAAACGACGAAGGAAATAAATCTCATTATTCCGCTTTCATTCTTACAGCTCAGTCATTCCGAAAAGACAGCTGTACTGAAGAAAATGCCTCGCCTGTACCATCACATTTCCACCAGTCTTACGCTCTATTTCGTTGATCGGGACAGACTGATTACATAAAGGAAAAAAACGAAGAAAAATTCGAGGCAACGGAAGACTATTGGCTGTTCCATCCCCTTCGCTGCTGAATTCATTGCAGCATCTATAGGATTTGGCTATTTCAATTTTCCCGCCACGATTGACGTTCCCTTACTTCGCAGCCCACCCTCCTTACCACCTTCCTCGTCAACGTTGAGCTTCCTTCGGAATGCTCACTCGGAGCGACCAAGTCGAATGAATAAGAAATGATCCGGTAACCGACTTTTTCATTCGGCTTGCGCCGGATTTTCTATAATCGGCTGTTTCTGGATTAAAGTCAATCTACGGGACAGAAACTACGAGCCGCTTTCCTTTGCTCCGCCGCCTTGGCTGGTCCGCTCAAATTTTATAACTGAGGACCATGTAATAGGTACCGTCCCCGATGGGCGTATAAACGAGAGAGCGAAGAGATGGTGAAGGTGTTTTGATGAATTGATCGTGGGGTCTAACGCGCGACGCTACACAGGTGATCAGGCGTGCCGTAGTGGAGGGCTCCGGATTAATTTCGACCACCTGGGGATCTTTAACGTGCGCCGAAATCTCTAACACACGGGCGTTTCGCTTTCCGCCTAGGTGAAAGTGTTTCACTTCGCATCCTCCCGCGTGCACACCTCGAACATTTTTTTTATTTGGTAGAAAACACCTTAAAGTTAAATTTACGTTATGTGCTTCCGATGAGAGAGAGAGAGAGAGAGAGAGAGAGAGAGAGAGAGAGAGAGAGAGAGAGAGAGAGAGGAGGAGGGGAGGGGGAGGGGAGAGGAGGGGAGGGAAGGGGAGGGGAGGGGCAGAGGCAAACACTTCCTGGATGAAGCAAATCATGAGGGCATATATCTGTTCCTCGGGGGCTTGATGCTTGCATCTTATGCTTACTTCGCGTAAATTTCCGTTCGCTTAAATTCATATCAAAATATCCGGGCTGATTTGTCGGTAAAGAAGAAAGAAGAGGGTATTCCTCCAAAGTTGGCATGAAGAAGAAGGTAAAAGAGAAGTAAATATTTTTGGTTAATTCCTCTGTTTCGGGCACGTTGCCTCAAAAGTGCGTTCCCCTGGCTGGAGTGGCTGCCGCCGCCTGGCGGGTGCCTTCTACACTCCCTCCGCCCATCATGGTTAGAGTCGCACTGGCCAGAAGAAGCTGCCGGTTCGCTAGTTTTCTGGGCGACCCGCAGTGCGTAGAAGTAAATCACCGAAACCATGACAAAAGAGGCTCAGAAATCTTCAGCATACAGGCGGTTTTCTCCCGGATGGAATAGATGCATAAGAAGCACTGCGATTGTTACGTGAAGGCAATTACACAATAAAAAATTCACAGATGATCACCCAGAAGTGATCACCTGCTACCAATGAGTCAGTGAGTGAGTGAGACTCATCACCGAGAATCGCTAGCTCAAGCAGATCTAAACGTATATATATAACAAAAACAAAATATTGAAACCAAGGATAATGACCACAACAATGACATGCATGAAACAAACGAAGTCAGACTTTAGAAAATCTGAACAATAACATAGGAACACAATAGATGAGAGAGGCACTACGTCACTTAAAACGGGCGTTGCATTGACGTTACTCGACTCTGGCGTCTCCACTGCTGGCGTGTGTGGGGAAAACCCCGCACCGACGTTACTCGACTCTGGCGTCTCCACTGCTGGCGTGTGTGGGGAAAACCCCGCACCGTTTCAGCAGCCACTTAGAAGATACACTGTCCCACTGCAGCCACCCCATTTCGCTGATTAGGAGCGCTATGCAAATGCTATCCTATTTTGTGCCTCCGGTCAGCGCTAGATCGGTCTACACACGCGAGTAATCAGCTCAGATGGGGGAGCCGGCGCGCACACAGCTGGTAGGAGGCGGGCGCAGTGCATATGCGACCTGCGATAAAAGACACTGACTGTGCGCCAGCCATGAAGCCCAATCCACCTGAAAAAGGAAGAAGTGGCCGCTTTGAAATCTTCGGTCAGGGTTAGATAGAAAGGAGGCTGATGATGTGAACAGTGACCCGATGAATATTCCTCCTCCTTAGTCAATTTAACTTGCATGTGGTTTCACGGAGAGACAAGGTGGTAAACGCAATTTCCTACGCTAATCTAGTGCTAAACAGGGATCAAACTAACCACATTATGTGCGTTGCTTGGACGGCCTCATTTTGTAAGAGCGAAATGACGTTGATCCTTTTGGCAGTCAATAAAACATTACAAAGAGCAGCAACAACAACAATAAATCTAATTCTAGCCCGAAACATTAACAGCCACCTCCCAGTGCACTCAAGAAGCGAGGGAAAAACGGCAGGAGGTGTTAACCCTGAAAGAATAGCGCGCAGAGTCCAGATAACATTAACAGCATTGGAATGAGGCCACCTTGTTAGCGACTGCTTCCGCGGGCTCAACAGCCTGCCGTGAGGTTTTGAAACGGGACCGGGGCTGCATAAAACCCTCGCTGCTGTAGAACGACTACTTTCCGGGTAGTCCGTAGTGTGCGCAGCACGCGGAAGGATAAGCAACAAAAACAGCCCGGCGCTCACTTATATCGGAGTGCCCCCTATCCGTGTCACGGGCTGCGTGCGATGTGCCCTTTCCTTGGTGCCATTAGGAGCCCGGCACACGGGCTTTCCTGGAGTATACTTGTTTCCGTCAGGTTGCTTCAACGAGGGTTTAGGGTGGCATTAGCAGGAAATGTCGCCCGTATCTGATTAGTAGCGCCTTTTTTGTGAGCCCTTCTCTCTGACCCACAAGTGCCGCAAGGCTCGGAAAGTGACTTATCACGGACAGACTTTTTCTCCCCTTTTTATTCTTGTTAACAAGACCTTGGGGTCCATGCTTGCAGCCGTGATTATCGGAAGTACGTTTTTTCAAGCCGGGCAACACGTCCGTATAAGAAATATGGGGGGGGGGGGGGGCTAGAGCAACATCGATTATCGACCAATAAAAGGCGTAATGGGAAATCGGATGATGCTTTAAAGGGCACCTGCAACACTTACCATCGTCTACTCGGAATGTATTTTGGGTAAAGTATATTGTCCCAGCAATCTCCTCCCGCAAGAATTATGAAAATCCGTTCACTATCACCGAAACTACGGCGCATGATAAATCGCACATAAATGTTCCCTCTCTACTGAACAGCGGACAACGCGACGAAAGCTGCGCGCTCTCTCCCGAGAGGGGGGGGCGGGCGCGCGCGTTCTGTTCAGCGGCCTTCGATATGGGCACATGCCGGGAAGTTTCGGTCCTTTTCCCGCAACGTGGACAGCCTATTTCCGGTCTGGTGCCACAAAAAGCAGGCATGCGTGCCTGCTCGCAAGCAAGCGCTCAGGCTGGTAGGGCGTTTTTTTGGAGCAATAAACGTTTATTGTCGAGTGGGCTCGTTGAAAGTGGAATATTTAGTTCGTCACTCAAACTCCGCGCGCACTCAAAACAAAAGAAACACCAAAAGCATGCGGACAGGTTCAGACATAGAAGAGGTTCATACACAGCGCCGACGACGGCTGATCGTCACAGGAAATGCCAGAATTTAGCCGTGAAGTTGACCAGCGACAGCCAATAGGACAGCCAGGACAGCCATAGCCCGACTGACGTCGCAGAGGCCATGCCAGGGGTGCATAATGAGGAGAATTGAAGAGAGCGCAGTTGGTTTCTCCGCGTCTTTCACGGCGATTTGCGCGCTTACCGCTTCACGTGCACGTGTAATATTTGGCTCGGGTGTTCCTGGAAGTCTAATCTAAACGTCGCGCAGGTTTACTTGCTCTGAACGAAGAGTACTGCAAGGTCCCTTTAAAGATTGTGAATTTTTCTTTTCGAATTTAGCAGTTTTAATTGGATTCTGGAAGGTCTCTTGAAATAAATTTCTCTATAGGCTCCGGACAGCGAAGTTTGCCGGGCGAGCGCAGCGCCAGGCGCGGCTGACCCGCGCAACTATGGGTCGGTCCCGCCGCGCCGACCGCCTCTGACTGCCCGTGAACGCAACTTTGCTAAAACGTGTGCCATAACGTTAATTGCATGTATATCTCCTACATACTGCAACAAAGTCATGCATAAATGTTATATGGTAGGGGGAAGCCTCCAAGTAAAACGGGGCGCTGATAAAATGCTGTCGCCTTGCTGCCGAGCCGTAGGTTAACACCACTAGGAAGCGTGTGCTCAAGGCTTGGCATTCTCCCGCGGATTCTTCTCTCTTTTTTTCGTAGATACGAAGCGTGGTTACTGAATATTGAGAAGCCCACACTAAGCGAGCGGATTACATGCTGCCGGGGTGTACGGGCAGAGTGTTAGTAGGCTGGTTAGCAGGTGGTAAATACACATAAGTGCGCATTAAATTTGGTATCAAAAGGGCCCCCAAACACAGTTATAGCATCCTATATAATTATCACCCAGCGATTCTACTCTGCTTCATCTAATATTTCACGTGCTTATATCGCCGTATTAAATACCAATAACCACATATGGGGCGGACACTAATAAGCGTTAACGTTCCCAAATGTTTCGCGAGCTGTTGGATAGCATAAAATCACCGCCTCATCTTGCAAAAGAAACAATGAAATTGTTGTCTAAGCCACTGAAAAGGAACAAAAAATAGAGATAGGACGTACAGCAATAAAAGTTGGAAATATGAACGCGGTACGAAAT
Organism: Haemaphysalis longicornis; assembly: GCA_013339765.2. NCBI lineage: Eukaryota > Metazoa > Arthropoda > Arachnida > Ixodida > Ixodidae > Haemaphysalis > Haemaphysalis longicornis. The sequence continues at coordinate 25,978,220 of CM023453.1, read as the reverse complement.
TTTCGCGTTCGGTGAGGAGGAGGAGGAGGAGGATAAACTTTATTTATCCCATCCGTTGTTTTTGCGGTCACTCCGGAGCAGTGAGGGCTGCCCTCAGGGAACTAATTTTTTCTCCCGTGACTTTTGCTGCAAGGGTGTTGACGGTAATAAAAGCGCTACTGTTTCTTTTTAACAGAGGTCTCATGCCGGACCCGTTGGCGTGGAGAGAAAAAATACCCGAACATGAATATTCCGTAATTTATTCCGATGCGCCTATTAGATGTTCTGTTCACCCCCTATGCCCGCCCAATGGATATCCTTGTGATAGCCATCTCGTGAAAAGTTTCTTTTTTCGGGGCATGTCTGTATACAGCTGGCGTACTGGGCTACACCTGGAAGCCCAAAAGTTTCTTGGCGGAGCGGGCACTGTCTAACGTCCTAACTTTCGCTATACACCAACAAATGTGAATTTCATACTGTTACATGTATGGAGCATCATATTCGGATCACAAACCCATATGTAACAGCCATGTGGTTCAGTTATATAGTAGTTCTGCAGTCGCAAGTGCACTCACATGGATGGAGTACCCCGCGCGGAAACATCGCGCAACGTCTGATTTGCAGACAAAGTTTCTCTTTTGTGGATTCAACATAAGAAATGACGTTTTATTTTGAAGCCAATCATGCTGATCTTGAGAAAGGCGTGCCGGCAGGCAGGCTGTACAAGCGTTTCTCTTCTGGGCATCACGCCTATGCGGCCTTTATATGCCTTCCCATACGCGAGTTAAACCGAATAAATCCTCCTTCATTCGCCTTCAGTATGATGCAGAATTACTGCTCGTGTTGCGACCGGGCGGGGGCACCCGATCCAAGCTCCGTGGCCTCCGACATACGAGTGGTAGCGTGTATGATGCGAGCGGCCAGCCGCTGTTGCAGCCGTGAAGAAGTCCAGAAGCCGTAGCTTAACGTAACTGTTTACTTCATAGCGAGAGGCGAGCCGAAGCCAAAGAACAATGCCCCGACGGGCGAGGTTACAATACAGGACTCGAGCAGAGCGACAACATCAATTCGCTGCTCTAACAGGAATGGTTTACAACGCTTGGGCAGCTCTATTTATACCCAAAAGCGATAACAGTCAAACGCAACAGGCTGGAACACGCACAACACTCTTTCCAGAGTTCGTAAGCCGTTCATAGCCTCGGGCACGTCGAGTCCGAGAGAGGTGAGAGGAGGACTCCGTTGCGATCGACGGGGCCTCTGTGTCCTTGAAGAGCGTGGAGACGAGCCACGCAGGCAGCCGCCGAAGTTCAGCCGCCGCAGGCAGCCGCCGAATGCGCAGAGAGCGAAGCGTCTGACGCGGCTTGTCGCTACTTGTCACCGACATGATTGCGCCTGTTTTCGAAGGCGCACGAGTGGCTTCGCCGCACAGCCGAGGAGTGATGCGGGGAAGTACTGCGGCGCTGGCCGATTCGTAACACTCGGTATCTTACTTCGTTTTAAACCCAAAAGGGGCGACTAAATTCCTTTATCTGTGCTGCAAAAAGAGGAGCGCCTCCTGAGCCAGGAACGAACCGGCTGGCGGGGAACGACCCAGTGTTGCGCATATCTGCCGAAGGGGAGAGCTGGGTGTCGCGGGCACCGTGTCGCCCAGATCTGTGCGCTGTCCGGCGCCTATGGGCACTTTTAGTGGCAAACTATCTCTAGCTTTGCGAGAATGAATCCGGAGTTTTCATAAATCTACCGCTTCGGTTGGTTGTTAATCTCTGCTGGATTCATTTCTTGCGGTGTACAACACCCATCGAGGCCGCTGTTCCCCGCTACATTCCGCAAATTTTGTTTGTTATAATTTATGTTAATGCGTGGCCATTAGTATTCTTACTTTTCAATTTTATGTTATGACGTTTTATGAAATGCCTTATATAACTCCAGGGTGTAAAGTCGGTGGACGGGGGCGCGGTTTAAATAATTTTGGGTGGTGCTGGCTGCAATAGGAGTCCGCCGGGGAATGCCTACAGCAGCCAATCTTCTCCTGGCAAAGAGAACCAGCGCTCTGCATTGGTAGCTCGCCAAACGACACACTTGTATCGTCTATTAAACTGCATAGATGTTACACGATGTAGACAATGGTGCAGCTCTCCTTCTGAAATAAAGAGCTGCTTCTACCCGTTCCTCCCCGTTCCATATTTACTCAAAGCAGCGTACGGGCCGCGGCAAAAACACCAGGCTCAATGCATGGAAGCGAATAATGAACGACTTTCCTTTAGGGATCCATATCTCTGAATAAGCACCGAGTGGATCGAAAGTCACAGCTATTCGCAATGCGGGCGACCGATCAATGGCTGGCCCACGTACACAACGGCACAATTACCCCACATGTAGCAATCTATGCTGTAGGCACCAATTCTAAAATTAGGGTGTGTATACCTGTGATGTTTTAAGGTTGTTTAGCACTAGTTTTGTGTGACGTGGCTTCGTTGCTCTTGAGTAAAGGGTTTGCTTACCATTACTATTTAGAACAGGCTGTTCTGCGCAGAATAATTTTGTGACATTTCTTTCTACTGTGTACCACACTGCGGTCACTGCACAGATTCAGCGGCAGCAACAAAAGAAATCAGCAAGAAAAAAAACCATGTACCCGGCGCTCTCCTGCACGCAGTAACCGCTCAGAGAAGCACCAGGCAGTGGTGTGGAAATCTTCACCGCCGCCTGACGCGACAAGCTCGAGTCCACCGTCGAAGCTGGCCATTACGAGCCCAGCAGCAGCGGCAGCTGTGGCGGGAGAGCTGACAGCGAACGAGCTTTCGTTGTTGGTGCGACCACGAAGGACTGGACAAAGTACCCCTCCTCCCCTCTCCGTCTCCACTCGGGCGGCCACGTGCGCTTCTTGATCTCCCCCTTAACGTTCACAGAGGTGCGCGCACATCCTGTGATTACTTTTGCTTCTCCCATCAAAGCCACACACACAACAAAAGAAAGCAACCCCAATTTGACACCAGTGTGGCACGGCTCAGTTGGGCTTTCGGTGAGCTTGCGCTTGCAGCGCCAGAAGGCCTTGTCGGGCTTTAACTCAGCCATTTTTATTCTCTAAGCTTTAATTTTTGTTATTACTACTATCAGCAGCAGTATTTTTGAAGTTCGCGCCGTCTGTGCGAGGTAAGCACCCGCCATCATTTGTGATTTCCACTTCTAGGTGACAGTTGCAGGGGCGCTTTCTGCTCCGTGCTCGTGCGTCAATAACTTTTTTCTTTCCTTCCTGCATCCAGCTGAGACTCAGTCTATGAGTACAAGCACGTCTTTGTTAGCTTGTTTTTCCAGATAAAAAAACTTCGATAAAAGACCGCAAAACAACTGAAAACAATTTGGAGGCATGCTTTTTCTGTTTTTTTTTAGGTGCAGACAAATTGAGACAAAAGCATGTTAGGGAGGTACCCTGTATTGACATTTATCCCGTCCTTCGGGGTCGACACAAGAAACGCCTGTCTTGCTCGTTTTGTGCGGACGTTTCTAGAAGTGTCTCAATATCCGTAAACAAGGTATAGGCCTTTATCTGTAATCTGTCCAACGGGATTACGCTGACGCAGCAATAATGTAAACCCGCCGCGGTGTGATATTGGTATTACTGTCATAAACGAACTCGATCGATAGAGACGTCTCCTTATTGCAGCGCCTTCATGTGAATCCGGGTTTAGAAAAAGGAATAGCAAAGGAAGACAAGTGTTCTATAGTAGCATAGTTTTTACTTAATTACACTTCTTACAGCAACCGCCTACCTCACAAGAACCTACCCTGCATTCCAGTGAAACGATATTTGACATTTTGCTGTATGTCGCATGCTGGCTTTTTTCCGACGAGACCATTAGCATGGACAGAGTTGGTCCTGAATTAATCCTGAGTTGGTCCTGAGTTGGTCCAGAGTGGGTCCTTGGTTGGTCCTAACCTTGCGGTCAGCGCGTTGGCTTGCTTCAGCTATCGGGTTATGTTCTTCTGAAATCACGTGGGAGAGAGGGAAACCCTCTTGGCTTCATTAGGAGGAATTGACGAAAAATGAGGATGGCTGCGCCCTAAACATACGTGCTAATCCGAAAACAAAGGAGTTAAAGGAAGCATGAATACAAAATACAAGTTTGTTTTGTTCTAAAGATTAGATGTTTTATAATGCCTCAGCGCTTGCCTGTTAGCAAACGATGCTTCATTCAACCATAAATTACCCAATTTCAGCCAAAATTTCAATTGTCTCGCTAAACCGCGTGTTTCGTGACGTCAGCGATGACGTATCCAGGGCAGGTATCTCAAACAAATGTTAAGTACGTTGACTATGGCTTCAGCGGACAACGAAACGTCTTTCGTTGCCTCGTTCACCGTCCGTCCTGCAGATGACGCCACAATACCGTTCAGGTCCGCTGTCCGCACTCGTTATGTTTTTGACCGGTTTAGCACCTGGCTTATTTTTTTTTTACAGTTGGGAGCAATGGTTTCATGAAAGACTGGGTGGGCTCGACAAGCACGGTCACGTAACACAATGTGGCTTATGCCCATTGGCCAGTGTCGTTTGAGACAACCCCCCGGAGCCGTAATACTGTGCAGCTATAACAAGCATAGTGCACGCAGTACGCACTATTCCATTGCACTAGTCTATTGCTAACTTCTACCGCTTAGCCCACCATTCTTACTGCTGTATAAAGAATATGCATTAAATTTCAGCGCAAATAGCAAGCTTATAAGATCGGTCTAACTTGCGTTTGCTTTTGCCGGCCTGAGTAAATCGCATAATACATCTTGGTTCTAGTGCTGGAAATGAGCTAGTGGTTCGCATGGCCGTTCTATTTTTCCTAATTATGAGCTTATTTGAGTGGAGATAGAGTTAAATTTGGTGTTAGTGTTATTTGAACGAGGTAATCTTTCGAATGAACCAAACTTGCGTTTTGTCTTCATGGCCCCTTTTAAGGAAATCGGAACGGCCTGTCGGCGGGCGACGGAATACGAAAAAAAAACATGTGCCATTCCACTCTCTGGAGGTGGATGAACAGCGTACCTTTCCAGCGCGCGACATAGAAGGGACACAGAATTTGGGTTAAAGGGGTGACGAAATTTTATTTCTTATGAGCATTGACGGTGATCATTCCTAACAACGACGCATACACACACGCACGTACGCTTTTTTTTTACTCTCCTTATCTTGAAAACGGTATCTACTATTAAGTGATCTATTTAAAATGCGTATCCAAGATAAGGTATGTGTGAACATGAGGTTCAAATTCTGTCCTGAATAACGTGCAACTGTAGTGGTGATCGCGTGCCCGCAGCACGTCAACCTGGACGTTAGTTTTTCACTGTCCTGGGCTACAGAAAGCATCGAACTTTAAAGACACATGGAGCCTCGCGCGTTTTTTTTTTCGGAGACATAAAATTTGCACGGAACAGATGCCACTTAAGCTTCGCTTACTAAAATGCCACCTGAATGGGTTCCTTAGTTCCGAGGACGATGCAAAGCGAATGCGGGGCAATTTTTTCTGCTCGGACGGGATCAACAGAGTCACGCGCGTATGTTGTCCAGCGCCGCCATCTAAACAGAGCCATAGGGAAAGAGCGCTGTTTTTGAGTAAACGAGAAGACTCTACCTTCGTTTAAAAAGATGTAACTCGGGGTTTAAGACAGGCAATTAGCACTTGGGCTGTGGTTGCGGAGGGATCAGCATACCTTTCAGAGGTGTATTCGCAACGACCGACTTAGGGAAGTAGAAAAGGGGAGGGAGAATGCCTAATTTGGAGAAAGGTCAGATGGCTCGGGCTAGGGAGGGGTGAGGGGCGGAGATATGGCACTACTGCATGCTCGGTATAGCTCCAACGACCACACCAATTGCTCGATAAAGTTTCTTTCTCCTCCTGGTACTTTTTAAAAGCCATAGGTAATTGGAGGAACGAGGGGGAGGGGCATCACAACGAAGCCCCACCCCCCTAGAGCGCACACTGTGTTTTTAACTCGGTTGGAAACCCCACAAACATGGGCTTCTTGTGAGAGCTAGAGCCCCTACTGCGCAAATCGAGACCCACGAACCTGTATACGCAACCTCGTAAAAATTGCGGCCCGTCGCAAGGATTTCACTTGTTTTCTACCACCATTCTTACATTTAGGAGGTATTGACCTATAATTTGCGCTGTACGGGCAGAACATAGAGTAAGGATGTCAGCACCAATATTGCTTCCCGAACAAAACTTCATCTAAAGCCCCAGTGCTAGGCCCAGCCGTACTGGAAATCAAATTTCGCGGCATATTCCGTTGCCACACACCGCGTGCCGTGCATCAAGAGCTGTTTACTTCCCATCGCTAAACTAAGACGCGCACAACAACGGTACAAAATCCTGCCGTAAGCACCTCTCGTTATCAAAAGGGGGAACATGAGTGCCGATTAAAGCTAGCTCTCAGAGTTCCGTTTTAATGAAAAGCCTCAATTTCACAAAAGTGTCATGGATGCAGCTCTGACCGCGTAACTTTGCTTAGAAACCCATCCGTAGCGATAAGGAAAAAAAGGCACATTTAAGAACCGAGCTGTTTGTTGGCATTATTTCTTAAAGTAAACGTAAACATTGCACACGTGAGAGTAGCTGACGTGCCCTAAAAGAACAAGTTCTGTTCCCCGGATAACAGCAATGAAAGCGAATGGAACGAAGCAAGAACAAACACTAGCGCTTGCCGGACAGTTTCGATGACCAGAGGCAAACAAGCTTCTCTCCAAAACCTCTTCAAAGTTCCCGTCAACAATAGCGGAAAAAAACAATGCAAGTTCGCATAGGCTGCACTTATTTCGGCAGGCTACAGTCCTTCTTTCCAGAGAAAAACAAGTTTAGCATTTTGAACAACGGGGATTCAATAACAAGGGAATGACGAGAGTGAGGGGAGGTTTGTTTGTTCTCAAGAAACAGGAGCGAATTTCTCGTTTCTGCGAGACAAATGAGGAGGCCACGCCGGAAAGAACAATTCTTCTCTTGAAGGCATGCTTAAATTGCCAGGAGCTTACCTCGACAACAAACAGTTACCGCAGCTCCATTCAGGAGGAACAAAAAAAAAAGAGAAAAAAAAAACAGGCGTCGTTCGATAACGAAAGTACAAGCAATACTTCTTGTTTCCGGCTGATAAACTTCCTCGAGAACACGTGATTCAGAAGTGTAAAACTAAGAAAAGATGAAAGAAGAGTCTACGGAGAATGCAAATTAACACACACATGCAGTGTGTTGGCAGAAAAGAGGTAGCAATGGAGTAGTAGTAGTATAGTTGTGGTTCAAGGGAAAGGAAAATGAAAGGAAGTGCACTAGGGCTATTACTGAGCTCGCCAGGAAGCTTAGCTGTATAAGACGCAGTTCGGGGAACAGGAAGTAGAGAGGAATGAAAAGGTAGAGCAGAGTGTTAAATAGATAGTGAAATAGAGAAGAAAAATAAAGTGCGGGGCTAAGACAGGCTAGCACATCAAGAGGCAGGACATTTGCAATAACGGAGACCTTTCGAAATTCTAATCTTGCTGCACTAGGTGCCAATAAAAAGCGGAGCTGTCGCACGTAGGAATTCCTCACGGGATCTGCACATTTTTTTCCTAGCAGCGTTTATGTCTCAACGAAACTTTATAAGTGTACAGGTTTTGTAAACTCTCTTAGTGAGTGTGGTGCATCAATTTCTATCAGGACGGTCAAAGTCTGCTGCACGCTGGCCATACCTTCTGTGTTTCCCGAGACTGACGAGGAGAGCATATGGGGGCACAATATAAGAACGACAAAAAATTAAATATTCAGCGATGTGTATTCTCTCGACAGTTCCGAAGAGTGGCTAGCGGTGCAGGCAAGTGGTGCCGATATTGTATGCTGCCGGGAAACGGGTGGAAGGTTTACCACGCCCGTCTTAAACGCTTGCTGTTTCAAGTAATGCTTATTAAATCAATCAATTAATCAATGGTACGTTACTGATGCTTTTCGTCGACACCGTTTTCGTTCAGCATAGCTAGCTCTTTTCTTTTTATATGTGAGACATATCTTCACAACCCCAGCACGTTTGTACCCCGTTTCTTTTGTAAAATTTTGAAGTCGATTTTAACTTACGGGGTCCATACCGAACCGTAAAAACACTGTCATGACAGTACGCACGAATAGCAAGTGAATAATGACAAATAAACGGCCCCATTAAGCTATGGAATAACAGTTTACAATGTTGAGATGACTTCGCGTTCACCTCTTGCGCGAAGATCACGACCTCTTCGATGCATTTGACGGCGATTACGCGCACCGCGACTATGTAAATAAAAAATGAAACTAAAACTTAACTATGTATCCGGCAATGCTCACCTAAAACAGCTTCGCCGTTCTAGTCTTGCGCGTGACTGCATGCTTCCCGAATGTTTTTCTCAGACATAAAATATACGCAGAATTTTAGCCATACAACTGTGGTATTTCTTTCTTTGCGCGAGTGTTCACAAAGCTGTTCTCGGAGCACGCGTGCATGCGAGTGTGTTCGTTCGTGTTCGTGCGTGTGTCAGTGCCAGCGACAAAGAGAAACACAGCGCATAAGTGTTACATCAACGGGAGCTCAACGGAGATTTCGACACAAAATGAGAACGAACTCGATTTCAGTAGTTCGGAGCAGCGGTCGGCGTACGAATACAAAACAGCGAGTGATCGAAATACCTCCCGCTGCGCGTGGACAATTTCACCGGCGCGAAACAGATAAACAATTCAGCTTACATTCAGCTCAATTTTTCCGCTCTCCAGCATTTTCCGTCGTTCGTTCTGCGCCTAACGGGGCGAGAGCTGCTACATGGTAAACAGACGAGGAAGGGGGCAGCGGAAACAACCGTGCGATTGAGTTGAAGCAGCTCTTGTATAGTGCGCTTTCAATTCTTTGGTCGGTTGCGTGCTTGATACAAAAGGCCGACTACGGAACACAAGCGAACGCACTGAACTGTAACACGAGTTTCCGTATAGGCCAGTGCGCAATTATTTTCACTAGAAATGAGTTTCAATCAACCCGCATTTCATTATTTGCGTAAGGGGCAATATTTCTTCGCCAAGTTGGGAATTGCTTCAGAAGACCTTTAGGTGTGCACTTCGGCGTTGGCGTAACCTTAATACTAGTAATACAACTGTGAGAGTCGGAGTCACAGTCAGAGTATTGCTTCACTGGTTTGACACCGTTGTCCCTGCGAGCTGTAAATTGTTTACACTATTGTTTGAAAGAAACACAATGTGTGCAGTGAGCCTCAGAGTAAATCGCGTATTTATGCGAGCACGTGTAACCAGGAGAATCCCTCAGGGGAGAAGGATGTGAGGTCATGCGATTAAAGAGGTCCCGCGCACCCATGACGCGATAATATATTGTGCCGATAAAATCTCAGCGTGAAAGCCAAGTTGGGCGTCGTATAATTAGGGCACAGGCATGCATTGGGTGGCAACGCTCAGAAGCAATCTCTTCCCGCTTCTACGGGAACAATATGCCTAAGCGCTGCTGTTTAGAATGGTCTATAATCTGGTCACGCACCAGTGAACCAAAAACGACTCTCAAGAAACATTTGCAGGCTATTTGCCATTAACGAGAAAAAAAAACAAGGAAAAGCCACGCTGAGGAACAGGGGAGCAACTTATGCCACTGAAAATTGTGGTAATGCCTCTCTCCTTAAACGAAGCACTCGCATTTTAAAGGGACAGATTATTCAAATGGGGAGAGTAAGAGAGAGAGGGGAGAGAAGCCTCTTGAATGAAAAGAAAGAAGCGGCCCACCGACAACCGAGAGGCATAGTCACGGGGAAGGTAGAAAACGCGAATCTTGGGCGCCTACGCAGTCCTTCCTTCCGCACGACCGATTTTATGACTACTGCCGAAAAGACGCGGCAAGCATAAAACACGGGTACGTACACTCCGGTAGTGTCTTAGACAGCACGCAAAAGCAAAGCAAAGAAAGAAAAAATAAAACTGACGATCCAGTAAACACTCCCAAGGTCTCATCGATTTAGGGCCAACCTGGGCGTTGCCTCAGGCGTCTCCGTTTCGTTGTTCCGCTCTTCTTAATATATCCCCCCTCTCTCCCTAGCGTGAAACAAAGCACTATAGCCATCCCACGCTGGCTGCCCTTGCAAGTTCCCTTGCACTCCGGACTACTTCCTCCCCATTTGTCACTCTCCCTCAGTTTTCACTGCCCGATGATTCGCGGGGGATCTCTGTGAGGGACGTTTGCCATTCTGCCGTCCCGTCGTCGTAAGATCACCGAGAAGTGCCAATAGAGGGAGGAGTGCACCGACAATGACGGCACCGGGAGTTTCTTCCTCGTACTCTGCAGATTCGCTACATGTTTCTAGTTTCGTTGTTCCTTTCAGTACGCACGTCACTTAGTACTTCTTTTCTTTGCGACATTACATCCAGTATTGCTCTACAGGGGCCATATGGTTTACCACATCGGAGTATTTGTGTGCGCGTGGCTATGAGCTTGGTTTTTCAAGTAGGAGGAAAATAGGAGAAGCCTAAATGTAAACAAATGATAGAAGGAACGGATGATATGTTGCACCATATAGTGTTCGCAATCCCCTCATATTACTCATTTTGTTACCTTCAGTCAATCCATATATGTCCGTCTTATTACCTTCGCTGATCTTATTCTCTCTGGTTGAAATTTAGAGCGAGAAATAAGCGCAAATCTCTTTAACCACAGGCGTCTGGTCAGGTGCCCGTATTTACGCTGCATTTTAATTGACAGCTATAGAAAACTACCGAGTGGAATGCAGTTTTTAACAAATTTATTTATATTGCGGCGACGACTTGACATGACCAGAATTGGGTAAAATTGTAGCTGATGAAATAAAAAAAGCGTAAGCCACCTAACTCACATTTCTTCCGAGCCCTGTAGCATTTTTGAGAGAAAAAGGGTGACAAGTGCTGCAAGAAGTGTTATCTTGAGTACGGGACAGCGGGGCGTTTTGTACAATCAGATAACCTGGCGTCTCCGTACGGATGTCTGGTGAAATGGCGTACCATCGCGAGCATGGTGCTATGAAGATGTCCCCACGATAAGTATGAAGGTGATGACGGTGATGATTGGATGTTTATGACGCGAGGCCCAACCTGGGCAAAGAGCACCAAGACAATGGTTATGTATGATGGATGAAGATGTAAACTCTAAAATCGTTCAACAAAAACAAAATTAAAATCAGTGAAAGACAATAACGGATGGCTTGTGTAAAAGGCCAGGGTGTGATAGTGCATGGCATGAAATTATGTGCAAAAACTACGCGTGATAGGAAATGAGGTGTAAAAATTTGATTTCGCTAAGAAATTTAAAAGTGCGTTGCAGATGAATCATGGGATCACCCGCTAAAACCAGTGCTGGGTGTAGTGGGATGTGTTGTCTGTGTAGTTGTGAGAAATGTTTGCGTCTTGTTGTGTGGAGTGCTTTGCATGTAATTAGAATGTGAATTACGGATAGGCTGTCCCCACACCTGCTGCACAAGCGTCTTGGAGATCCATTGAGCATATGGGTGTTTGTCGTGTGTATGCGGCCTATCCGCAATCTAGCTAGGGCAACTTGATGAATCTGTTGTGTGAATCTGTAGTGTATCGTCCTAAGTGTGGTTTTACTATGTGTAACTTGTTGTCTGTCTGTTTACTCCAGTCGGCTTGCCATATTTTGCGAAGGTGTTGTCTTACGTGCGGCTTGAGGTCGGTATGTGGTATTGTTGTTATGTCCACTGTATTTGTAAGTGACAGCAGCGGCAGCCATTCGATCCGCGGTCTCGTTCCCCGCGATTCCCGCATAGCCTGGAACCCAGCACAGGACTAGTTGAAAACTTTTTGCATATGCAGACATTATGGCACTAAAACTAGATTGACAATGCGGTTTTTCTGGGTCTGTGTGATGATAATGCATGGACAACGCTCAAAGAGCCTGCAAAGATGACCGACTGAGGAATTTGTTTTTTAAGAATGTGCTGCACGATCAATAAAATGCCGTATGCTTCCGCTGAGAAGATAATTGTGTGTACGCTCATGGGTATGCATGAATTAAAGTTAGAATCATGATCGGCACACGACACCATAGTTAAAGTTTTCGAGGCATCACTGCAAAATTCAGCACATTTATATTTATCCTGAAGCGACAAGAAGTGCTGCAGAATCACAGTTCTCGGAAACCTGTTTTTATCTATTTTCATAAATGATAAATCACATGATACAGGCTGAAGTTGCCATGTTGGCAAAATGTCAGTAATTGATGATGTGTACAAGTCTATAAAGGAGATGGTGGGAGCCCATGCCTCCTTTCTTACTCTGTGTGAAAAAGGCAGAGAAACAGATGAGAGATTTACACAAAGTCAGGACAGGGATGTATCTTTAAGAGCAGGCCTTAACGGGTGACTAATTATTCATGAGATCTTAAAAGCGTAGAGTAAATTCATGTATATTCATTAATGTTCTAGGCACCATTTGTTGCATTCCACGTATAGGCTCTGCGTCGGGCTAGTACGAAAAGCCCCCGAGGCAAGGCAAAGCCCTGCGTACTGCACTGGATCAAGCATCTTCAGTGCTGTTTTCCTGGCCGACCCCTACGCACCACTGCCATAGTCCAGCCGAGACCCCACCAAGGCAGAATAGACACGCAGGAGGAGTTCTTTGTCTGCACCATAGCACTGGTGTGAGAGGACCTTCAGGGTGTTCATAGTTTTTAAGCATTTGTGTTTAAGTTGTTTCAGGTGTGGAATGAATGTGAGCTTTTTATCAAAGATAACACCTAAAAACTGGTGCTCCTGTTTTACCGGAATGAAGTCACAATGCAATTTAAGCTCAAGGCTGGGGCACATTCCGCGCCTCTTGAAAAATACAACACAGGTACTCTTCAGAGGATTAACGTTAAAACCATTTTTATCTGCCCAGACAGCAAGTTTGGCAAGTTTGGTGACCCCAAGCTAAACTTGTCGTTCTCTTATGGACACATTACAAGATTTAAACGAGACTTGTACATCATCTACATAAACTGAACAAGAGGCTGTTGGTGGCAATGCCTTCCGAAGCGAATACATTTTCACTACAACAACGTGCAGCTCGATAAAACACCTTGAGGAACACCATTCTCCTGGACATGAACGTGTGACAGTGCTAACCCAACTCTGACGAACTGGTAAAAGTGTTTAACATGTCATACACACCGAATGGCTTCAGGTAGCTGAGGATCCCATAACGGCAAGCGGTGTCATACGCCTTCTCGAGATCAAAAAACACTGACGCATCCTTAATGTACCTTTCAAGGGCCACGACTTGATCAGTCGTGGATCGCTCCTCCCTAAGGCCTGCCTGGCAGCTCTCCAGAAGACCATTGTAGTCAAGAAAGTACATAAGTCTCCCGTTTATCATCTCAAGAAGCTTGCACAGGCAGCTCGTCAGGGCGATGGGACGGTAACTTCAGGGGGACGATGGGTCATTTCCCTCCTTCAAGAAAGCCACTACTATGGCCTCCCACCATGACCTTGGAATGTGCCCCGAAAGCCATATCTTGTTGTATAGGTGGAGGAGTGTTAAAAGAGTATCTGCGTGTAGGTGTTGTATCATTGTATACGTGATGTTGTCTGGGCCAGGAGCTGAGGGTTTACACGTGCTCAGAGCAGCGTTCTGCTCATGTAGTGAAAAAAGGAAGTTGTAAGAAGTCTGATTTGTTATCGCGTAGGGACTTCTTTTCACAAGAGGCTTTATGTTTTCAGGAAAGTGTTTGGGTAGTGTGCAGAGCTGTACACGTGTTGAAAGTGTTGTGCAAGTGTCTTAGCCTGATCTTCGAGTGAGTTCCTGGTTGTGGTGACCAAGGGCAGGCTATGTGTATGTTGTCCGTTAAGTTTACGTATTCGTGTCTATACCCTGCGCGTGTGTGTGTATGAACTTATGGATGTTATGAAGGAGCGCCAACTATCTCCTTTTGTCTCACGGCTCACGCGCTTTCCCACAGCCTTTGCCCTTTTTGAAGAAATAAGTTAGCCGACGTGGGGTACCTGCGGAGAACACCCCACGCTTTGTTTTGGGCCTGTCCCGCTCGCCTGCACTCCTCATTCCGCCATGGCCTCCTTGGGTTGCGCGGAGCACCGGAGAGTTGGTTGTCGTCGGCGTGGAGGATGTGTGCCGGGAGTAGTTGGGTAGCTTCTTCAACATGTAGGTGTGTTATGGATGTGTGGTGTAGTCTGGATGTTACTGTAAATGTCGCTCTAGCTTCATTGAACCTGTTATGGGAAGGTGAACTGTTCGGGCCTTTACCTATGTATGTTAATGTGGTTGGGAAGTGGTCACTACCATATGGGTTAGTGCCAACATCCCACTCAAGAGAACGAAAGAGTACTGCAGAGACAATAGCCAAGTCGAGGTGCGAATAAGTGTGGTGTCCTATATTATGGAATGCAGGCTTGTTTTTATTCGATAGGCATGCTCCCGAAGATGTTAGAAATTTTTTGATAAGGCGACCTCGGGAATTCCGTGAGTGAAGCCCCAGAGTGCATTATGTGCGTTGAGGTCGCCTAAAAGAATTGAAGGTGCGGGTAGCTGATCTACAAGGCCCTCGAAATCCGAGCTCCAGAGCTGGAAATCAGGAGGGATGTAAACGTAGCATAGTGTTATAAGCCCATTGAAAATTATGGTACGAATAGCAACAGCCTCACAGACGGTCTGTAATTGGATAGCGTGACACGCCGAGCTTTCGGGCAATGATGGCCACACCCCCAGAAGATGTACCACCACCATCCCTGTCCTTCTTAAATAGCAGGTAACTATTCAAAAAAATTGTATGTTTGGAATTTAAATTTGTTTCTTGTAGGCACATGACACTTGGCTGAAAGGAGTGCAGTATCTCGTACACATGGTCAAGATTTTTAAGAAGGCCTGTACAGTTCCGTTGAATTATGTTTTATCTTCGGATTTTTTAGTGTGAGGGCTACTGGAGTGTGTATGTGTGTCGTCTTTCGGAGCTATGACTCTCTTCTTTTTGGGCTTGTTGGGGGGCTTTGGCGTCGGGACACGTTCCTTGCGGTGCGCCGCAGACAAGAACGGTCCGACATCCATTTCGTCGTCGGATGTCCTCGGAGTGCCTGAGTGATCAGGACCCTTGGATAGTGAACCCTTTTGGGCACGCTTTTCCTGGCCCGCAACCGCCGAGGGTTTTAGGAACGCCTCGGATGGCACAGGTGGTGCGGCGGGGGGAGAGAGGTCCGTGGGTGCCTCCTCCATTTCCTTTCCTCCGTGCCCTCGCGTGTGCTTTGGGACGGGGCAGCGGAAGTAGTGGATGCAGCGGCATCCCCAACAGACGTTGTTGACACCACAGCCACCGCTGGCTCAGCGAGCGGCGTGGGGGCGGGACGGGCCACCAGAGGCAACCCGAAGGGGGGCTGAGGCGGGACCAGGTCAGACTCGCGGTACTTGGGTCCCCGCCGAAACCAGACGTCCACTACTCCGCCCCTCGGGAAGCCACGTCGGCGTACCTCCTCATGGGGAGAGTGCGAACCTATTTCGCGCCTCTGGAAGGAGATGTTTTCTGCTACCTTTACGTTTATTATTTTTTCTCTAACTTTTCAATAAACGTTTTTTCTCTCTCTCCCTCTCTCTAACTGAAACTTTTCACACTTCCTGAAGTAGGCCGCATGTGGGCCCTGACAGTTAATGCAGAGGAGTTGTTGCGAACTACAATTATCTTGGGGCAGAGGTCGGCGAACTCACTCATGAGTCCACTTACTCAGACTCATTTGGACTCAAACTCACGCGTGAGTGTGAGTTTTGAGTGAGCGCGAGGCTAGTGTGGCATGGTGAGTTTGAGCTTGAGTGAGTTGGAGCCGAGTGATCCCGACTGAGTTTGAGTCCGATTGAGTTTGAGTACGCCTGAGACCTAGCGAATCCTGAGTCCATTTTGAGTTCTGAGTACATTTGAGTTTGAGTCCATTTGAGTTCTGAGTACATTTTGAGTTTGAGTCATTTGAGTTCTGAGTACATTGAGTTTGAGTTTACACTTTGAGTTTGAGTCCATTTTGAGTTCTGAGTACACTTTGAGTTTGAGCCCATTTGAGTTGAGTCCATTTTGAGTTCTGAGTACATTTGAGTTGAGTCCATTTTGAGTTTGAGTCCATTTTGAGTTTGAGTCCATTTGAGTTCTGAGTACATTTTGAGTTTGAGTCTATTTTGAGTTCTTAGTACACTTTGAGTTTGAGTACATTTGAGTTTGATTACATATTGAGTTTTGAGTACATTTGGAGTTCTGAGTACATGTGTGTTTTGAGTCCATTTTGAGTTTGAGTGCATATGAGTAGCCTAGCAGGCAGCTATGGTTGGCTGTTAAGTTTCATTCGTCACTGTGGGCTCGGAATTCAGTTACCTGCGGGTACGGAACCAATCGCGATCGTGCTTGATCGGTTGGGAGGGAGGGGGTGTCTGATTTTTTTTAGTTTCTTGTTGAATTTTCATGGCCATGAGCACTTGTTGTATACCTAATTTCGCGGCTGGGCGCGTGAGTGATATTGACTGGTGAGGTCAAAAAGCGTTGTCTTAACTTTTCCTCCTGACGGATCCACTAAGAGCGTGGGAAAGGGTGGTGGGAAAGCACACGGCGGCCTGGCGTGCTGGTTGTTCGCCTGCTACTGTTAACGGCTTGATATACTAGGGGCCACAGAGGAGGAGGCGGGAGCAGGGGGGAAATAGGGGCGGGGGCTGTCCTTCTCCTGTGTCAATGAATTACCTTAATTTACTGGGCAACGCCCCTTTAGACAGAATAATGACCGCATTAGATTGGGTGAAAAGTCAAACTGATGACGCTAAGGCGTGTAAGGTATCAAATGCAAGGTCCGGATTAACGGAATCACGCGGGGTAAATAAAAAAAATGCTTCCTGATTGTAGTCATCAGGCAGTCATAATGTGTCATAGATTGGGTTAAAAATTCAAAATGACGCTGCGAGGGCATGTGGGGAATCAAATTCAAGGTCTCATGTTGGGAATCATTCGGGACAAAAATGAGTTATGGATATATCATGACGTAGTCATGGTTGGTCATAGATTCGGTTAAAATTCAAGTTCGTGACGCTAGGGCATGTGGCGTATCAAATTAAAGGTCTCGATGAGGGTAATCACGTGCTTCCTGATTATTATCATGACATAGTCAAAATGGGTCATAATTAGGTTAAAATTCACAATGATGCCACTGGGTGGTCCGGGGCATCAATGGAAGGTTCTGATAAGGGAAATCACGTGAGCAAAAATGTGGTAGGGCTATATCATGAGATGGTCATGGTTAGTCATTGATTCCGCTAGGATGTGATGGGTATCAAATTAATGGTCTTGATGAGCGAAGCACGTGGGAGAAATACAAAAATGCTTCCTGGTTATAACCATTAGATTGTCAATGCGAGTCTTATATTGGGCTAAAATTCGAAGTGACCCCCGCTAGGGGCGTGTAGGGTATTAAATTTACGATCTTGACGAGGGAATCACGTGGTACAAATAAAAAAAGGCTTCGTAGTTCGAATCATGAATAGTCATTATGAGTCATAGATTGGGTTAAATTCAAGGTGAGTCTGCTGAAGCATATGGGACGGTCAAATTGAAGGTTCCAGTTAGGGGAATCACGCCAGACACCTAAATAATGCGTCCTGGTTACCGTCATGAAAGTCATGGTTATTTTGAGTGGTATGAATTCCATATGGCCCTGATAGGGTGTGTGGGGTAATCAAATTAAAGGTCTACCCGCCGCGGTGGCTCAGTGGCTAAGGCGTTGCGCTGCTGATCACGAGGTCGCGGGTTCGATTCCCGGCCGCGGCGGCCGCTTTTCTGATGGAGGCGAAAAGCAAAAACGCCCGTGTGTACGAGATTTCGGCTCACGATAAAGATCCCCCAGGTGGTCAAATTAATCAGGAGCCCTCCACTACGGCGCGCCTCATCGCCTGCGTTGCGTCGGCGCGGTTAAACCCTACAATCAATCAATCAAATTAAAGGTCTCGTCGAGGGGATCACGTGGGACAAATATAAAAATGCTTTCTGGTTATAATTATGAGGATATAGCAAAAAGGTATATAGCAAAAGGTACACACTCTCACTCTCACTCTCACTCTCACTCTCACTCTCACACCTCCTCACACTCACTCACACTCTCACTCTCACTCTCACTCTCACTCTCACACTCTCACTCTCTCACTGTCTCAATCTCTGTGAGGCCATTTGAGTTCTGAATTCATTTTGAGTTCTCAGCCCATTTTGAGTTCTGAGTTCATTTTGAGTTTTGAGTACATTTTGAGTTTGAGTCCATTTTGAGTTAGAGTATATTTTGAGTTTTGAGTACATTTTGAGTTCTGAGCCCATTTTGAGTTTGAGTACATTTTGAGTTTTGAGTACGTTTTGAGTTTTGAGTCCATTTTGAGTTTGAGTACATTTTGAGTTTGAGTACATTTTGAGTTTTGATTACATTTTGAGTTTGAGTACATTTTGAGTTCTGAGTACATTTTGAGTTTTGAGTCCGAGTGAGTTCTGAGTTTTGCGCTCAATGTGAGTTTGAGTTTGAGTGAGCGCAGATGTGCTGCTCAGCATTGAGTATGAGTTTGAGTGAGTGGTGATTCGAAAAAAAAAAATTGCGAGTGAGTTTGAGTGAGCCGCGCCAACTTTGCCGAGGTATGCTTTGGGGTGATCATGTTGGGCGCACTTCACACAGGTTATTTGGCCCAGACACGAGTTAGTACCATGCCAGAACCGCTGGCACTTGATACACCAGCCGCGGATTCGGGATGTACGCACGGACGTAGCACCAGATGAAGCCGGCATTGATGTGTTCCGGATAGCGGAAACAACCGCCGCGGTTTCGGGATGTACGCACAGACGTAGCACCAGATGAAGCCGGCATTGATGTGTTCCGGATAGCGGAGCGGTCAAACGTCAGGATGACGTGTCGAGTGGGTACTATCTTATCGTCTTTTCGTATGGTGATGCACCGGACTACGGTCACACCCTGATTTCTCAAGCCTTCAAGAAGATCTGCCTCCGTCTCGTCTGCTAGATTCCGTCGCTGAGATCACACCCTTAGAGCTGTTGAGGCTTCGGTGGGTGTGTCCTTGATCTGCAGATCCAACATGCGGGTTTGAGTGAAGGGTTTCGTGGCCTGTTGCTGACTATTGATTTCAACCAAGAGCTCGCCAGTTCTTTGCTTCTTAGCTTTATATGCATTACCTATTATATTTTCTAGATACTTTGAGATCAAGAAGACAGATTGTGAAGCAACTGGTTTTGCTTGTTCAAGAGATTGGATTACCAAAAATGGGAGTAGTTATCAGGTTTTGGAATTGTCATGGTCGGAGGAGTGGAAACTATACTTCGGTGCGGTCCCTTTTAGGGGGCCGTGTTAAATCACCCGCTGGGTATGCGTCATTCATCATAATCATCAAGAAAGCGCCCCTGTAGGTTACCGTCCCCACGAGGGCAGCCAAGGCACAGGTCTGCCTTGCATCGTTCTTCCACTATATTTCTGGTGCCGTTAAACCCGGGAGAATGACCGCATGCGACGAAGGAGACCACGGACGTTCCCCTCCGGCTTGAGGTCCGCAGAACCCCGCACGTTTGACTGTTTCCGCTGATCAGCCCCGCACTCAGCCGGAGGTCGGCATTGCTGGCCCAGACCATCCAGTGACGACCGACAGTAAGTGTCGAATGGATAAGCTGCGCCGGCAGCAACGCATGCTTTGTGTCACTACTTAGAGACTGCTCAAGCAGCGAATGAGCTTCTGGAAGCCCCTCTCCATCTTCGCACGATTTGCAAGCGGTCCATTGACCTCCTTGAAAGTAAAGATGGCCGCACTGTACCAGATTGAAGGGAGAATCGTAGAACTGCTTGACCGTGACAAACTGGATCAGGACTACTTCGACGCGTTGACATGCCGACGAGAGATATGCCGTACCCTGATGTGGCTCCGCGATGCTTTGAAGGTCGCAAAGTCGCCCGGCATGCTACCAACGGCACATCATGCACTCCAATTTGCCCTCAACCATTGACTTTTGTGTTCAACGGCGTTCGGCCGGCAACGCAAGAAAGCGACCCCTCTGGGGTGCGCTCACTTACAATCGAGCTCGAAGGGTACCTTGCAAACGTTGAGGTCCCCACAGTTAAAGTTGAGCCGCGTGAACTGCAGAGGCTTGGGAGCATTTCCGAGAGGACTACGTGCGAGCACAGGGACTTGACGGAGGTGGAGCTGGCAGATACGCGGGTCGTCCACGTCTATCACGCCAAGAAAAGGAAGGGAGAGTGCCCACCGCGTTGTGCACATGACGACGTGTGGAACATCGACTCGGGATAGCGTGAGGCCAGCAGGCCCGTCAGAGTACAACTGCTCCAGGATGGTCATGCAGGGACCCGTTTCGTTTACCGCGACGCGCGACGCTAGGAAGCGCTTCTTTCCCACACCAGACAAAAAGAAGACGATGGAAACCAATTTGCCCGCAAACGTCTCCGAATTTTTTGCAAAGAAACAAATTGTCGCTGCAGCTCAAGCTTCAACATGCAAGGGCGAAGACGAGGCTGAACGAAAGGACCTGAAAGTGGGTGCCTGCTACGAGGGAGCATCGAACATCCCAACGAGAGAAGGGGGTGCAGACCCCGAGGCTACGCCTGCCGCACACAAGGACGACTCAGAAGCTGCAGTCCAAACAGACAACGAAAACACTGGAGATTTCAAGGATGAAAAAGAGAAGGCAGAGCCACCACCGTGCGAGATCGAGTGTATCTTCCTTTCAGACAAAGTGAAGAGCAAACGCATACTGGAAGTATTGAAAAGCCGACGAACTCTAACCAACGGAGGATTGCTACACGTTGTACCAGGCCTGAATCTGAGGTGTTCCGTCTCAGCGAAGTTGGGATAGCCGAGAACCTTGGAGTGTCACGTCCTGCACCATGCGAGGAGGCCGCAAGGCCCGTTGGAGAACCATCCGAACCGTACAATGAGCTGACAAAAAGCAGGAAAAACGATCTCGTCAGGACAGGAAAAACAAACGGAAGGCAAGCACAAAGCTGGCATGAGAACACAACTAGACTCCTTGCGCACAGCCACCGTTTCAATCACCAAAATATCAGGACTTGCAAGACATCGACTTTCGCCACAATAACTGCAAGGCTAAAGGACTGCAACCTTCTGAGGCAGCTGGACCCACAGTCTGGTTGTCGTCCGCATTACATTGGCGGCCCTTGGCTGTCGTCAGTTCTGCGCGACGGCGCAAGCAACCGGTGGAGACGAAAGAGGGGATAGCATTCCCCGACTGCGTGGCAAGGACTTACCTTATGGACAGAAAAACCAAAATGTTAGGACTGCGGATTTATTGTTCACCCATCGATCATCTCGGGCGCGGGAGGATGTTAAATCTCCCGCTGGGTATGCGCCATTCATCATAATCATCATGATAACGCCCCTGTCCTGTCAGTAAAGTTATCGTCCCCGCTAAGGGCAGCCATGGCCCAGGTCTCACTTCTCTCGTTCTTCCGTTAATAGGGCCGACCATTGGGTTTTCGGAATTTAGGAAAAAACACAAGGCATAGGAAAAAAACCGGCGTCGGGGGTACTTTCTTTGTCAGCACTACCCTGATAGCTTAAGAGGTGCCGGAGCTCTCTGCCCGATAAACAGACAGGGAGCCCATCCACCGGAGCTTGACCTGGGCTCCGACGGTCACCGTTTGCGGTTGCTGCCCTTCACCTTACAACACATCACCACCGTTGGTTCCGGCTTATGTTTGGGGGCTCGGGCTCCGCGGTGTCGCCAATACCGTCACCATGATTACTCAAGGTGCCCGTGCGGGGGTATGAAGAAGGTGTTGAATTTACGAAGGATCTTTGAAGGTGGAGACACAGTTCACGCACGCGTGGTGTTTTGTTTATTGCGAAAATTAGTTATATGACTTAAGGAAGTACATATAAAAATAACGTCCCTATTGTCAAAGGAACTGAAACAGGGGCCATGGTGGGGGCCCCGAATTCATAATAGAAAATCTGGAATCGGAGCCCGACTGTGATGATGCTCTGGTTGCGCCAGAAACCACGCATGCTGCGTCTGCTTTTCGGCTAACTGCGGTTAACTTAGCACAACAAAAACACCGACGAGGACCGATTGCCCGCCCTTCTCATACGACTACATCAACCGCAGCTTTGCAGTGATCTATCGTCAAGTGATTGCTAACGACCTATAACGAGGAGCTGAGTGGTCGTCGCGCACTGCTAATGCCTCTGCTTCGTGAGTGAGCAGTATAATCGAGGGGTTGAGAAGACGACGGAGGAGTACCATCTCATTTTGAATGCGTCAGCTTAACGATGCAATGGGAGCCGAGCTGTCTGACAAAAAAGAAAGAAACAGAAACATGACCGCTGACAGTTCATCAGTTACTTTTTAAGGCTTATACGAATGAGTACGACAGCACGAATGAGGACGAGAAGTGCCGAAAATTGTGTTTACCCCTTTATTCCTTCGAAAATTTCTTGTTCCCTCCCCTTCAAAAATACTGCAGGGAACAATATCCGCGCACACTAGGTATAGAACCAGTATAAAATAAACAAACTGGTTTGAAAGCCAAAATACATTGTGAAGAGAAAACAACATTAAGTGTAAAACATATTTCTACTTTCCTCACCCTATGGGCAGCCAGCAGACACGGTGGGCAGGGCAGGAGACCCTGCTGGATTTTCGTGGTGGCCTCCCCGAAAACTGTGTCGGCGCTAGCTCATTCCTCGCAGCCGTCAGCAATATGGAAAAGGAATGGCGAGACAATAGGGTGTTCTCAGCTTTACGGGACAGCGTGACGGCATGAGTATGTCGGGATGACTGTGCAGGCTGAGCATGGCTCCGACAGCGGCAGCCCGCAAGTAGTCACGTCGGCGAAGCTTAACTCGAGGTAATGTGGTCCCGTCAAGCTGAAACGTCGGATATCTTAGGGTGAATTCTTTGAGTGAACAAATAAATTCAGCGATTCATGGTGTACTCCGTACACATACATTAGGAGCAGGTGCACAACGGGAATGAAAGATCGTTTAAAGCCAGTAATGGAGGAAGAAAAAGTGAGAACACAAATTAGGTAGAAACGAAGCTGGTCCTGGAAGGCACCTTTTCGTTTTGTCAACATGCAGAGAAACTATTCAGCCACCTTGAAACGCTGCGGCGCGTTACGTCGTAAGTTAATGCAAGCTAACGAAGCCCGCTTTCCCAATTGATGAGCAGAACTGTATACCATGAGTACTCGCTTTACGAAAAAATATCACCTAATTGAGAGAGAGAGAGAGAGAGTGAGAAAGTATAAATATATGACTTAATGAGCCCGAACTTGTACGCAATCTGTAACAAGTAATTCATAGTTTGCAATAAATTGGCAGTTCTATTCTGTCGAACGGACCACAGGACAATGCGCAGCAATATTCTGTAGGCCAGACCACAGGGCATTTTTGCTCTATTCTGTGAACCGTACAACGCTATAGTTGAGCATTAGCCGACCGAAAAGATACCAAATCAGCTTTATCTACAATAACAATGCGCAGAGGTCCCTTAAGAGAATATTTTATAATAAAACAAACGTACTTTGTTAAAAAAATTGATCTGCTAGGACTCGAACCCATGCCGTTACAGTCAAAACAATCGACACTACCACTGCGCTATGGAAGGCGACGAGTGCCTGTTTAGCAGCAGCTCAAAGCGGAACACCACGCTGAGGTTTGGTCCCCGGAATAAAACTGAACAATATTCTGTAGTGTGGTGTTCAGAATATTCAGTGCGTAATAAATTCCTGTTTGTGTGTGTGTGTGTGTGTAACATTGATATAATTCAACTGTTCTCTTAGGCAGCGGTGATTAAAGTGACTTGCTTAGTTTTGGTGATCAAGGGCCAATGAACACTTCCTGTCTTTTCCCTAATATTTTTCTAGACATGTAATAAGTATAAAAATTTGCAGCGTTTCTTGTTTCCAAAATACTTTGATCAGCTTCAAGTCCAACCGGTATGAAATGTTAATTAAGATTTTATTCTGTCACAGATGAAACGATACTGGAGGTTTCTAAAAATGCATCATTTAAATTGTAAGGTGAACAGTGCCGGTGGTTGCGTGGACGTAAATTGTTATTCCCAGCGCACAGATGTATGCAGCGAGTTATTGTAAACCGGCTTCCACGTTTTCTAGGAAGCCAGTGCACAAAATCGCAAGGCCTGAAAGGTCAACTTGCTCAGAAAACTACGGCCGCAAGTTAAATAAACTGTATCTTTTTGAAATTGCAGCACGTGCTTTACAAGCGCTAGACTAAAGTGTGTGAAAACGTAAAGTGACTACTATAAATAATGACGCTAGATCTGCTGCAAAACAATAAATAAAGTCGAGTGTGAATCCTATTAAAATCCTGCAGGTATGCAATTTTTGGAGATTTTCCCGCAAGCCCAATTGGTGTAGGTATAGGGTGGATACTGTTCGTGGCCCTGACGTAGCTATTTTTATTGTACACAAACTGATGGAGGAAGATTGAAGCTTTTGGTTACACTTCCATCATCTCAACCTTGTTGTTAATACGCTCAAAAGGACGTAGAGTGCCCGGGGCGAGTTGGTGATGCTTCATACTGAAGTGCGCTAAGTATACACACGAATAGGACGCTAACGGGACTAGGACGAGGCGCAATCTTGGAACTGTTTATTTAGGAAGACGTCAGAAACGGGGGACACCTAAATATACACACAAGAGCGACACTCTGCGCTTGCGCAGTAAAACCGATAAAACCTAAAACGAAAACATGAAGGTGCAGAAACAGATCTGCTCAGACGACCTCGAAACACCAGAACACTGGCAGGAAAAAGTGGGCGTGTCTGCTTACAATATGTTATCTTTCTAGTCATGGTGGCTCTCTCTGAATCGTTCCTCACCAATAAGCAGGAATGACGGAGTGCTAACACACCCTTCCTTTTTATGTGATATGCTTCAATCATCTCGCGCGTTATCTTGTCTTTAGCGCGTGCCAGAATGTGCATGTCCTGAAACTGCGGTGCGAACTCGCGCGGTTTCCAAGTTTTGCAATGGAGTGACAGATTGTTCCTTGCCTGTGTTTGCTGACTTGCGTATCGGTGTTCTCTAAGGCGTTCATTGACGAACCTTGGCTTCGTCCGATATAAGCTTCCCCAAACACCAGCCGTATTTTGTGTACTACACGTGTCTGACAATCAACAAATGTTTGCCTCTGTTTCATGCCACATTCTTGTTTGCCTTCCTGTCTCCCATTCACTTTCCGGCACATGCCTTTTAGCTTTGACGGTGCAGAGAAGACCACTATGACATCATTATTTTCTGCAAGATTTTTTAACCTGTGCGATACTCCATGGATATATGGGATTGCTACCGGAGTCTTTTTCTCTGTAACATCGCTTTCTTTGTTCCTAGTTCCTCCTGTGGTAGACTGGAACAGCTTTTCCCTGACAGATGGCAGCAGGCTGTCTGGGTAGCCCTGACTCCTGAGCCTACAAGTTTGTAGGGCGTAGCTTGCTTCGGTGAGGTGATAAGTTTTTTCTGATGGCCTGTGTCATGCAAGAGACTGCAATGTTCTTTTAACTATTTTGCAATGTGCCGAGTCGTACCTCAAGAGCCCATTTTGCGACCTAGTCTTGTACATCCAGCAAGTGTGAGTCGTGCCTATTTTTATGTGTAGGTCTAGAAACTGAATCCATGAATTCTCAAGGACCTGGTGGGTGAAATCAAGCATGCCGAAGGCATCTTTGAAAACGTTTATCCATCGTTCGGGGGTGCCTGCGCGTGGGAAAGCTTATATCGGACAAAGCGGAAGGTGCGTCAATGGACGCCTTAGAAAACACCGATACGCAAGTCAGCAAACACAGGCAAGGAACAATCTGTCACTCCATTGCAAAACTTGCAAACTGTGCGAGTGCGCACCGCAGTTTCAGTACACGCACAATCTGGCAGGCGCTAAGGACAGGATAACGCGCGAGATTATTGAAGCGTATCACATAATCACAGAAGAGGAAGGGTGCGTTAGCACTCCGTCAATCCTGCTTGCTGGTGAGGAACGAAAATTCATTCAGAGAGAGCCACCATGACAAGACAGATAACATATGGCAAGCAGGCACTCCCAGTTTTTTCTGCCAGTGTTCTGGTGTTTCTGTTTCTGCACCTTTATGTTTTCGTTTTAGGTTTTATTGGCTTTACTGCGCAAACGCAGAGTGTCTCTCTTATGTGTATATTTAGGTATACCCCATTTTTGTCGTCTTTTTAAATAAACAGTCGCAAGTTTGCGTCTCGTCCAAGTACTGTTAGCGTCCTATTCGTGTGTATACTTAGTGCAATTCAGTATGAATCTTAATACACGGGTGGATTGCTCATTACACTTATTTGAAGAAGGTTTTCGGAGTATTTTTATGCTGAGCATCAACAACCCTTTCGTCAAAGGCATACGAGAAAGCTTCTTTTAACAGTGAGGATGTTGTTGTTGTCCGTAATGTGTGCGGTGTGCGGCGTCAACAAAAGACGGTCATAGTAACTCTCGCTGTGTACCGCGCCTTTGAGCGTTCGCTTTACAAGGAGCGTCCGGTGTCGTCCACGCTTGCGCGAAGCGCTCTCAAATAATACCATGAAAACAGTTCACGAGCATCCGCGCTTCAAGGGGGAGCACAAGACACCTCGGGATACAGACTCTCAGTTTGCGAAGCCGGTTGCCGCCTGTTCTAGCACGGGCTGAGGCGTTCCACTTTGGGAGAAGTGTGAAAGCCTCCGGACAGAATGATCCGGGCCCTCAGTCATGCATGAGGAAGACGACGATATACATGGATATGACGATGACTACTACTACCAAAGTGAAAGGCGACGACGGAACATGTGAATAAACAATTTCAAACCTAATGCAAGGCGTGGTGGTGTGTCCTTCAGTGCTTACATAGAAAAAGATT
Source organism: Haemaphysalis longicornis (assembly GCA_013339765.2). Lineage (NCBI taxonomy): Eukaryota > Metazoa > Arthropoda > Arachnida > Ixodida > Ixodidae > Haemaphysalis > Haemaphysalis longicornis. The sequence goes on along the minus strand of CM023453.1, from coordinate 25,951,330 downwards.
ATCCAGCTTCACTATGGGTCAAGCCTTGCGCGGCTTAATGCAAGCTTCGCCAATTTTTCGGTATTGCAAAGTGTGGCTCCCGTTGGTGAGAGGAAACCCTCGGAGTTTTTAGATACCATTTTCAATAAGTAGAAGTTTAAGTAGAAGAATCTTTTTGCGCTTCTTTGTCGCATTAGAAGTAAAAAATAAAATAAAAATAAAAATAAAACACGAGGTTTATGCATTCGTGTTTCGTTTCAAACATGCATCACACGTCTCTGTATATTTTTCCAAAGACATTCTAGCGTCAACACGGAAACCTCAATCTTTTGTTTTGCCTACGCTTTTAGAAGCAGATGCTCGCTTTAGCCGATTTTCGTTATCTTTATGGTACTTGGGCACGGTTACTTACAAAAGGACGTCGCAAGACATAACCTCTGAAACATCTGAAACCTTAGGAAAGGGAGGCGCCTTTTCGTCAGATCATGGGTCAATTCTAAAATTTCGGCATATGCAAAACTGAACAAGTCTACGCGAAGAAGACGAAACGCAGTTGCAACAATGAAACGTCGCAAAAACACATGACAGAAACTGGGTGCATAAAAAATGAAAGGGAAAGACAAGTCATTCAAATTGAATTCCGGTAAGAAAGTGTGTAGCATTCCGTTTTCTTAAAAACAAATAGGGACGTTTGAAAGAAAGAAACGTAGAAGTAAACTGCCAAGCTCTTAAAACATTTCGAAACTAAAAACCACGGAAGGAGAAACCGAAGTGCAGCAACAACACGGCCATGAACTGCCTCCGTTTGGCTCCTTGTTGTTGTCCGCCATTTCCCCTCGGCGACAGTTCTCCAAAGTTTCCGTCCTTGTCGTGTTTCCTCTGTCTCTCAGAGGACTGTTTACACCGACTTGCTTCTTTAAGACGGCCAGCCTGAAGGCACAACAGCGCCTTTGAAAATTCCCTCGGGAGAGTAACTTGAGGAATTTGCACGGTTTGTTCGAATATGCGCGTGCTTGTTTCTTCGGAAGTGGGTCAAGCTGACAACACATCAAAGACATTTTTTACTGACGGTGGCACAAACAACGAGGAGACAACATCTAAACTGCTTCTTTCCTGTCCGCTTCCTAAAAGCATGTATCAGCATCGATGTTTCAATAGATTCGCTCGTTTAACTGGTTCAGAGATTTCTCCCGCCTACTTCAAAGTATAACATCAACGTCGAGAGAGCATAACACAAAACCCCTACCAGATCGCATCTACATGTTACGTTAATTCAAGCACGGAAACAGTGTTTGCGCCGCCCAAGGCGTCTTAAGTGAACCTTCTCGATATGCTAGGGAGAATGGTTGCGAGCGTAGAGAACGGTTGCAGGCCTCCCGGATGGCCGCCATGCCGGCCCACCTGCAAGCGGGAACGCCGTTTAGTAATCCCGACAGCGACACGCGTGGAGGGTCTCCAGTGGACACAATTGCCCTCAGATTTACGAGTGTTGCTGCAAAAAAAAAAAAAATAAAGGCACCTCGGCGAAAAGCTAAAAGTAGGGAAGTGGAGAGATCGTGGAAGGGAGTGAAAGGGGGGGGGGGGTGAAGTTGAAAGGCGGGTAAAAACTCAGCCCCACGCCGCTAGCTTGGCACAAAAGCGGGCCATATACCTACCACTAACGGGATGCACCACCAACGACCTTGAACGTCCTTGGCGTCCACACATATGATATAGAAAACAAAAGTGCGTGCTTTGCAACGCTTCTCGATTTCTCACCTCGCAAACTTAAACCGAGTTTATTCTGAAATCCCCCCCCCCCCCCAACACACACACACTAACAAAGGAGAAAAACCAACAGTTGCTTTTGATGACTGGCTCTCTCGCTCCGCACGAACAACTATCCAAAGAGCAAGGTCACCTCCTGCTTCGACGACACGGGGTGCCTCCGGACGCTTTCAGTGAGCAAAGGCGAAATATGAGGTATTGACTAATTGAACAGCTAAATAATGCTGCTATATAGGTTGATTATTAAAGTGGAAAAATGTCGATGAATTTATGTTATTGTAAGCCTGTAGAAACGACTGCGCTGTTCAGAAGCCGCGGAATTCGATCCTTGATTGATTGCAGGGTTTAATGCGCCGACGCAACGTAGGTGATGAGGCGCCCCGTAGTGGAGTGCGCCGGATTAATTTTGACCACCTGGGCATATTTCACGTACGCCGAAATCTCGTACACACGGGCGTTTTTGCTTTTCGCCTTCATCAGAAAAGCGGGCGCCGCGGCCGGGAATCGAACCAGCGACCTCGTGCTCAGCAGCGCAACGCCTTATCCACTGAGCCTCCGCGGAGGGTGGAATTCGATCCTCCAATTACGAACGCGCACGTCAATTCTTTTGACGGCACTGAATTTGTTCGGACGGCAATAATTGTACGTGACCTGCCGCTTCAGGGGTCAACGGCACCGGATACTTAAGCGGCATGCGGGGAGGTACGATGCTGTATATCTCTGTAGCCATACTACTCAGCGGGCAGAGCCTGGGAGTGTTTGTGTATAGTCAGCACCCAAAAACGTGCGTGTGTTCGAAATTCGGCGGAGACCTTGGCCTGACATTCAGGTACGTTAAAGTGACGGCACTGTGCCTTTCTTCCCTGAAGGGAAGTGCGTGTCTGGGGTTAGAAAGGGCAGGGTTTTTCTATTCACAAGTCACCGTTCTCAGCGCAGCAATCGCGTGACCAGGCATTTAGGTCACGCCATTCCACTACCGCGCCATAATTCAAGCCGCCGTTTGTGGGCAGTGCTGTGCGGGAAGACGGTAACTCGGCTTTATCGCCGCCTTCTTCCTGAACGCGACCTTGGTACATTTTCACGTACGCCGTGTTTAACGGGCTTACAACCTGCGCTATTTCTGTCTCGCGCTGCAAAAAAAAAAAAAAAAAAAAGAGAGAGAGAGAAAGAGAGAATACGCCATTGCTCTTGCAGCCCGGAAATATTCAATGGCTTTATAAACGGCAGAATTTATAGCCCTACGCTCCATTTGCAAAAAGGTAGAGATGAGGGAGCTACAAGCATTCGTTGCCGGAACACCAGTAGTTGTGTATACGACGCAATTGAAGGTGCGGTCTGCTATTGCACCGCGATTCTGCTGCCACACTGTATTTCACCTTTGTTCTTGTTCCGCGTTATTTTTCTTGCATCTCTTGCATGAAATATTTTTGTGTACGCTGTGGTTAGGTGGACCGCAGTCGCTACGGAGTGAGTGCAATCACATTTTTTAAGTGAAAGCTTTCTTAGTGGGTATCTGATGGTGCTCTGTCAAAAACCTATGCACTTCCCTATAGACAGGGTAGTAGCCCGAAAAGTTCTGATATGATCTCGATGCAAACGGCGCGCGTATGAAAAACCGGGCTTTCATTGGGTCAAAGCGGCTACTTGAAAGTCGTGAGAAAGGAGGGGTTCTACATAAGACAACACGCGCATTGATCGTGAAAAGGAGTAGTACAATAGTATAACTTTCTCTCATAAACCACTTATCGGTAGAAATTTAGATCGTTCGTAGATGCGTTTACTTATTGCGCAAGGAATCGTCGCATGGGTTCGCTCTTCATTTGCGATTTTGTTCTTTGTAGATTTGACGATAGATTGGACAAACTTTCTGCGAAGGGTGGGCGCACTTTTAGCTTCTTCGCTCTTCTCAACTTTCTCTTGGAAGGGATAAGAAATGTTTTTGGCGCCGCGCCGTAAAGTAGTTCTACAGGGCCGGACAGGCCGCTTTTTAATCTTCCGGGAACGTTCTCCAGGAATCGTTCTTATCCCTTCATCCGATCGTCGATACCCTTCCAGTTTTATTAGTAGCGCATGAGCAGATGAAATGCGCGAGAAGGTGGGAGAATCTCGACTCTAATTCGCATCGTGACACACGCGGTCGCAAACATCACGCGCTAGCGAGACGGTGTTGAAATCGCATTTTGATGAGAAAATGTTCAATCGTAATTTTTCTTCCTTAATTTCAGCCCCAAGTGTGATCTCAGTGGGAGCGTATGCTCAATCAAAACGTTCTGCTTACGGTCGAAACTCAAGGGACTAAGTATTGTTATTTAAACAATACGACAGAACTTTATTTTATCTACATTCTGCTCAACCTTGATCTCCTCCGTAAATCCCGCTACACTAGTTAATATTCATTTTTCATTTGCTTAAAGTAAAGCCAACTATGGATCATACCCGTGGGAGGCAAAGCCGGGGTGGCCTTACTGACAATTCCGCTGCCGTATAAAAGCCCTTAAAACCTGCGGGCTATTACGCCAGTGGTTGTTCGGCCGCCGAAATACGAAAGCACGCCACTGCAAACGCCCACGCAAAGAAAACGGGGATGACGTTGGGTGGAACAATTTGCTTATTTCCCTGTCGTACCTGCTGCTTTTGTTCACATAGGCCCCGGCAAGCTGATTTGGCAAATCAAGTAACATAAAAAAGTATACATCTAAAATAGAGCACATGAGTAAAGCGATGAATTGGAGTTTTCAACAGTTTTGGCTTTTTTATAAGATGTCTCGTTGCAAATGTCATGGCATACGTGGTAAAGCAATTTGCGTCACAGCATTATCAATTCCGGGTCGGCAATTGGCCAACAGGGGGACAGGCACCCCTTGGGGCAATGTTCAATAAAGTCAGCGATTGGCCAATTGGCCAACCTATAGAACCACAGAAACGTCTAGAGAGAGCAAAAAGCAGCTCTTAGTGCAGCAAAACAACAACACCGGCCGCGAACTAAAAAACAAAAACAATGCGACAAGGGGAGAACAGTTGGTGAACCTAATTTTGTTCGACCGCTAAAATTTGGCGCCTCATTCAGTAAGGCCGCTACCGGCGTTCTGTGAATGTCAAGTAGGAGAAAATACAGATGACAAATCTCGGACAGCATGTGCTCTGGTGAACTAAAATGGGAGCCTGGGGCCATGTTTTATGGGTACTCACTTTTCGGTTCAGTAGTATTTGCTCTCACGCTTCAGGGAGCGAAATCAATTCGGTTGCAGAGGGAACACAGTTCCCCCCTCCATTTCGATCAACTCATACCGGTTATAATACTGGAGTGCACACTTATCATTCTGCGACCACTCCGTGACGTCACCATATGGAGACGTGTGCAGCCACTCATGCGGCTGGTCCGCGTAAGGTGTTCGACTTTCTCGTAGAGGCAGATTTGGCGGGATCCGAAGCTTCAAAGTGCTATTATCCCAGGACGAATAGGCCACAAACCGGTAAGAAATTCTTCTGAGCTTTATCCCCTGTCACTCCTACAGCAAAAAAAAATTATTTTAATAATTTGTTTTGCTGTTTCTCCTAGAACCATTTTTTTCTGCGCCAATATACGCCCCTTTAGATCAGTTGTAGTTACTTATATTTGGCGCAGTTATTCGCACAATCAAGTCAACAGGGGAAAAAGTGACCGCAACGTTTAGTACTAATATTTTCAGCAGCAAATAATTTTAACACAACCGTTGCCTAAAAAAGAAATGTTTCGCACAGCTCGAAAATTTTGCTTACATACGTATATCACTACACACGCTATCATGAATGGCTCTTATCGGCGGGTGCAATTCGTTTATAACGGGGGTCTTCGGCCAGCAATCCTCGCTATAAAAGATATGCACCCATTCCAGCCTACATTAGGAGCATCTGCACCTCTTGCCTACTTCTTGCCTTCACTTATTCCTTGTGTGTCTACACTTAATTGCTCACAAGATATTTCGGGAATAAAATTATCAATACGAATGTGTCGCAAGCCTTCGGTCTTTCAATGAGATCTAGAAAGATACTCTGTATGTGGACTGTGCCTCTCGGCTACTGTGCACCCCCTGTAGTTAGGGCTGGCCGTGATTGTCTAGTCGAGGCCTTCTTTCAGGCCAAAGATCTGCATCTCCAAATGTAGGTCCCATTTTTTTTACCTGCATGCTTTAGCAGTGGTGTTCTTGCTGCTACAGCTTCGGTACTTGTTCAGTGAAGCCGTAAAAAAGAGAAAAAGACCGAGAAAGCTCTTTCTTTCAAGAAGAGCTCCAGAAATAAGCAGTTACAAAAGTAAAGCTAACAATTGTGCCGCCATTTTTGCGGATTTATTTATTTGGAGATGTAAACAAGGATTTTCCGTTGGGGCCTTGCTCGCTCCTGACCATCGAAGATGTCGACATTCCAGGGCTTCCTGGCTGTAACCGGCCGGCCATGCCCTATTCAACAGCCGAAGCAGGCAGCAGGAGTCGATGCAACAAAACATACCCAGACAGCTCCCCGAGTGTACAGCTAGCGCATCCCAAAAAGACTATACTCAAACATGTAGACGGAAATGTCTTGGGAGCAACGTCGGTTGCTGCTACGAGCGTTAATGAAAAAGGCCTAATTCAGTTCAAGGTGATAAGGTGTACGGATTTACCTACGGCTCAGCGCAAAAAGCGAAATATTTGTGGGCCAAGCTCACTTATTGTGTACCAAATGCAGGACTTGTTGGTAATTATGAAAAAGTGTTGCCTTTCCTTCTATAAGTATTCATTTGCAACCTGATAGCTGATATAGAGTGTTAACACTTTATATCACCTGCCAGGATGAAAATACACCGCTAAATAGTTTTAATATCGTTTGTCTTAGCCAACGGCACAATAATACAGCATCAGTTGGTTTAGAGACAGCGCAACAATCCATCTAATTTTCGAACGCCTATTTTCAGATTTTGAACGTGAGCTCTAATCTCTGATACTTCCTTCCTCTAGTTTTAGTTTTTTTTTTCTAGCTTGACTTCAAATTATACGGCACTAATTTAAAGAATCTCGTGCGTAAAAGCAAGGAATACCTCCAGAGACCTCGAGGGCCAACTTCTCACTCAAGTGTTCCGCAAATCCTAACGCCAGTTGCCACATTTCCCGCACTGACTTGAGAGAGCCAACGCAACGTTTTCTCCCGAGTCTTGCTTCATTAGGTTGAGATTCACGCTGATCAAGTGAATGTCCTCAGCATAAAATCGAACCACCCCGACCAGCAACAACAAAGTTAAAAGTAAACGCGATCGGAGAATAGGGCGAAAGCCCCCTAACACCCAATGGCGAGGCGTTAGAAGGTGCTTTCCCTTTAATAAGTCATGAGGCCTGCCAAACTAAGTCAGGTGCTGACAGAAGGATTCTTAGGGCAGCGCTACGAAACTCGGCGCTCCGTTCGGCCAAAGTGCCAGAGTTCGCCGCCTTTGCCCTATCTTCATCTAAGTAGCGCGCTGATCCGTTCAACCGTTACTCAAGCCGCCTTTGATAGCGGCTTCGCTACTGTTCTCATTTGCTCTTTAGTCATTAGCTTTGGTAACGTGGACCGCAGGCTGCAGAAGTTCTCAATATAGCACTCAGGAGCTGGTTGGCAAGCCGTTCTGCTTGTAAGTGTACATTTCCGTCTGATGCGTAGTGCACACAATAGACCTCGTCGTTAGGTTCTGAGAATCATTTTAGCACCCTGATAGCCTTTTTGATCAGTACCGTTCAAGCTAAGACAAATTTTTCATTGATTTACTAGAGATAAATTGCAGTTCTGAACAGCGATGTGTTAGTGTCCCTTCTACGGTTTCACTGTTTGGAATGAATAATCAAATACGCCTTGCGGGAAAGCTAACTCTCTATCCCAAGCTTTTAAATCCGCGATCTAACGCACGTGTCTCGGAAAATTAAAGTCAACAAAAAAACATAGCGCGTATTCCTCCTAAGATGACTCCATCACTACAATGTTTTCTACACTTTCTTCCTTTCTTTTAAACCTTTAAAAAATGAATCAATTTCAACAGCAAAGTGATAAATTGCTTCTATTATGCCTTCTTTGGCGTTCCTGATTGCTGGTTCAAATATAGCTAGTGGGTTAGGTTCAGGCTCAAGGAAGAAGTGCATTTCCATCTTCGATCTTATAGAGGGAAAGTGAGGGCGTGCTGGTACACACATCGGGAAGTAGGAATTTCTGCTGTCTATAAAGCACAAACACACACACCGTACTGTGTCGGCGTTTTTTCTTCTGTTCTTTCATTTTTTAAGCGCTTCTTCTTCAGTGATGCATATCAGCTCGCATAACCTTCTCTTCCGTTTTAGCAAAGCCGCATGTATGTCTCCCGAAATAACACTGTAACCCTGCCAAATTTCAATCAGCTAATTCTTTCAGGAGTACGCTTAATCGCGTAGTAAAAATGATCGTGTTTTTAGTTTTTCGCGCTCGTTTTATTGAAACCTTAGTCAATACGCTTGGAGAAAAATGTAATCTTGTACCTTATTACAGCATCTTGTCGTATGCCCTAGTTATTGTCCGAAAAAGCTAAAAAAAGAAAAGACGCGCTCTTTGGCTTCGCTGATCACTCATAGAATCAACAAATAATCCCATTTTTTATCTTCTTTAGTCAAAAACTGCGTTTAATGACCAACGGTTATCTTGCACTTTGCATTACATTCCCTGACACGCCCATTTCTTCCTAATTTCTACTGATATGTCCTTAACACGCTCTTGTTGCCTGACCCACTCCGCTCTCTTCTTGTCCCTTAATTTTGGCTTTTATCCCTATGTTATATTGAGGGACAAGAAGAGAGCGGAGTGGGTAGCCAAAGTGAAGCCAACGAGGGAGGGCTAGGAGGCAGCCCTGTTCAGCTGCTCGGACCTGGAGTCTCAGCGGGCTCTCGTCCAGCGGGCACGGGCAGCGGCCTCGACCAATGGGATCCCGGACTGAGGAATACAGCCTCTCCCTCCCTTTAACTCTTTCCCTGCACATTAATACATTCCTCCTCCACCTCCTCCTTGTCCCTTAATGTTATACCTATCATCTTCCATTCCATTGCTCGCTGAGTCGACCTCAATTTAAGTTGAACCCTTTTAGTGAGCCTCCAAGTTTCTCCCCCGTAGGTGAGTACCGGTAAGGTGCAGCTGTCATACACTTTCTTTTTCAGGGACAATGGTAGGCTGCCCTTCATTATCTGAGAATGCCTGCCGAATGCACTTCACCCCATTCCTGTCGTTCTAATTATCTCGGCCTCGTGGTTGTGATCCAAGATCACTACTTGGACTAAGTAGATATATTCGCTCACCACTTCCTACAGCCTCGCCACCTTTCTCAAACCGCTGTGCTCTCCCGAGGTTATTCCGCATTAGTTTAGTTTTCTACATATTAATTTTCAGGCCCACGGTTCTGCTCTGCTTGTCCAGTGCGGTAAGCATGCTTTGCAATTCGTCTCCCGAGTTACGTAGCAAGGCACGTCATCAGGAAATCTGGGGTTACTGAGGTATTCTCCATTAACTCTTACGCCCACTTGTTCCCAATCTGTTGATGAACAAGCAAACTTAGTGATCGTGCTTGTTTATCGATATATAAAAATGAACAAAAGGATTAGAGAGCTTAAGCACTCAGCTACACCGTTGATTAGTTGTAATACGTTGCTTCCTGCGTGCACATGTGGACCTTGATGCAGGATTTAGATCTTTCCTAAGTAGGCTCCCAGTGCTCCCTGCTGGTGTTCTTCCTGGGCCCTGCAGCACCAGTTGTCGCTGACCGGCTTCACGATGATGCTCAACGGACGGCGACACTTACGACTCTAAGAGATCAATGTGCTGCCTCCAGGCCGCTGAGAAAGTAATGGAGGCATAATTATCTTTTTCCACTTTCTCCTTCTCTACAAATATTCGTAACAACCGTATGCTTATCCATACAAGTGCCAGAGGCGCAAGAAATTAGAACATGTATGTATAAATCTCTATTGGGCAAAGGGGTAACCAGTGGCCTGAGAAAGGAGGGGTTGTTTAGGAGGAGGTGCAGGACCCCTGTAGGCCCTGAATTCTCCGGTGTACGCTTGAATCTTTTCAATATCGTCTCCTTGGCATGACTAGGATTCGTGCACGTCGCCCACTCTTCATATGGTGGCACTTGTCGGGCTTGTTTTCACTGATTCGAGCTTTTGTCATACATCTTGTGCTACTAGGATTTATTCTCACTTTCGACGTCTCTTCTTTTGTCGGAGCAATCGTTTGACATCCATACTCCGCGGTGGTGATTTTTTTTGTTAACATGCAGGAATAAAAACAGACGGGAGCCAGCAATGCTTCGTAAACCCATATTACAATGTCCCGAACTTTCAGAGGAGTACGTCTGAAAAATGAAGTAGTGACGGCGAACAAGGCCTTGGTCAGTGTAGCAACGTCAATGAGCGGTGTCCACGCAGTATGCGTAAATTTACCGTGGTTGTATTATGTGTGGCAAACGACGGGCGCGGCTTCCCTGTGCAACACCGACGCCGTACGCGGTCGCTGATTACCCCACCACGCACCGGACGAAGACAACGATGAAGTGAACACGATGCGCGGGGAACAAGCCGAACGTGACGGTGATTGGGACAAGCGGGGCACGGGACAGTCAGTCTGCTAGCCGGGACTCAGGAGCACGGTCGCAAGTAAACCTCGGTCGTCAGGCGGCTGGGTGCCCGTCTTGATATAGCCGCGGTCGGCTGTGAGAACCCCGTAGCCGGAAAGGGTACCACTAATCCTGTGGAAACATTAAAATAACAAGTCAATGAAGCGAAACCGCAGATCAAAAATGTAGTAAAGAAGTAAAAACGGAAACTTTCAATTTTAAACGTACTTGAACCAACGGCAATAAAACTTACGTTAAGAGTAAGACGGAAGCATTTATTGACTGCGTCGAGGTAATAATTCAGCCACTTCAGTAAGTTTAGTAGAAAGATAAGTAACATAATACCTGTGTAAAATGCATTCGGCATTTTACCCCCCCCCCCCTTCTGATGTGTAATGATTATCAATTCCAAAACAATAAAGGAAGCGTGCACATTTATAGCAAAATTGATGGAGTAAAAGTAGTTGTGGCAGCGAAAACGAAGCTAAGCGGCTGCAATCATGCACGTAAGCTTTCGTGATTGTCGTGAAGGTTGTGGAAGCTTCGCTACCTTCAAGTCTTACGCGTTGGTGGGAGCTTCCTTCATTTTTTCTTCACCCCGCACAATTTAACTTTTTCTCAGCATTTCGGCTGTCCTTGAATCAATTTTTTTCAAGACTTTAACTACATCAAAGCCGTATACAGACCAAAAAAAAAAACCAAATCAAAACCAGCGTGTCTCCCCAGGCCTCTGCCAAGGTTTCGAAGAATTAGGCTACCTTCAAGAGAACCATATTCTTGGTAATGGTGTTTCATTATACTCGTACTCTTTTTTACCTTTTATTGGCAAGTATTTTTCCAGCTTATCAACGAGCGGGTGCGCTTTCTAATAGTCATGGTCAGTTAGAGCGGCATGACCGTCATTTGGTGTATACTTACTATTCCCTCTCTTTGAGTATCCTCAATTCTTTCTCTGTTTCCGTAAACGTAAACATTTCACCGCGTCCAGGCAGACAAAAAGTCAAGCCCTGCAGATACACACACGGAAATGTGCGCTCCCCAACTTCTGCCGTCATCCCGTGGCCGCGAAATATTTTCCGCTTTCTCTCTCACGGAAAGTATCGTGCGTAACGACGGTATTCTCCGCTCCTCACGGAAAGAACAAGAACAATGCAGCAGCGTAAACTGGAGCCCTCGTATGCCTATCTCGTCCGTTCGGCAACGAGAGCAAAAACGAAATAAAACAAAAAAGAGTAAAGGCTATAGGCGCGAAACTGTTGGATATCGACCACACTGCAGCGCCCATGGGTTACCAATACAAAGAGTATGTACGATCGTGAAACCAGAAGAAGAACTGGGGAAGGGGAGGACCCGTTCGGGCCAATTCCATTTACCCTAAATAGCCGTTGTTTGGTACAAGTGAAGGCGGTAAACACGCAGCCAGGCTCGCCGGAAGCTCTCGTGGCGATCGGCCCAAGGGCGATTTCCTCGACGAGACGGCTTCTCACCTTTATCGAAAGCCGAGGCGCCGCTCTCACATATCACACGAGCATTCCCTTTGGCGTTCAGAATCCCAGCAAGCAGTCGTGGCACTGATATCAGCCGAAAGGTCCCATGGGGCCATGCAAATGCAGGAAGAGGAAGGGGAGGGTGCTGAATCACTGGTTCCTGCACGATCGGGGAAGTATGATTGGACGGGCGTGATGTCGGCAGTAAACGAGATGTCTTTAGCGGCTTGTTAGGTGCTTCTCTTTCGCTTTTGTTGTATTTATGCCGGCCGTACGATTCTGGTTATGCGCTCTGCCCCTCTTAGCGAACCACAGGGGAAAAAATTCCTGAGCGTATGAGCTTTTTATCCCACGTTCGCTTCCTCTGTGGTCCGACCAAGAGATGGCAACGGGCAATAAGGTAAAGAGAATGTAAAAAAAAAAAGAAATTCTCCTATCGCCGAACAGCAGCCTACGCAGAATTCCGAACAATAAGTCGTGAAACAGCCTAAAACGTAGCCAATCTGTGGCTCCGGTCGTGGGTGGCAACAAGGGAGAGAAATGGAGGTAGAAGAGCGCAGCGAGGAAGAGGAGGGAGGGAGAAAGGGGGAGGAAAATGTGAAGACGAGATACTAGTTGTAGCCCTTGTTGATCTGCTGTTAAACTTTGCGGCCGCGCTCGTCATCATTTGATCAGCCTGCTGGACAGCGCCCTCCGAAACCCGTTCCGCTCACTAGTTTTCGCCAGAAGTCACCTGTTTTCCCCCGTGGGTGCATTAACCTCTTAAGTCGGCTCCTATTTCACTTTGCCTTCTTTCGGCGTTGCCGTTTCCCTTTCCCGACGTGCGCCACGTCACCTATCTCGGAACCCTCTTCCGAGCCTCCTGCTGCACTCCTGTTTGCTTTTCTTGGCTCACCCCTTTCCTGGCACATGTTCCCCGGCTCACGCTGCCCGGCTCACGCCACTTCAACATTTTTGGACGATGCTGCCTACCTCAAATTTTTCGATCCGACGGCATCTCATTCACTCGCCTTGTCCCTCCATACGGCGTTGTCGTTTCCGTCCACACCCCCCAATTCTCCTCGCCGCGCGAGCTGCGCTCTCCGCCGCTCACCCCCTACCTCTCCGATAGCGAACACTGGCTCGCGAGGGGCATTGGATTGGTTTATTGGGTTGGCCTTGGCTGGATTGAAGATTGGATTTAAAAGGATTGGAGTTAAAATGGATTGTGCCTGCTATTTTATGCGTCATAGCCGCGCCACGTTGCTTCATAGCCGCGGCAGGGGGTTCACGGCACGTTTCACGCGATGGGAGAATCAACCTAACGCAAACAACAACGGAACCCCCTATGCGTCGCATCTACACAGGGGTTCCCGCGAGGGGAGGTGGGAGTAATTTTTTTTGTTTCTCCCTTTTCATGAAACATAGAGATCCGAGGTCTTCGTTTTAAAAAAGTAGGTGCTACTGAAGGCATGTTCGGAACCTAACGCCGCCTATCTGGCACAGCAGGTGTATTTGGAAGAGCCGGCATTGAAAATCTAATTAAACAAGTAATCCCTAGCTAACAAAAAATTGACAGCCATGCTATTTTATGGTCTACTAATCAGTGAAAATCTGCTATTAATATACAAAATTGTTCATTGGTTTAGTGGCCCTGCACTCGTGACACAGGCTCACAAAGGCCACCGTCTGGGCTACGAGCAAAAGCGAAGCAGAAACGGGGGATTTTGAAGCTGGACCTTGTGACTTTGGGGAAAAAGATTTGTCCTTATGTGAGCTCATTAGGGTCCCTTAGTCAAATTGCCAGAGCACCATTTGATTTCCATGGGATCAAACGGCGCGAAGTTTAAACGTGGAGCTTTTCGCAATATGTTAGGCTTAGAAAGCATTGTAATATTTAAATATCTCGAAGATTTTTTTAATGCGTAAGCATTCTTTGGCGAGTATCCCAGAAAATCTGTCTCTACCACGAGAAGTGTAATGCCATGTATCTGCACAAAAATGCCTAAACGTAAAGATTAGACAATTTTCGGTAAAAATAGTGTATATTTAGGTGATGGTAGCCTTATAGTCAATAAGGATGAATTGAAATGAGAAAATTCATTACACGGCGTACCGTCCTTGTCAGGTCGCCGTAAAAGCTTACTTTTCCGCATAAGCGTGGTGTGCAATAATTCTGCTGTGGGGCTGCTAAGGTATTACGACAGGAATAACTGATCGACATATGATAACAGTATAATAACAGTAATAATACACGATTGGTGAGGGCAAAAAAAAATTGGTGACATCACCGTCACAGAGTAAAGGTGCTAACAAAAAGTACCCAAATAAAGGGAAGAAAAATAGAAATAAAAAGCAGCTGCGTCTCGGAAAGAAGATGCGGCCCCTCAAATGCAGAAGCAGCGATCGGACGGCGTTCCGACCCGGTTGATATGCGATCACTTTGAAGGGGTCGGATGTGGCGATACGTTACCCTTCAACGCCACGAAGGAAACGTAACGTCAGTTAAATCGAGAAGCACCATAGAAATGCTTACGCATAAAGTAGACAATTCTCAGTGTCTATGTTCATCTTTTTCATATGCGAATCTACTCTTCGTGAACGCCGGCAGGCTTTTTCGATATTGTTTTATTTTTTACCGCAGCTTTTCTGGCGTCCCTTTTCTGAGCCGCGTTTGTCCGATGTGTTTCAATATGAAGCCTATGAATGCGGAAAACGGCTGTACTTCTCATTTTAGCCAAAACAAAAAGGGGGATATTAAGTAATGTCTCTATGATAAATCCGTAGCCACGAGAAATATCCCCACGCAGCAAACATAGAAGCGCTAGTTCAAGAAAAGCGCTCCTTCCTCGCCTTTACTCCAACTGGTATGCCTACGCGAAAGGTTTTGGTAATTAAAGTCTGAAGTCTCGCTACGGTGCGCCTATTTTGAGCAGATTAGATCGTGCTGGACTGACAAAAATACTTTTTATGGCCAAGTAAAACCAACCGAGGCTGCGTACTTTGGAGCCACCTCGCACTCGCCCATTGAAAGAGACGTTTGCGCTATGCTAGAATTGTTTTTATTCCTAAAACACTGCGTGGGTGGGAATTTCAACGTTCTCCTCTGTACAGGTTCGTACACAGGTCTGGTGCATAGAAGGTACGCCCGACGGCTCAGCCGAATTCATAACCGCGGAGATGACTACATCAGCCGGCATCATACCTAAATATCAGCCGCGGTTTTATGATAGATAGCGTGAAGCTGTCTCTCCTAAGTCATTCTAAGAGCATTGCAAAGCCACCATCAAACAGGCAGCCCCATGTGTTTTTTTTTTTTTTTTTTTGCTAGGATAAAAGAGTACTTCTCCCATCAGGCTCATTACTCAGAGATAACCTAAACCGAAAAATAGAAACATCGCGTTTCATTTCCTACGTTTGTTTGGTCTCGCGTTGGTTTGTACAGAACTCCGGTCAGTACGCTCATGAATAAGATATTTGGAAACTGCAGGTACAAGTCCATTTCATGTTCATTTCGCAGTACGTGTTTCGCTGGTATTTTACAGCGCTGACTAATCCGTGGATGCGTAGAGTTATGATTTGGCGTTTTTAGAGAGTTATAGTCGACCGGCGAATCGGTCGTAGAATGATACATGTTAATCTTCCGGCGCGACTGCACATGTGCAGTGGTGCCGAAGCCATTTGTACGAAGCTGCAGGTTCCCCCACCGCGTACAGCTCGCCGCAGAAGAACCGGCCTTTGCTCTGCTATAACTCTCCATAATGGGGCGGAAAATGGATTTAAAGAAAAATCAAACATCAGTTAAAACGTTTTCAGCGGTGATCCATGTGTGCGCTGCGCGAGCCCGTGGTATTCGCTGGACCTGCTACCAGTGCTATAGAGGACTGTCAGTCCCTGCCCATGGCTGATTATGAAGTACTAAAAAGACAAGTCTGTACCCTAACATCAAACTGTTGAGTGGTTTGCGGCACATTATTCCTCCTGATCTTCGTTGTGGGAACATAGCGGAAGTGTTGACGTAATAAAACTGGCCAACAGAAGCTCACGTATACGTTCCTCTTCCAGGACGTGGTTAGATCAGTTAGTGAAGCAAGCCTTCGAAGCGAACGAAACGGGTCATTAAGTTCAGACGTTAAATGCACATCTGCGATTAGTCTCGCCGTACCGGAGGCCTCCGGGTAATTTGAGAAGCCTGTTTTTTTTTTTCCACAGGCACCGAGCGTAGCGTTCAAAGGCACTTTACGCTCGCCTACGCCAGAAGGGACGCACCAGCGCATGTAAATCGAAGGCGCCACTTTGTGCACAGTGGATGGTAGCTTTGGAGAATAACCACCATCGATTTTTTGAAGTAAACTTTTTCAACAAAAGTATGCTAAAGTTTATGATAAATAAACGTTCTTTCTGTACGTACGAAACAACTGAGCGTAATAATCGGGCTCCCTTGTTCGCTAACAACTCACGGTGTAGCCAACACGCGCCCTTCTTAATTTATCACCTATTAATTTATCGGCGCAAGCGTGAAATTTCGCTTCCTCCATTGAAGAGACTGTGTCGATTAATAACGAGAAGTTTCATACTTGCAAAGTTTCAATAAATGAATCAATCGGATTAAAATGTGAAGTGACGTCTCTCTCTGAGGCAAGAAAGTGTTAATTGAAGCCCTTAACCACTTACGCTAAGCCTGCAATTAGTTTTTCTCATATTTAAAAGCAACTTCCGTATTTGCATACTACGGGCCAGGCGTAATTGCAGCCAATCAGCGAAAGAGAACTTGGCTCCCTTGGCGAAGTTCGAAGGGAATGCCGTAATTACCAGCTGTCGTCGAATGTTCCCGATAACCCAGACGCCAGTGATCTCGCCTT
This sequence comes from Haemaphysalis longicornis, assembly GCA_013339765.2. NCBI lineage: Eukaryota > Metazoa > Arthropoda > Arachnida > Ixodida > Ixodidae > Haemaphysalis > Haemaphysalis longicornis. Next base: position 25,934,642 of record CM023453.1, on the reverse strand, counting down.
TAACCAGGAGTATCGCTTTCCCTACATCACACGCCCCTACTATCTCTCGAGCAAATTGGCGCTCCGCAAGCAGTTATCGCTAGAGCGCAGTTTTTGAGGCCGGTAACATATTTACAGCTTGCGAGTAGATCTGCTGACCTGGTTGATAATTTTAATGCAATATAGTCTCTACTTGGTCGCTTCCAACAGCCGAATTTTGAATTACATTCCTGTGCGCTATCTGCATGCTTAACTCCCAGCTAAAAACTTTAAAGGCACTAAACGAAACAACATGACACAAAAAAAGGATAAGATTTAGGTGTCTTTTATTATGCTAACCATAAGATTCGAATTCCTGCTATAGAGCATAAGGCGTCCTCTACTTATTCAGACACTTTTTTCAGCTACGTAGTCATGAAGAAAGGACCCAGCAGGCAAAAGCGGAAGCCGTTAAAGAAACGCAAGTTCGTGATGAGCTGAAGTAAGCAACTTTTGAGAAATCAGCGCACTTCATTTCATTAACTGTGCTTCACTCGACAAGTCCAGGCCAGAAAAGTCTCAGTTTAGTGCCTACGCCTCGAATCTCGCAACACGTGCTGCGACCAGGCGATTCCTTCCGGCGGCAAATATCCAGAAGTTGGCCTCCCGTCTTCCCTCAGTGAGGCGTAAAGCTGTTGTCTCGCTTTCTTTGATCTTAAATATACCCCCTTTTTCGCCTTTTCCAGGAAGGTTGATTGCCCCGCTCTTACGAATTTCCCTTGCTCGGATGAAAATTCGTTATGAGTCTCGTTCTTTCTTATTGCAAGCGTTTTTTGTTCTTTCTCTGTTGTTTTACTCCTTCTTGCTTTCCTCAATTAGTTTATTTTGTTCTTTTTATTTCCCTTTTCCTTCCGTTCTTTTTCTCATTTTACGTTTTTCCCTCTCTTTCCTATTAGCGCTTTGCTCTATGTTCCCTCTCTTTCCCCTCCGAGTTTCTGTCTACCCTCTCACATGCGCATGCTTTGAAGATGCGTCATCTGCTTCCCAGAAAAATACAGATTACCTTCCTGTAGCTGGAACTCACAGGTATGTATTGTGCTACTTGACGAGCAAGTGCCATATAGTGTTAAAACAAAAACAGAATCTTTGCCGTAACTGTTCTTGCAATAACATGTACCACAACCGAGAAAACATTCATGAGCTGTCTTTGCACTCTCTGTCGATACAGATCAGGACAGCTCGAACTCAAAAAACGCACGCCGGAGGGTTCAACTAAACGGTTTTCTTTTTCCTAAGGCATCGTTCCGTAAAATCTCACAGAGAGCCGAGTTGTGCTTTAAAAACACCGCAATGTTTTACAAATAAAGAATCTGTCATTTATCCGACATTTTCGGTTCGCCATCACGAAGCGATATGGAAATTGTTGGCACAACAAAACTGTGTTGTGCTGCTTTTAACAGCCGCAGGGTGATGTTTTCCTGAATTCTCAGCCTTTCCCACCCCTCTGGTTTTGTTTCCCTTTCTTTTTACGCGACTATAGGTCTTTGCAGAATGAAACTTCATTATCGCAAGGCTCCAGCATTTAAAAAAAGGGCATAAATAATATATTTTCCAGAAACATGCCACCTTAATCTTCACCCGAACTTCTGCACAATTATTGATCGCTACTAAACAAACTGTTTAATCCATTACCATTGCTACCCAGAAACGTTAATAGTGTGAGGCGTCTTGTACTCTGCGGCAGCCTTCAACAGTGTTCTTAGACGTGAAGCTTCTGCACTGTTTTATCATACTGGGCCTGTCAGCTGACCGCGGGGCTTGGAATTTTCTGGTTTTTTTTTCTGACGACAGACGGTCGTTGAACAAGGAGAACGCCGCGGGGTGGTGAAACCGTATGTAGTGTCTGCGAATCGTTTTCCCAGCGCGCATCTCTTTATTTAGTTTTTTTTTTGCTTTGTTAGAGAAGGCTAGTTACTAATCTTCACGGTGCAGAAGACAATTTATGCGACATACCCTGAAGCTACCGCAGGCTTCACTGCATCGCTTTCATAATGGCGTTTATTAATCGTGCAACGCGTTCTTTAATTAATACTCACTTTGAGAGGCAGCACAAAATTAATCCGGCTGCATTCCCCGCAAGTAGGGTGCTGTTTTTGAAGCGACCAGAGGTGTTCAGAACCTATTTTACTATGTTCCTGGTGCGTAAACGTAACCGTTTGTTGCTGTTCTTAGTAGCGCGATGTCACAAATATTGCAGCCGTCGAACTAAGCCAGGACACATCATTGGTGTGTGCAGAAAACTGTTCTATTAGATGTTAGTTTTTAACGCAGCAGTGTTTCCACAGGCACTGTAGCACGAATTTAATACGTTCGAATTGTCACCTTTCTGTGAAGCAAAATTGGCTTGTAAAGTGAATATTTCTGTGTTTACCGCAGCGCAGTGTGCCTCAACCTGCACCATTGAAAGGGAAACTCGCGCTTCTTCATGCACCGTAGTTGAACAAATATGCTTGAAAATTCTCACTCAATCACTCCGCCATTTTGTTACCTGGGCATTTCAAACAGTGCATCATTCACTCAAAAGTGGTATTTCTACATACCCTGTCTTTGGTATTCCTCTGACCGATGTGGCCTACTTCTATCCACCAAGAAATTTGAAGATGCGGGATATGGTTGGGAGTTTCTCCTTTAGCGAAGTCACATGTGAGCTGCAAGAAATGCCCACATCGTTGATTCCACATTGAAATGTTTGTGTCCTGTGCAAGGTATCCACTTCCCATTTACCAGTATGAGATATTGGGGCATGAGTTCGCGATTAAAAGCAACTACCCCACACTTGTACCAAGAAATGCTCGTACCTTGCTCGTGTAGGTATCATCTCGTTGCATTGATCACTTTTTGAAACCCTGCTAGTGGTTCAATCGGTTGACGCTCTCCCCCCCCCCACCCCCCCCCCAAAAAAAAAAAACAGAAGCAAATGTCATCAGTATAAATAGAGAGACGATTTTCGGCAGAGCCTGTGCTGTCCGATGAGGGCCAGGTTGAAAAGCGTTGAGCTTAGCACTACACCTTGAGAAACGCCAGGTTGGGTAAAGTGCTGCAATGGTAACCCATCTGTAACCTTGGCTAGCTGCAGCTGCGACGTTTACTTTTCTGGGGCGACCTGCGTTAAAGCTTTCCGGTTTCCTTGATGCTCCCTCAACCTCTCACCATGTTACACTAACAATGTTACATTAACTTAACACTCCAGCAATTCATGCCACTCAACCTTTTGCTGCAGCCCGTTTAGCGTCGCAACCAGGCTTCTGTGTTCTATATGTCGACATACCACTGGCGACAGTTTGTCCCCAGCGCATTTCACGAAATGTACTTAACGGACGCGCCAATAATTTTATTACTCGTGAAACTATACTGCTTATAGATGCAGAAACTGTATAAAAAGTGGACGTACGTTTCCTACACGCAGCTGCACAGCCGTGTTAAAAGGAAAGAGTAAGCGATGCAGCCAGCTAAATTACCACTATGAATTTTAATTTCTAACCATGACAGAATTTTTCGCTCAAGTGCTGGAGCGCCGGTCTCGACTATGCCGAAAATGGGCGGTACGCACTGTGGCGAGCCCATATACACGAAGTTCATCTCCTGGGACGGCAGGGGTATTCAAGCTCAAGAGTGCGGACTACCGGCTAAGGCGATCCGCTGCTGAGCACAATGTCGCAAATCCTACTGCCGACCGTGTAGGCTATTGTTTCGATAAAATTGAAAAAAAAAAGGTGGCTTCAAGCTTGGAACCCGGTACCTTTATCGTACTCGGCGATGAGGAAGAACTCTCTAATGCGACCGGTATTAAAATACGGCAGTGCTTTCATCACAGGTGTACCAAGAGTGAGCAGGGGCTATGGCGCATTACAGCCGCGCGCTGACGTCATTCCACCGACTAGCGGCACCCAAAACTTTGTGCTCCTACTTGCAATCCATCTGTTGGAGCAGCGCCTTACGATCCAGGAGGTTTGAATATGTTCCACAACGTGGCGCTACGAGATACTTAACTCACGGTCAACGCCGAAGTCGACACCGGCTTTCCTGCACCACAGGACGGTTGGTATACAAGATTTAGCCGCACGCCAAAGATTCCCAGTTGGTCCAAATTACTTTATGGGCCTTCACTACGGCCAATCGCAGGCCATGGTAGCGACAGCGTGTAACCCCTTAATTTCCCTTCAGAGTGCCACCTCAAAAACCTGCACTGTCACACTTCTACCTGCGTAACACAAACGCTTAGTTCTAGACATAAAGAAAACAGTAAAAGCTTACACAGTGAAAGCTCGTGAATTCGAACTCGGTTAATTCAAACTTACGGTTAATTCGAACTTTCGCCCTGGTCCCGGACCAACCCTGTGTATTTCAATGGGGGAACACTCCCGATAATTCGAATGGGGCGGTATCCAGAACGGCTAATTCCAACTGGGGATCCCCTGGATTCCATCGCTCCTCGCAGAAGTCGGCCCAGAGGGATTACAATGTGCCGCCCGGCCAGTGCTCCTGCGCATGCCGTTCCAGGTTTTCTTTGTGCCGCGGTCGCTGGTCTGGGCCCCACAAACGTGTAGTCGGCTTCTATGTGTTCTGCCCACGCAGTGTGGCGCGACGTCCATTCATAATAGCGTGCGTCCGCTAATTACAACTCCGCTTAATTCAAACAATTTTATGGTGTACTTCGAGTTCGAATTGACGAGCTTTTACTTTATATGTAATTATAATTTTTTCGCACCGAACATTCAATACTTTAGCTTAAAACCTGTTTAAAAATATGTTCCTTTTGAGAGAAAGGATTGCGCGCAAAAATTACTTTCAATATTATCTAATATTTCGGGCAACGCCTACCGACAACATTACTTTCTCACTGCACGAAATTCCCTGTTTATGTGGCTACTGATGAAGTTATATTGCCATTATCATTATTCAGTACCAGAGTACACATAATTATTTGAAACAGTATCAATACTATAGTTTTATTTCTTTTCTAGGTTGAATAAGTACTACCAGCAGAAGAAAATCGAGCGTCGTATGTGTCGGACGTCTTTTGCCTGCCTGCATCCTATGAGTCCTTGAGCGGCAGTAGTGAACGCAAAAAAGTCCGAAATGGATCGACTCTTCGATTGCACTTATAATAGTTTTCTGCCCTCGTCTTGTTACGCACGCCGCCTTATTAGAACGTGCAGGAGCAAGTAAAGGACTGCAACCGCTGACATCTGCGCCCGCACTCGATAGATAATCAATGGCCTCATCATAAGACCTTCCGGCCGGCCCGTCGAGAGGCCGCAGCGCTTTTTACTCCCACTGATTGATTAGCTGACAAAGGTCCGAGCTATTGATCAGGGGCGCTACGAAATAACGACAGCGACATATGGGAAATGCCTGTACATGGGATCCCATTTTGGCCACGACAATGATAAAGGAATAATCGATACTCATTCTGCCCTGTTCTAGAGTTTGCTAATTCAACCGACGATTTCTCCAAGCGTTATTTGTCTGCTGTACAAAAGCAGGCCACATCAGGCCTGTTTTCTCCATTTGTGGGCCACACGCATGCATGCACGCACAACTGCGGCGTAGCCAGTAGTACCGCTTTGGGAGGGGGCGCTCTGACCATTTAATAGCCGTGTATGTATACATAAGGTTACTCGATGATTCTAACTAGACGTCGAGAAAAAAAGCGACCTGAGACGATCTTCTGGAGGTAAAGAAGTCGAGCGGCTGTAGACTCCGACAGCGGTTCACCATCAAGCCTTCGTGGACATCTTGCCTTACAAATACTATGTACCTGTTACTGGGGACGGCTGTGAGAGATGGCTCTAAGGAGTCGCGAGTGGCGATAAAGGCGCACATGTCAGACCATCCGGCCAAGGAAGCCGTGCGACCAGGAAAGTTGCCTGCTGCTATTTGTGCGTCTTCGACCCCGAGCTAAGGCTGCGTCGGATTACTCTCTCCCTTGCAGCGGCAAGCTTCCTTTCCTCCTCGCTTTTGCCGTCCGGATCACCACAGTGATGCAAATAGGTGCATGTTAACCTGCATTCCCTTTTTTGTGAACGTCCAGGCCTCAACATTTGGTGCTTAGATTTCAGAACGGGCAGGGTGAAAGTGATGAATTCCCACAACCATCACCCCCCTCCAGATTACGCCCTAGACAAATTGAAGGCGCTGAAAGACCACATAGGTGTTTAATTGAACAAAAAAAAAAAAGAACATTCCAAACTTGACGCCCTGATACGTAAGTCATATAAAATAGCCCTCGGACTTCCGTCCTTCACGCCGACTGAACACCTCCTTAAACTCGGCCTGCATAATACACTGTCAGAAATACTGGAAGCCCAACAAGCCAACCAACTCACGCGATTGTCTAAAACACCTACAGGCCGCACCCTTCTCGCGACACTTGGCCGCCACGTCATAACTCCGGCAGAAGCACCCACCCGTATCCCTCCCGACATCCGTGCCAACATCAAAGTAGCCCCTATTCCACGCCATATGCATCCCTTTTACAACAAAGGCCGACGAGCAGCGCGAGTCCGCTATCTCCAGAGACGCTATTCGAAGGACCCGACACCAGATACACCGACGCAGCTGCATATCATAACCGCCAAGCTCATGCCCTTGTAGCCCTCAACACCCAGGAACCCTCCTGACGTCCGCCACGCTATCCACTACCACTTCCACGACAGCAGAAGAAACTGCCATAGCTCTAGCCGCAACCACAGCCACGACAGATTACATTGTCATCATCACAGACTCCCAGGAAGCATGCCGCCACTATAAAAAAGGATGTATCTCGCCTCAAGCCCTCAACATACTACGACGCATACACAAGCTGCCCTCCATCTACGTCGTGTGGACACCAGGCCACGCCAACCTTCCAGGGAATGAGGCGGCACATGCCGCTGCCCGCGAATTAACTACCCGGGAATTCCCTGAAGGCAGAGAAGACCCACCGGAATCCCTCAATCACCTCCCAGTCCCGAGTCGTTACACAGACATCTTGTATCATTACCGTCGAAATCGCCTCGTCTACCCTCCTCCTCACCCATCTCTCAACATCAACGACGCACGCCTTTGGCGACGAATACAAACCCAGACATACTACAACACAACAATTCTACACAACATATCACCAACCATGTATCCCTACGAATGCCCATCCTGTAAAGCCCCCAACACCCCATACCACCTTGTCTGGGCTTGCCCCTACCACCCAAATCCCATCCCTTCCCCCTCCCTGGAGCAGTGGGAGCGCGAGCTGACCAGCTGCCTGCTAGAGACGCAGGTTAACCTCGTGTATCGGGCAAGAGCAGCTGCCACGACTCGCGGCTATCCGGACTAGGAAGGCCACCCACAATAGCACTTTCCGCTCCAATAAACGGTTCTCTCCTCCTCCTCCTCCGCTTGAAGTACAAGTGACCCCAGTGTATACCGAAGTATAGTATTAGGGATGTTCTTAATTATACAGTGATTCGCTAGTTCGCTAGTTCGCTTGTTTGCTTGTTTGCTTGCTTGTTCACTTGTTTGTTTGTTTGTTTCTTTCTTTCTTTCTTTCTTTCTTCATCATAATTTAATTACCCTTAAAGGCCCTGTCTTGGGCCTTACATAAGGGTATTACATAAGCATTACACCTTTCAGATGCCTTCCGAAGCAGCGCTTCCAGCTGACCCTACACGCTCACCAGTGTACAGAACGACGTAGACACAATTAGGCCTGGCCGGGTGTACACCTTAAAGCTCTAGGCACCTTTCATAGCGGTCTACGCTGTGATATGATAAAGAAGCAGCGTAAAAATACATCTTAGGGGTCAACGTGCCGACGTTCGAGCTGGAATATGCGAGTAATTTGGTTGCGGGATCATTCCGTCCATAAAGTCTCGCGAAGGGGCGCCCCACGGAGCTTCAGTCAGAACGAAGCAGCGCCCCAATTGGATATGGGCACCTGCTTTGTTCCCATGTGCTAGCTTTTATAAACCGACCCCTACACTCCAACGCTTTCGCCAACGCTTTATGTCGTGCGCAAATTTTCTCGGAGGCTGTTCAGTGACAAAAAAAAATTTCAAGGGCAAAGCGTTTTTTCATATCGCGATAGAAAAAAATCAGTTGCCAAAAAAAAAAAAAAGAGCAAGCGAAAAAACGGAGATACAAAAAACAAACTAAATGGGTTTCTTTTAAATGCAGAGCATTTCAGTAACTCACGATGTCACCCGCGCTGGCGTCCGTAGCCCGCATCACACCCCTCCCTACTATATAAAAAAGAAAATACTATCCGGCACCAGGTTTCGATCCCTCTACCCTGCGGGCGGAACGCACTGTAGATGGTGCTCTACCCACTGCGCCACAAAGCCGACACAGAATGGGACTCTTCGAACTCGCCTTATATCGTTGACTCATTCAAATTACTGCTGACGAGCGCTCTCTCGTCAGCAGTTGCCACAAGTGCAACAACATTAACGTAACGCAAACTACTTAACGTCGTGCGCCCCCGGAAATGCTCTGCATTTGATCGTGCCCCTCGCGAAGGGGATGTTTCATTGCGTCTTCTCTCGGTCGCGGGACCCGTGGCGCCATCTGGCGGAGGCTCGGCAAAACTCGTAGCACTTTCTTTGAAAAAAAAGCGCCTCGAAAGCGCGGCAAATATGAAATAGGGATGACGCGCTTTCGAGGCAATCCGCCGACGCGGCTGCTTTGTGTACAGACTCGGCGGCGAGCGCCCCGGGATTCTGGTGCCGACCGAACCCCATTTCTTAGTTTTTTTCTTTTCCCTTTTGATATGTACCGCGGTCCCTTATTTTTCTTTCAATTTCCGGTATCCGCACCCCCCCCCCCCTCCCCCGAGTAGGGTAGCCAACCGGACAGTGGCCTGCCGACAGGCCTGGAATGTCAGAAGTGTCATTTTCTCATTTCGTGCATTCGGTGGCTTTTTTTATGGTGGGGAAGGGGGGGGGGGCGGGTAAGTGCCTTTTTTCTTTTTGGAAGTTTTTGGTGCGTTTACAAGGAAACATGAATTAACACTGAATCATTTTAATATCCCTTGTCAGTCCGTTTATCTTATTTGGCCAAGAAGGACAATGACTGTCATCTGGTGATGATGACGACGACGATTGATGATAAAGATGAGCACTGTGAAGCAAGGATTTTCATAAGGGAATTTTTTGTCTGGCATGCTCATATACGTCGTATTCTCTGCAGCGATAAACAGTAATGATACTACCACAATAGAAAGGACATTACCCGGAGTGGTATGCGCTATCTTTCGGTGAAGTGGCCAGGGACGCCAAGCGGCCCGAATGTCTTTTTATGAAAGGAGAAGTTGCTTTCGTCTTGGCTCGATACTCGGTTCGGTGCTTGCTGATAAACAGTGCTCCTGCTCTTGTAAGACCATCTCTAGCTCTTGCGACAACAAAAAATAACTGACATTTGAAGCAATGCCCCAAAAGGTAGGGTGGGGGGTTGGGGGGCTTCTCGCCTTGCTAATTCAACATCAAGGTATAAACCCTCCTCCCTTCTCCTCTTGTTTCTTGCTTAATAACTATTTTTGTTCATTCAACGAATCAGAAAAGAGCCGCATTGTGATACCTGCTAAGCCGGCTCCCATCATTTATTTTGCATCACAGCCTCATATCGCTGGTTTTCTAGACCTCTATTTTGTTCTCTCCAATATTCCCAGTTTGACGGCAAAGCTATGAAAGGTATTAACGCCCGCCTGTCACTATGCGGCAGTGAGAAAGATCTGCTGAAACGTGCTTCTGCACCGAGTTGCTTTTTCTTATTTTGCTGTGAAGCGCTTTCGCTGATAAGCTTCTGCTTAGAAGGGCGGGTATGCTTGACACCCATCATATTTCTCGCAGAGGTATTACGAGTATAACTTTGTGTTATATTAATAACTTGCCTGAGCTGAAACAGCCAGCTTTGCGAAGCAGCATGTGGACAGGCTATAAATCCTATGCATGAAGAATACCAGTCCTGTTTGTAAATTCCGGGACGCTGCTATCTATACGCTATTTACCAGAGTTTAAACTTTCTCTTGTGAATAATACCGAACTACACATTCGAAGCATCCATGATAGATCGCCGAAGCACACTAGCCAATAGTGTTCAGTGCATATATATATATAAAAGGTTAAAAAGAAGGTCCCCTTCACCCCGAGTAGTGCGAGTGGCGCTGGCTACCACCCCCAAGCACAGGAAACAAAAATACCTAAACATAAATACACCAGAAAGTGGAGGGGAAAATCGCCCCGCCGGTAGCGTAGTGGTGATCGCACCAACCGGTATCTGGAGGTCGTGGGTTTCGGATCCCACCTGGCGGGCATTTTTTCTCCACTTTTTTCTTTCCAAATTCTTTATCTGTTTCAATGACCTAACATCCTCCCCTTTGCTTTCCAAGGTTTTCTTGACTGCCAACCCTTATTTCGGTGTTATTTTCAACGAGCCCCTCATTTTCATATTCTGATTCACTACATGCATAGCGAGGGCCTCTGTTCTGGCAGTCTTGGTGCCATAGGAAGCTTAAGAGGGTTCAACGCTGGTTGACCACTCTCGACATGTCGTAGACAATGTAGTCACGGCCCTGGGTTAAAAAGAAGGTCCCCTTCACCCCGAGTAGTCCAGTGGCGCTGGCTACCAGCCCCCAAGCACAGGAAATAAAAATACCTAAACATAAATCCCGCAGAAAGTGGAGGGGAAAATCGCCCCGCCGGTAGCGTAGTGGTTATCACACCAGACCGGTATTCTGGAGGTCGTGGGTTCGGATCCCACCTGGCGGGAATTTTTTCTCCACATTCTTTCTTTCTTTCCAAATTCTTTATCTGTTTCAATGACCTACCACATCCTCCCCTTTGCGCTTTCCGAGGTTTTCTTGACTGCCAACCCTTATTTCTGTGTTATTTTCAACGAGCCCCTCATTTTCCTATTCTGATTCGCTACAATGCATAGCCAGGCTTCTGTTCTGGCAGTTTGGTGCCATAGAAGCTTAGAGGTTCAACGCTGGTTGACCACTCTCGACATGTCGTAGACACTGTAGTCACGGCCCGGGAGTTAAAAGAAGGTCCCCTTCACCCAGAGTAGTCGGAGTGGCGCTGGCTACCACCCGCAAGCACAGGAAACAAAAATACCTAAATAAATACCCCAAAAGTGGAGGGGAATCTCCCCGCCGTAGCGTAGTGGTTATTGCCCAGACCGGTATTCTGGAGGTCGTGGGTTCGGATCCCACCTGGCGGCATTTTTTCTCCACTTTCTTTCTTTCTTCCAAATTCTTTATCTGTTTCAATAACCCACCACATCGTCCCCTTTGCTTTCCGAGGTTTTCTGACTGACCTTATGGTACACGAACCCTGTCATTCTGAACGTATATTTCAACGACCCTCATTTTAGTATGTCTGATTATATGATATATATATATATGATTTGTATAGTAGTCTAGTATTATATATTATCATATATTTTATATCAGTATCTTCGCATAGAAATACATGTCATCCTATGCAATATCCCACGCACACCAAAAGCACTTTCCCGTCCCTTCCCCCCCCTCCCCCGCATTAGGGAGTTTAGTGAATGCCAGATATTTTTTGGTGTAATGATTTTTATATATCAGATATTTATTAAGGAATGACTTTTAAACACCTCGTTTTGCGAAGAAAAGTCGTGTTGGTGCAATTCAGCGGATTTAAGTCCCAACCGCATCCTAATCACGTCGCTTATTTCCAGATAAACGATTTTATGTTCGTTGGATCTCTGGCAAATCTGAACAACGCGTACTGAATGACTCCTGCAGACAACGAAAACATTTGATTAGTTATTTCAATGCAAAACTGTAAATGGCCCATCGAGCGAAAAAGCTTTCGTCTGCATTTGTTCAGCGTCGTTAGCAGGATCATAAAATTTATATTTTCTGCAACGCATTCAATATCCCCTGTTTGAAGAAATAAGCCCCAAACAGGTAAGCAGTGCATGTGCGTAGAGCGACGTGGGGCAAATCTCAAAGTGACTCTGGTAAAAAATGAAGGAAGCTCACACTAATGGGCAAGACTTGAAGGTAGCGAAGCTGTACGCAACAGTAGCGTTTTTCCTATTTTTCACCTCACGACGTTGTTTAAGCCTCGCCGCTGTACGAGGGACCACAGCTGGATGTTCGTCTTCCTCTATCGCGCATGGTTCTCCGTCGCACGTGGCCTCGTGGCACTCCTTCGTGGTGCACGCTTATAGGTGCGGCGGTCTCCTCACCTTCCTCCACCACGTCCCGCGCATGTCTCCTTTCCCTCCTCCTCTATCCCTCCCCTGCCGCCTATCTCTCCCGTTATCGGGCCACTGCTCTGTGCTGGGCGCTTGCGGAAGCGGGTGTGGTTTGACCCCTAGCGCTCAAGGCCGAAACTGGTCGAGCCCGCGAAGACTGCCGACGTAGCGTAGTGTAGCTCCCGCTACAAAAACCGCTTTCGTTTCATCAGCACGTGGCCCGCGTACCTTCACTAACCGGCTGCTTCGGCCTCTCTCCCGGTGGCGCAGCAGTCACCAGCAAGCCAAGGCGCGACGTTCAATTAGACATTAATACTTCCGCACTCACAACTCACAAGAGGTGCTTAGTTCTCCTCGGAATTTTTCAGCGGAAATGTATATAGCGTTTTTTGCACGCAGACCTAGAGACACCGCTTTAGTTTTCTTTTTTGTTTGTTCGTTTTTTATGTTTTTTTATTCTTTAATTTGGGGCGTCCCGGTAGGCGGAGGGGTCCGCTATCTCTGGCCGCAGTCGACCTTCGATTAGCTGCCAGGAAGTCTACAATGCCGCGCCGGGCGATAGAAAGCGGTGCAGCCGGGAGGTGGAATAGAAGCGCCCATCCCGGTGGCAGCGACGCTCGGCAACAAAGCCACGGAAGGGTGATAGATAGAGAAGGTGATAGATGGCGTCTGCAGTGGGGCGGTAAAGGACAGACGCCTCTATAGGGCGCACCCATCAATTTATCGCTTCCGCCGGCGATGCGGAAAGCTTACGGCATATCCCGCATTCTCAATTCTGTACGAGAGGGCGAAAGCCCTCTGGGGTAGGCTCCGAGATGGTCAGCCACAATCTGTGCGCACTTTACAACGTGGCCCTCCTGTGGTTTTAACAATATTTCTAGAGAGTTAGGTAAGTAATGTAGATGCAAGAAAGGCGTACCCTGCTAACCTATCCTTTAGGAATATTGGTGAGTTTTTCAAGCGTATTCAGAAAAACATACGATAAGAAGTATTACAAAAAATACCAACAACCTACACCAGTTTTAAAGGGCAGAGAAGTGATCTTAGGTACTACACATTATTTTAAATGGCTGATTCCATGTCGCATCAATCTTATTTCGGCTTGGCGTCAAGAGAGGCAGAGCATGAACTTGCGTTCCCGCAAATAAAACCACCGGAATAAAAATAACCGGGATATGAAGCGAAAGAAGAAGCAACAACAAACAGAAGAGAGAGAACAATACGGTTGGGAAAGGAGGCAAAAGCTCCCCCATTGCAGCTGAGAGTACGAAGGGACAGCAAGAGTCAAAATTTTCATCCACGTATGAAAGCGAAAACACTTCAAAGATTCCCAGATGGTGGAAATAGTCCGTAGATGTCGACTACGACACGCCTCATGACACATGCGTAGCCCCATTTTGAACTCGATGAGAAATATCAGCAACTTCTTAAAATGACGCATGCGTCCGTCACAGACATAAGTTGTCCAGACGGTCTCGAACAAATTATTGCATGTAGACGCAAGAAGGTTGACATTCCGCCTAACGCAGTTTTTCTCTTTCTCTTCCCTGTTTGGCGCCAAGTACTCTTTCCCTTGATACCGCGAAACCAATGCTAAAACTCATTCACACGCAGTGAAGCGGAAAAGTGGTATGGCTCGATGGCTCCCAGCATTTTGTCCCTCCTTTAAGCACGGCCGCTTTCTCTCACTTCTGTACCAACCTGGTTCCTCTCGAATCGTTTATCTAAACCATGGCAGGGTCGACGCCGGCACTACTTTGTCATTAGGCCTGTTATGGATTTTTGTAGATTTATGATGCATTGTTTTAGGTGGGAGCGAAACGAGAAATGAATCTCTGCTCAAAGGTCTCGACCTGATTTAGTTCCTCGATTTCCCGCGGCTACACCGGTGAAGGATTGCTCGAGAGGGGAATCAATACCCACTGTGGCCTGGGAAGGCCGCCCAACAATACTTGCTTTCACCGGCAAAGGCCAGACGGATGGCATGGACGTTCTCGCGGGGAGGAAATGCGCCACGGCGAGGGAGCAGTCAGTGGTGCACACATTTCGTGCTGCGTGCGTGTACGGGGAACCGGGGCCACCCCATCAGATAGTAAGCAGCTTGCCGAGCCTATCGCGGGTGCAGTCGTACAAATGGTCCCCACGCGCTGTGCCACTCGGCGGAGACGTCTGTCGCAGATAATAAGCCCGGACGGGAGCGGGATACGAGGCCTGAAATTTGTGCGTGACCTTGTATCGACCCGAACGAGACGGAAGCGTTGTGTTCAAGGTTATATTTAGGATTTTTGTGGATCTGTTCTGTCGGGATAACATCGGTTGCATCGACCATGCGTAGTCTGTTTGGTTTGTCTATTTACGTGGCATTTATGTGTTCTTTCACGATGTATGCTTGAATGCATGTATGCATGCTTACATACATACATACATACATACATACATACATACATACATACATACATACATACATACATACATACATACATACATACATACATACATACATACATACATACATACACTACACTACATACATACATACATACATACATACACTACATACATACATACATACATACATACATACATACATACATACATACATACATACATTCATTCATTCATCATATTCATTTATTAATACTGTTACAATGCGTACGGGATAAGACAAAGTTGCATCGAATGCAGGTACTCAGTTGCGTTTGTCTCGTGGCTTAAGCGCATTTCTTGAATCACGAAGTCACGCGGTCAGATGGCATGACTCAACGCTTTCATGACAACGTTGCGACAGAAGCCACAATAAACAAGCATAGCGTATAATACATATATATTATATATATACATACATACATACATACATACATGCATACATACCTACATACATACATACATACATACATACATACATACATACATACATACATACATACATACATACATAAGGGTTGGCAGTCAAGAATTCCTCAGAAAGCAAAGGCGAGAATGCGGTAGCTCATTGAAACAGATGAAGAATTTTGAAAGACAGAAAGAAAGTGGAGAAAAAATGGCCGCCGGGTGGGATCCGAATCCATGACCTCCAGAATACGCGTATGGTGCGATGACCACTACGCACCGGCGGGGCTGTTTACCCTCCACTTTCCCGGGTATGTCTGTTAAGGTATTTTTGTTTCCTGCGCTTAGGGGTGGTAGCTAGCGCCACTCGGACTACTCGGGGTGAAGGGGACCTTCTTTTTAACCCCCGGGCCGTGACTCGAGTGTATACATGTCGAGAGTGGTCGACCAGCGTTGAACCCTCTTCAGCTACCTATGGGACCAAGACTGCCAGAACAGAGGCCCTCGCTGTGCATGTAGCGAATCAGAATGGAAAATGAGGGGCTCGTTGAATAAGACAAAAATAAGGGTTGGCAGTTAAGAATGCCTCCGAAAGCAAATTTCTTTATCTTTCTAATCTTTATATGTATGTCTGTATGCGTGTATGCATGCAGCTCGCGATATATCCACAAAGATGGAAGAGTATATTTATAGATGGGGGCATTCATCATCATCATGATCAACAGCAGCAGCAGCAGCAGCGACCTGCTTTTATCCACTGCAGGATGGGTGGACGTATACAAGAGGCGTCCAGAACAATATACGGTCGCTGCTGTTTACCCTTTCCCGGTGCGCACTCCTATTTTCTGTGCGATTCTTCGTACCTAACCACGATGGTGCTTGAAACATGGAGATCTAAGCCTTTCGCCTTGAAAATTGAAGGGGACTCCTCATTACCCGTCACTCCTTCTCCTGCTAGGTAAGCGTATGATACATCCTTGCCTGCTTTTATGGAGCGTAGGTTAATTAAGATTCCTGTTCATAAAAATTAGGAGTGATATGAGTGATGAGCCGAATGGCCATCACTATGATTTACCAATTGATAATAGCGATTATCCGATCACACTCTGGCCAGCTTTTCTGGACTGTCATTTGCTGGAAGATAAAATTCAAATCGTCGGTGTATGTGACCACGCTAGACCTCGGGTATGAGGGGCGCCGTAGGGAAGGGCTACGGGATTATTTCACGCATTGGAGGATTTTTTACGTCCGGAGGAATCTTGGCACGTAGGCGTTTTCGCTCCATCAGATAAGCCGCCATCGCGCCCCGAATTCCTTTGATTAGAAACAGATGTGCATCAAATTTTTCCCAAACGTTCATCTCCCATAAACGATAAGATAGGGGCGGCCATTTTGTCTTGCTGTAGTTACTTTGAGTCCAGTAGAAACTTCTTCCGGAACTGCAATGACCATTTTTTAGATAACTGTGTGTGCGGTGGCTCAGGGGCTAAGGCAGTGCTGCTGAGCACGAGGGCGAGGGTTCATTTCCCGGCCGCGGCGGACGCTTTTCTGATGGAGGCGAAAAGCAAAAACGCCCGTGTGTACGATATTTCGGCGCACGTTAAATATTACCAGGTGGTCAAAATTAATCCGGAGCTCTCCATTACGGCGCGCCTCATCGCCTGCGTTGCGTTGGCGCGTTAAACCCTACAACCAATCAATAAATCTGGTCCATTGGACTGCTTGTAGTGCCCGGAACTATCTTCACTTCTTCTTCCTATACATCGTAACTTAAAGGGTCTTTGCGACACTTCTAATAAACGCTATCGATCTTTTCTTCGCATCAGGAAGCATTTTCATAGTTATAGTTATCGAACACGGAACGACACTGCAAGATTAGCTCTTCCCAGCATTAATGCCTTCCATTTCTACTTTGCTTTTGTGGCTTTTTATCAAGTTGCTATCAAGGGCGTTGATTGCTTCAACTGAAGAAAAGCTGACCGAGAGCCGCTACATCGTTGTAATGACGTAATTCGAGCGGTCAAAGAAAGCCGAGCCTGGAAAGGAAGAAAAATCTTTTGAGCAAGTTTTTAAGTTATCCGATGGTCATAGAGCAGTAATTTTTGGCTGGGGTACTTTGCGATCCCGTAATCTAAGTATTAGATGGATTGCTTCATTAAGTTCTGAAAGTATTCAGTATTTAGAAAAAGTTGAAGTAACCTTACCGGGCCCCTTTAATCTCTCCTCGAATCACCCGGCGTTAAATTTCTCTCGGACACGATAACATCGAGGCGACATCGTTGCTTTGCTGGACGCCAACAAATGGCAATAGATGTCGCTACACACCAATATATCGAGGTTCTTGTCAAGGCACCCGTGGAAAAATACTGCTCAGCAGCGAACGCGAATCGAGCACTGTATAGCGTTTGCCGCTGGGTAGATCTTTTGGCATTCCTTAAATGACCCTGTCGGGGCAGTGTAAGCTTTTCTTTAGCAATGTTAAAGGGCATTTCAAAAGACGAAAGTGCTTTACAGCCTTTGGAAATTAAGAATGCTGACGCATACGTATCTCCACACGCCTCATAAATAGGCTACACTATTCAAAAATGTCTTCGGAAACCTGGCTGATCTTACTTTTTGCATTTAAACAGCTGGTTTTTTTTTAACGCCGCTTTTTTCCTGCGTTCTGTCTGATTGATGCCTCACAGGGAAAAAAGAATGGGTGGCGTAAAGTCTCAATCCATCGAAAGCTGGATCTTGAAATTACTATGCGTGGTCAACTGTTAATTGTTAAGTAAAAATGGCAGTTTCGGGTTGAAACGTGTCTCCACATTACAAAGAAGAAAAAAAAAACACTTATTCTGCGATGCCTTCGTAACCTTTCTTCTCTTTTTCGTACCTGTTATACCCTTACATTGACTCACAAGAAGGATAAATAGTCTGTTTTTCTTGCCTCTCATTTAATGGTGAACATACTGTATATTTTTCAGAGCAACACATTTTTTGCATTGTCTCGCTCGATTCCAACCTCGGCCATTTTTTCGTGTTCTGATTAACCTATCAATGAATTTACAAAATAGACGAGGAAGACAAAGATAAGAGAAACACCGAGACGCTAACCAGGGGAGAAATTCGTTTGCTACGCCGCAATGGAGGAACTGGTTGAGCAGGTTAATGAGAGAATAGGTGGTGAAATAAAAAAAAAATTACATGTTATAGGAGGCACGTGTGCACGGATGCACAAACTTGACTCTCGATAACCATAATCATAAAATTATCTTTAGAATGTTGCTCGGGAGACCCGGTACTCACCAAATTGGAGAGTTAAAAATTAGCCTAAATTATTATCTAGTAAATAATCACCTCTTGTGCAGCATGAGTCGCGCAGTTGTCTTCAAGGTGTCATAAATGAGACATTTTGAATACCGCTACGTGATTGGCGTTGTTTATCAAGGCGAAAGCTTTAAATGGCTCATTAAGCGAAAAAGCTGACACAGGTGTCCGTAAAAGAAAAACGTATTCTTGGAGGCGTTCCATACCCCGAGGCGTTTCACAGGGCGAGCTAAAACACTGCACTTTGACAGGTGGCCATACACACCAATACTCCGCAAATGAAGTAAGGCAGCGGAAAAACGCAGCCAAGCGAGTGAACAGACAGGAAGTGAAATCCACTATCAACACCAGCTCTCCGAATATATGTGGCGGTTGGAACGAGGACCATTGCAACGTGTAGGAGACCGACCGAAGCCATTCGAAAGCGTTGAGGTGAATCGCAAAGCGAAGCACGTCATGAAGTAATATTACGAAGCCCTCGGACAACGCGAAACGGAAGCAAAGCGTCCGGCGTTCAAGTGGGCATTCATATTTTCACTTGAACATCCCGTAATAGGTGTTTAGGGATACTCGGATATTTTGTTTGTGTGTGTGATGTTGAGAAGCCTAACAGCATACACTTGAGTGTAATGGTTTTCAACGCGTCAGATCAAACGATCCAGATATCGGAAATCAAGACCAAAATACAGCAGAATGGAGGCATATTATTTTTCATCTCCATTTCTACGTTTGATTGTCAGGGCAATAATGGCATGTGCTGTGAAACGTGGAGTTCTTGAACTATAAATAACCACAAAAAAGCGAATAATTGCATTTTGGAGTGGCATAAGGTGCACATTGAAAGCGTGGCTGGAAGTCAAGAATTTTGGAATGAAAATTACCTTGAATAAAGCGCAACCTACGAGACGGTCCACACAGTGAATTCAATAATATGCGAACAAATATGCACTCTCTCACTATTTTTTAACTTCGGCAGCCGTAGCCTACTTCTAGGAAATATATGGCCGTATTTGCTAAACATTCCTGGAATAGTAAGCGCTGTCTCAAAATATTCGCTTGCAGAAATAAAAATAAAATGAGGTTTTACACGCAGAAACTACACATAAGCTATGAGGCGCGCCGCAGTAGAGGACTATGACATCATTTGAAGCCCACCTAGGGATATTTATATTCCCCAAAATTTCTTTTATTTTCTGGTTTTTCGCATCTACCAACAGTACAGCCGCCGTGGTCGGGAGGTCGGGATCAAGCCCACGTTCTGGTGTACAGCAGCACAACGCTTCAGACACCGAGTAATTTCTTCGGGTGATATTCCCGTTTTAAAAACTCTAACGCGTAAAATTACATCTTAAAGAGGCATATTCGCTGTGCTCATATGCCAGCTCTTCCAAGACTTGTCGCCAAGCCAGCGGTACTTCCGAAATGCAGCAATTCAAGCACTTCCGGAAGGCGGAAGTGAAAATTCGAGAAACGGGTGACACAGACGAGAGAAATCATGAGCATTCCGTAGGTCCTTCAGTGTAGATCTCCACTGAGCATCGTCGCGCCGAGCGTGCTGTTAAAAGTTTGAAGGAGGGAAGCAGTCCCAACGATGAGTTCGCTGTCCATGTGTCAGCTCAAATGGAGTCATTCATTACGCCGCCCGCATTTTCCCTGTCGGAACAGCCATAGAACCTCATTAAACCAGTATTAAAAAAGACGCACACGTTATTCGTAAGCCAGCCTGTGTTCCTTTCTTGACAAATGATGCCGGCGTTCCCCGCTGAGACTTCCTCAGTTTGTTTCAGAAATGAACGAATGGTCTCTGACGCAGAAAGAGAGAGCCATGTTTTCGTTATCTTCATGTAAGAACTCTCTACATGAAGATCGCGATGCTTTTGTTCTGCAGTTTCAGTGACCATGCAGGACCCGAAGCTTAGACTATGCAACAATTCACGATAGTCGCGAGCAAAGCAGCACGCCAGATGAGTGTTGCAAGGCACGCGAATACTCTCTGTATGTGTTCTCGAGGCCGGTAATACTCATCGTACAAATAAATAATGTATATTTCACACCATATCCGGAGTGCGTTTATTTTTTAAGAGAAAATTTGCAGTTGCTGTTTTTTCTTTCTAATAAAGCTGACAAAATGGCTTCCCACCCAGCTTCCCCGTTCACATCGCCACGGAACCAGCAACCTAGTTAGGTGGTGCCATGTGGCTCGCATTCAGTGCAGGCCATGCCACAACACACGGGGTTCAACTAAACTCAGCGCGCACATGAACTGAACTAGACATACTGCAAGAAAGCGTGCAACTGTTTTTTTATATTGTGGCTTAATCGCATCTGCTCATATTGTTATGGCTACACAATCCAGAACCTTCTGCGCTGCCACTCAAGCACCCTGGCACTCGGTGATCACGCTCCCGGAGCGGCTACGAAGATCACACGCCCAGTGCAGCGCGTTCACAGGAAAAATGCCTTCAATAAGCCATCGATAGCTGCCGCCGTTACAAGTTCTGATCACTGTAGGCCGCCGCGTTGCTGTCAGCAGAATTCTTGTGGCGGCTATGGAAAATACCCAGTAAAACTCCTGTAAAGCGTGCTTTGTCTGTTAGACCACTGTGTAGTCACAAGAAGCTAACTAACATTGTGGGGATGACGGGGGAAACGACCTGGGGCTTTTCTTACATACGGTGGAACAACATGATTATGATAAAGATGATAATGATGATAATGATTATGATGATGGTGATTAGGACGACGGCGACGATGATGAATAATGGCCTATGGTTTGAATTAGGGCGTTGGTGAATTTTATCTCACCTGTCTGTTATTCTACTGCTGCTCATCTTTTTAAACTCAGACTCAAGCGACTTGTTAGATTACGCTTTGAAGCTAACTATGGTTAGGACGCCGGCTCGATCAGCCCATTCTCTGAACTTGATCTACCAATACACCAGTCGCTTTTTGCTAATCTCCATTGCCGACCACTCAATGCTTCCGTCGAAGGTAAAACCCCCTGATTCAGCATGGCCGACTTCGCTCACATTTCGAGCTGCACGGATATCTGATTGAAAATTTGGCAAGTGGTGCAGCTGTCGCGACGGAATAAAGTACGTAAATTTGCGCTCTTGAAGTGGGCTAAAACATAGCAGAAATAATTAGGCCAACTAACAAGGTAAAAAAAAGCTTCAACAATTAGGTAACAATTCTATAAACAATAATGGCAGAACCGAAAAAATGGTACGCTCACGCAAAATATGGTTCCTTTCGTAGAACGGTCACACGTTTTTTGAAACTGCGACCAAGGAGTTTTCTGACTTAGTAAGTCCAACTGCATGTTTAATGACTTCAGTTCTTTTCATGAGCCCCATAGCCGGCAAATTCGGGGAATTAACCTCTTATGAGAAGCGAGCGCGTTTGCGGACGCCCACACATGGCACGGGACGAGAATGTCGCTGCCTACCAGATATGCTGCTGAGAACCCGCTGAATGCACGCGACCATTAATTACACTCTGTGAAGAAGGATGACCAGCAACGCTGTGGTGCCGAGCCTCACCGTGAGCAACAGTATTCTTTGGCCGGTTTGTAGTTAAGGAGTGCCCGAAGAAATACACGCTTGTTTGTAATTTGCGATTGAGCATAGTTTCTGGTTAATTTTCTGAATGAAATCTTGATGAAGTAGAGTTATAATCCGGTGGGAAAATATGGGGCTGTCCGTTTCCCTCCCGTAGAAGCCCAAGTAGTGATAGCAGACGAGAATTCCACAATATTTACAACTTCGCTGTGAACTATGTAATTCTGAAAAGTAAATGAAAATCGATGCAATGTTATAGTCACCTTAGCGGCTGATTGCCATATAATTTGTTTTGGTATGGTTGTAAAAATGTAGGAGCCTTATACGGTGAACGACGGCAACGATACACTCCTTAACCGACAGCCTGTTAAGACGAAATGTGAACCACGAGGCAAAGAATGCGGCCTTTTCTGTCGTTGTACGATTGTATAATTTTACGTGCCGTCTGGCATCTTGTAACAGAGAAGCACAAAACGAGCGTGAGTTCCACGCGGCTCCTTAGCGCGCCAAGGGAAACCGTGTGGTCGTCGCATCTGTCGTAGTGACTCGCGGCGTGCCTTGTGATGGAAAGTGCTTTTACGTCGGGTGTACCGCCAGTTTCTGCGTCAGCTCAGCGCATTCTACCACGCAAGTTCATTCACTCGACCAGGCTGAAGAGCTGGTGGCCTACAATGCAACGAGGAGAGCCAAACGTGTGATCTTGGCGTAACTTGAGGGTGTCGTTGCCGCACAACTCCCGAAGGCAAAAAAAATGTAGCAGCACAGAAGTCTTTCATAAGTATCGTAAACGAAGTCATAGTTCTTTTGCAGTCAAGCCATCTAAGCAGACTGAAGTGCCTTAAGGAATTTGTGATGCCCTGAGCAATTTGCCCGCACTTCTTGCAGATAACGCTTTCCCTAACGGGAGGGCATACTTGTTATCTTTTTCGTTTGAAGCAGCAGACATTTGAACGTTTTTTTTTTGTTTTCAGGGAAAATGTAAATGTGATTTGTAGTATGACCGTTATAGAGAGCACTCAAGAGTTTCTGGACTCAGCTCGACCCCACGCCCCAGGAAATAAAAAACACCTCCTGTATTATACATAATATATATATATATATATATATATATATATATATATATATATATATATATATATATATATAATATATATATATATATATATAGCTACCTTGTTTATGTTTTTCTCGTGTTCCCTACCATCTTGAAAGTGGTATTCCTGCCTATCTAGGCAACAGGGAAACCTTCGAGCGAGGTCTTCCGCAAGGGGGCTGTTTTCTCCCTGAACACTCCTTGTTCCATTTAAACTCGCAAGCTATGGCAGCTTCGGTGCCCGTAGCCCGAAATAAGGGAGCAGCCCACTCTCCCATTGCGCTGAAGCAGCGGTGATAACGTTCGTGGCAGAGCCCTGCAAGTCGACGTCGACGGCCGAAAAAGCGCGGGGCGTCGTGCAAGACATGGGTCCCGGAGGGGTGCTCTGTCGTCATTGGCTGCGCCCGCAATAGCCTCGCGCCTCCGTCTGTGAACCACAGCCGCCATTGTTACCACCATAACCATACCTTGTGCGTAGTCATTGGGCGGAAAAGACAATTTTCTTCCTCGCCACCATAACCCCCCACCCTTTTTTTTTTGTTTGAGAAGGGTTCCGGTTATTGCGCATCACCCCTGAGACATAGCTATCGAGGCAGCGAAATGGAGGTCCCCAAAGTGCGCAAAGTTAAAAGAACGAATTAAAATTCCGTCACCAAATTCCTTTCGGATTTTCTCCGGGCTGTGAACAGCGTCTAGGTTAGATTCAAGTCTCCGAAAGCGTGCAAGTGTTCGACATGATTGCTTATGCCTACACCCTCTGAGACATCCAGTTTGTTGTTTTTAACCTCCATAGAGGCCCGCTCCCACCCCACCACCCCTCTTTCCAAATGGGCCTAGAGCCTTCCCTCCCAGCAAAAGTAGTCATCCTTCTTCTCCTCTGAACATGGCATTAGAAGATGTACCAAAGCAGTGTGTGTAGCAGTATCATCTTGATATCAAATTAGTAGTATCAAAAGGGCGCCAAAAATAAGAAGTAATAAAATACGGACGTCATCTTTGATTTTTTAAAAAAACAACAAACTGCTTTAAACAGCTCTTGTAAGTGCTGAGATAAAAAAATTCTGCCTTCATTCCAGCGCTTCTGTCTCGCATTACAGTGCAGTTACTAATTTCAAAAAATCTTCCCCTAAGTTCGTCCATCGCAAATTATTGTATTTTATTGTCTTCTGAACCCAAAACGTTTTTGAATTACGAGTTACACTAACATCATGCCATACTCAGAAGTATTTAAGTAACGCATATTGAGGCAACACCGCCTACAAATTAGTTGTTTGCTATTTGTCGCCTTTCTCCAAAAACGGACATGCACCAAACAGACTTGTTGACGTGTATCTGTATCATTACCTTCAGAAGGCAAGTCCGGAGAGCGCGTGGCCTCGATTATAACGATACAGTCGCGAGCTGTCCTGTCGACTGTGCCGGCTTTGCATTGAAGCTTGGCTCCACCCTGATCCACTTCAAGGTAGGCCTCCCCGAAGCCGCAGCTGGTGGCCAGGATCTAACGCCACCTGGAGCCCGATAAATTTAACCCAATATTCCATGTGAAACGTGAAGCGAGGATGATGTGTAAGATAAACACTTAACGATCGTCTCGAAGTCACATCCTAGGCAGCATATAGCCGCAAGAGGGTCTGCTCGTGCAAGCAAATGTTTTCTCTCTCAAATATTGCCAGTAAAAATAAGGCGTGCAGAGGCGGAAAAGTGCACACTTCATTTGCATATTAGACACTTTCGAGAGCCCTCGTTCAAGAGTTCGCCGTGGGTGAATTTTCGAAGTGTGAGGGTTGCGTCTTGTACTTACTTGAGCAGATTTTCCCGCAAGGAAAAAATCGCTGCTGTTATGGTCGACCCTACGCGCGCAATGGCATCAGATACACAGCAATCAATAATAAAAAATAACACTTGACGCTGTGTCGTCAACCAATCTAAAGGATTGTTTTATTGTATTTTTTGCTGCAGGAATCCACCAGGGGTCGCTTCAGACACTACGATGGCACAAAACGTATATTGTGTGATGCCAAGCCCGCAAGTAACCCACTCCTTGTACGGTGAAACTCAAAACTTGCGTGAAAAAAGGAGACACATTTGGCAAATATTTCGTAACACATAAAATACATTTTTCTTTGTGTGCTTTCTCGTCATACGCCTGCTTTCGCTAGCGCATACCACTCACTCGCTGCATAAATTTAAAGCAGTAAATTACGCAAAGGGACATGTTTCAGGCAGTGTACTTCTTTCAAGCGTATTTGACTTGTCTGCACCTATTTTAGGCTTGTTTGAAAGAAACGCCCAAGTTTAAAACACCAGTTGGCTATTTCTAAGTGCTTCGGGAACCTAGGTGCTTTGTTAAGAAGCGCATCTACCTATTACAATAATGACACCGTGCATGATTACTACTCAAAACAGTCGTGTTGTGTTTAATTCTTCGCGAACACAGAAGAAGGCGTGCGTTTTACATCCCGTAGGCTCTTCAGTAGCGCTGTTGATATAACCACATGAGGATTTAGTTATATCTGATGATGGCAAAAAAATTTGGGCGAAACAACAGCTGATTTTTACTACGCTTGTACATTGTTTGCATAACCGTCTGAAAAAATATTGCTCTTGGTTGCAGGTTTATATACAGGGTTTCGCGTTTGTGTTTAAAGCAAGAGGTTGTGAAATATATGCGAAATTCATTTTTGACATTTATGCTTCACGAGAGGTAGGTCAGTTTCAATACCACGTTCCTTATCGCTAGCTTAGATTTGCAGGCTTATCATCTATCAAACTGGAAATTCTCATGCGTTTTCGACTGTTAGCAGCCTATCAACCGGCTTTCCGATACAACGACAGGATTTCAGCATTTGTAACTACGGTTCGATAGGACCGCATGCAAGTGCGCGTAAGCTCCCGTTAATACAGACTCGAAGCGACCGCGAAATTTTGTGCAATCGGAGGTTTGGCTTATCCATATGTTGCCCCGGTAAGGGATCGGCAACACGTCCAGCTGCGTCCAACATATTAACGGTTGATCAAGTAGACGCACATTTAGAAGGAGCGGCGAAAAACGACATTTATTCGGCTCAACTTGACAAAAAGCTATGTCTTCAAGCACTCTAGCCTGGCTTTGAATCAACATCTGATGGGCGTTTGTCCCCACGGTTGTCCATGTCGGCATACGGTCACGAATGAAGCTATCTCACATATTGAGCCAAACATTATGCGATTGATGCGTTACTTGTGGGTATGATAATCTAATATCTATTTAAATTATCAATGTACAGCGAAATAGCCGTGCCCAAGCGAAAGACTTCAGAGGGATTGTGTCGGGACCATCTGGAGCAGCGATAGTTCAAGCATATCTTGCATCCTTCGCGCTGCAGCCATAAAGGCTGCTAGATATAGTGCTTCCATTCTGCCCTTCTTTTCGCTTCTGTCACATCAGCTGCCAGATTTGCGGATTAGGTTCGAATAGTAGCAGAATAATTTATTCACACGGCGCGAGGGCTAGTTGTTAAAAAGGAGGGTGGGAATGGTTTAGTGTGGCTCACTACAGAAGCCTCACAGGCGAAGCTACATTGTTGAGGTAAGTGTTTGTTTGGCGTCGGCTTGCAGCCGCATCCCGTTTTTGTAGGACGCCATCATATCGGGATGATACTTGTCACGGATCGCCCCTAGATTCTCGCACTCCAAAACGAAGGGATGCATATTAAGTGTCCTTCTCCGACACGTGCGTATAACTTCATTGGCGGTGGTGAGTCGTTACTGCGGGCTGTCGTGGTCGCTTCATTGCCGGTGCTACTTCCGCAATGCGACGAAGTAATCTGTCGTGGCGTAGGCAGATCGGACAGGATTGGTGAAAACTTGCACTTCCAGTCATTTGGCTGCAGGAAGCGTTCTTATTTATTTCTTTCCCTCTGGTCGCCTGGATACCCCGCCAAGGGAAGGTGTATTCGCTGCGCAGGGTCGCCATCGGTGGCGGTCACTGCGAAAGCTCATCCTAACAGAAGAGTACGCGTGAGTGACGGCTTAACCATCACCGTATGCTCAAACAAAGGCTTATTCTCTCTCGTTAATCGACCAGATTTAGGGGAAATCCCCAAGGTGGAGCCGACGGACCAGGACGAATTTTTCTTCAACTGCGAAGCTTCTGAGGAAGCTGTATACCTTTCCTTTGTGGCCGTACGGCTGCATTGAGATTGAGGTGGATGTCAAACTTACTTTCACAGTTTATTCTCTCTCTCTCTCTCTCTCTCTCTCTCTCTCTCTCTCTCTCTCTCTCTCTCTCTCTCTCTCTCTCTCTCTCTCTCTCTCTCTCTCTCTCTCTCTCTCTCCTCTCTCCTCTCTCTCTCTCAATCTCTTTTCTGAGTGCGAAGTTGTACATTTGGGGTATTCGACTGGGTGGTTCTCACTCTACAGCTTACGTTTGTTCGCAAATTAGCTGGTCATACTTAACCATACACTGCATATAAAGGCAAGCAGTTACAGCGGACTACTGCATTAAATTAGGTGCTTGTCGCTTAGGTGAGGAAAAGCAATAAACTTCGGCGCTAAACATTGACCGGAAAGAAAATAGACAATAAATATCGATTCAACAAAACTTGCAAAGAAAATGTCAATTCCCGCAAATTTAATTCGAGGACGCCGAAATCTAGCCACAACATTCATTGTTTTGCGAAAAAACTGGACGCGCAATAGATCAGCAGTAGTGTGTGGAAATCGCGGGAAAGAATAAAATGACTGGTAAAAAAATCTCATTAAAGACATTAAAACCAAAAAACACCAGTATATGTAATACGAATGGATACAAAAGAATTGTTCATCACTCAAGCAGAATTCTTTTATATGGGACGCACCATTCCTAAAATATCGCCCTGGGGCAAGAGATATTGCTCTATTTTGTGCCCAGGGCGACATTTTTTGTGCTTCCTTTGCCTCTATTGGAGGTAATTGATGGACGAGGGAGAACATTTCAGAACCAAAACGTCTAAACAGTGTCTCGACATCGAGAAGGAGTGGAGGGATTAACTTCCGTCTTCAGTTCCTACGAGCTCGCCACCTAGCGGTTCGACGGCCAAAATTGCGACCTCATTCGCTATACTCACAAAATACGAGCACACGGGGCACTGCTATTTTAGTCGCCCTGTTGCCGAGCTGTCTCGGTTGCAGACAGCGGAAGCAGAAATTTACTCCTCTCCAAAAAATCTTCTCGCACATGTGACAGATTTCGAAAGTTGCTGTCACTCATTTTCTCCTCTATGTCTTCGCTCCCCTCACGATGTTCCAACGGGCATCCAGCTATCAGCCCTGTTTTTTTTTCGGTCTTCTATCTCTTTAGTTTTTTCAGTTCACGTTACCGCTTCGAATGCCCAACGTTGTAAAACGGCAGCTTGTCTCGAGAAGTTTCGTCTACAGAATTCAAGTCTCGCCGTCAGGCTGTCCAACCGTCTGTGTGTGTGCAAGTGTGTTTGTGCATTTAGGTCGGGAAGCGCATACTTTCGTTCCTAGGAATTCCTTCCCGTTGGAGCGCATGGCTCAAGAGAGGACCGGGTTGTGGAAAGAATGGCGTGGCAATGGGGGAAACGGGGAGGGCCACGCACTCTCGAGGCATTCGTTCCGGGGGCTGTACTGGCTGTGCCTGCCCTCATTGCACGTCCTCGGCTCCTTTTCCTGCAGCTGCCAGACGACGAGTCGTATTTGTGGCGAGGGCCACCACTTTCCAGACCGACCTGCGATTGTTTTGCCGTCATAGGTAGGACGCCTGCCTCTAGTGGTGCGGGAAGGTTGCATGCTACGTTCGGTTGTAATTCGACTTTTTATTTCTACTTTCATGTGCATTTGCGGTGCAGAAACTACATTTCAGGTACATTTCAACTACACGTAGAAACTGCATTTCAAAAGACGAAACACACTAGCGTGTGCTTCGTCTGTTCGTTCTTCATCCAGTGTTAAAGTTCTCTAGCAGTATGAGTTCATTACATTTCACGCACATCATTGATTGATTGATTGATTGATTGATTGATTGATTGATTGATTGATTGATTGATTGATTGATTGATTGATTGATTGATTGATTGATTGATTGATTGTATGGTTTAACGTGAAGACGCAACGCAGGCGATGAGGCGCGTCGTAGTGAACGGCTCCGGATTAATTTTGACCACCTGAGGATCTTTAACGTGCGCTGAAATCTCGCACACACGGGCGTTTTTTATTTTCGCCACAATCATCGGGCACATCATTACTTTTCTTTTTTAATTTACCCGCAGCGGTGGCTCAGTGGTCGCGGGTTCGATTCCCGGCCGCAGGCGGCCGCTTTTCTGATGGAGGCGAAAAGCAAAAACGCCCGTGTGTTCGAGATTCGGCGCACGTTAAAGATCACCATGTGGTTAAAATTAATTAGGGGCCCTCCACTACGGCTTGCCTCATCGCCTGCGTTTCGTGGGCGCGTTAAACCCTGCAATTAATCATCACTTTTTTTTTAATTTGATGGGCCAAGGAGAGTTGAGCGTTCCCAATCAGTTCGACTGTTTTGTTTATTGAGAGTGCCGAAATATTAGTTCATTTTAACCCGATTATTTTGTTGCCTAATTACAAACCCTAACGACTAGTCAGACGTTTTACATTTTTAGTGTTAATTCCGTTTAGGCGATTTTCGTCTACCAATACTCTACTGTTCCTTAGAACGGTTAACAGTGAAAGAGAGCATCCGACCGTTACTTTCTTTTAACCTGTCAAGATCTCGATGTGAAAGGTTATACGTTATCACCAGCTCATCTAGATTTTTCTCACATTCTCAGTGGGATGGACAGACGAACAGACGAAATGTGGAGAAATGGTCTGGTTTCGCGTTGTTAGCTCTTGCCCGGAATTCCGTCGACATGAATCTGGATATATTAAAACAAGGAAAAGAAAGAAGAGAGCCACGAAGGAACTTCTTCAAACTCACTTTCCAGACGGTTCCTGAACGTAGCCGGCGGGCAACTCGGGTGTAGCTGGCGTTAAAGGAAGGCGCGAAGGTTAACTTCTGACTACATCTCCTCTCCAACCCAAAGTCAGAACTTCCGCTCCAGTTTCAAGATTGCATCACCGTTTCAAACCAGGACTTGCATCCAATAATAAAACACGTCTTTTGAATTCGAGATCTTGTCATGAGGTACATTTCATTTTTTGTGCTTTTTTTCTTAGGTTATGCATTCCGCTACAACGTTCTTCTTTGTGATGTTTGTTCTGACTATGCCATCGGGGCGTCAGTTGTAGTGTACTCTGGATTTATTATGCATCGTCACTGCAAACCCTTCTTGCGTCTTTCTCTTGTCAAGTCTCCCCGATGGACAAAACTCTACAAGTGGTTAGATATTTACATGTCAACCTCTTTTCTGAGAATTCTGTAGGTTTTCTAACTTCACTTCTTTCTCCAGTTTCTCTTATGGGGCTCGTATTATGTAATTTTCTCCAGTGGTATGGCCGAAAAGCTACGGCGCCTCGCGCAGCCGTGTGCAGCTTTCCCGCTCATGGCAGTCCTTTAAACAGTGATTACTCTGTAGTTATTAAGCGACATGTTATCTGTTTTCGCGCAGCTAATAGTGGGGGTGAAAACTTGCTTTGTGCCCAGTTTCAAGTCTTGCAAGTTGCGCGACTAAGTTCCAGAGCCACGGAAACTATTCCATACAAATGTATGGGGAGTAAGATTTGACAGCGAATTACGCAAAAAATATTCCGAATCCTGGAAACATCTTTTAAAGTTTTCATATACACGTTTACTTCTTGCTTTATGCCAAATATCACTTTCGTAAAGTGGTTGTGCTAGGTTCCTGCGATGTCGGAATTTCGAGCGAGAAAGCTGGGTATCAAGTTTGGAACTACATAGTAACAAAATCTACGAGCAGACGAAGTTTTATTAAGTATGGCTATGTTTAAACAACCTGAAATTGCCGTTACAAAGCTAGAAAGTTCAGAAATAAGGATATCTGGCCAATCGGGTGTGTCCTAACATAAATTTTATACCAGCGGGTACAATACGTTGGCATTTTTGGGTACGCAATTTGCCGGAGCAAGACCGATGGAGTACAATAAAAGAGGTGGTATTGAAAACCTATTTGGTGATTTGGTGAGGGGATTAAGATAAACCTAAGGTCAATGTCATAATGAAGTTGTCAGATAAGCTGAGAGCCGTTTTTCTTTTTTTTTTTTTGCGTATCCTTCACGCATCGACATGGGGGTAGTGGGGCTTTGAAGGCATATATGTGTTCGCGTACTTCAAGTACAGCGAAAGTTTGGAGTAGCGTCAAGTTGTTTCCTCTATGCTCTACAATATTGTATTATATGCTATAATACATTGCGAGTGCTCTTTTTCAGATTTCCAGAACTTCTATGAATGTTCCCACATGCAGCTGCGGCATAAAGGTTAAATCATTGTATGGTATTAACATTAGCACAAATCACATTACTCTTGTTCACTACAAGCAATCTGTAAGCACGGGGATCTTAATTAATGCGGTATGTTGAAATGCATTTAGTAACAACTTGAAAAAAAAATCATTTCATATAAGACAATTTCGTGGCTGTGATTGCCTGTGTACTGCAAACTGCATGCTCCTTAAAGCAGAGATGTGAGGCAGGCTTAAGTCAATTAACTAACGAACCTATATCGGGTCATACCATACGAACACGCTTTACCCGAAATGAGATGACTCATGGGGAATACTCAACGTGATTGGGAAAACATATGCCTAGCATTTCGCAACCTGCTGATCCATCTCTTCCATTTTTATTTCTTCTCTCACCTAATTTGATTCCGACATTCGGTCGGCCGTTTGACAATCGAATCCCCTTAAGGACACTTTGCATTGCCCTGATTCTGCCTCTTCGGGGAAGCATTCGACCGAGTTTTACGCTAGCAGCGAGCGGAATGCCGCATTTGCCGCAGAGCGTGGGGAGGCGCTTTCGGGACAAGCATTCCGAGCAGAGGGCCACAGTGCGAAGGGTTTCACTGCAGGGGATCAATTATTCAGGCATATCGCTCGAAACGCAACCTCGGTTAGTCGCGCTCAGCGAGTGAAGGCGGCCCGAAGAAGCTGCGCACCACCGCAGAGAAGCCCCAGCGCAGGCAGATGTAGTAATCCGCTGCGCCGCGCTGTTGAGATGGAAACCTGAATGCGTTTTCGGGATGAATTGAAACGCGCTCGCAGAGCTCCCCACGCTGGATTTTTTATGCTTGAATATTCGCCAGATGTAACTCGGTGAAAGTAATCTTTTCCCTGGCCCTTCCAGGCGGTTGCCGACCCATCATCCGCGGCTTTAGACTTTGCAAGTGGCTAGCGTGTATACGCGTACACGAGTTGCGCAGGAATGCGTGGCAGTGCCTCATTTCTGACTACGTGGGAACGCTTTCAGCGGGCTCGAAATTATGGGCGCTGCTTAGTAATTAGAGAAGCAGCGCCGCGAAATCTATAACGACTTCTTTGTTCTAGTCGGCGGAGGTTCTCTTGGGAGGCTATGGCTGGAAGCTCTTGGTAGGAAGGCGGGAAGTGCACACTGTCCCGAGGTTGCCGAGGCTGCAGGCTGAACAAAGCGCGGGAATTTATTACGGACGACGGAATGCACAATGGTAGGGCTTGGACTAAACGGATGACCACGTCCATTTGCTGCCGCTGCCTTCCTACGCCAAGATGTTGACAGTCACTTGAAAGAAACAGTTCTCGCGAGCAATCTACGCGGAACTTCCAGAAGACGTGAGAAGCGCTGAAAAATACAAATTCAGCCAAATGTACCACCGCGTTTCTTTCTTGTTTGTTCTGTCGAATCTCACGGAATGTGTTGTTACCCTCAAGGTGGCACTACACCTACGATGCACCCACTCATTAAATCTTACGTGGCAATTTATCGCGCCAGGCAGTGTTTAATCCGCAGTTCTAGCTGCCATGGATTGTTCTGGGCGATAAGGCGGGCGTATTTCACGCCAATAATGAGCGGGCGTTTCCGTGCTGTGCTATTTATGGCGGCATGCTTACAGGCACCATACGCATTCGACACACACATCAAATGCAGCAGAGTGCAACTATCTTGGGCAAGTACTCAGAAAAATCGACATGGAGTAGCGTGCATAACAAAAGCACGCCCAACTGGTGAAGTGTAGGTTTCCTCAATCACGGGAACGAAAATGCTTATAATAATGCCAACTGCTAGCGGTAACGTGCGTTGCGCTCACACGGGGCCTCATGGAGCGCCCTGAGAGAAAAAAATTGACCAGCCCTAAGTAGTAGCAGGAGAACAACGCGATGATGATGAACGAGGTAAGACACGAAGACGACGACAAATAAAAACACAGCCATATTTCCCGTTTGTCCTCTCCATCACACCATGAACCAAATTGCCCTGGCATCAACTCGCAGCCCTAAGAGCCGCTGAAAGGAACGATATAGGGATGAAGCCCGGGAATTAGGCCAGCTAAATAATTTCGTATACAAACACACCGGAAGGAATATTCAACCTCGAAATAAAAACGGAAAACGGGAGTTTGAAAGAGCGTGCAATGCGAAGTGTGTACAATACGCGTATAATAGAAATGACAGGAGCTACCGGGGGACGAGAACCGAGGAAGACAGATGGCTACGTATGGGGACGAGATGAGAAAACCCTGGTCCAACGAAATGCTGGGCTGAGGTAAGATAGGAGCGAGTGGAAATCATTACTCGAGGCCTCCTGTCTTGCCGCAAGCATCCAACGGGACATGACGGCTATTTTTTTGTCAGGCTCGTATCGGCCTTATTTGTCTCGCAGCAACGGGCGATGTACTCTTCGTTATATAAGAGTGGCGTTTATTATCGAAGTGCTCTCACGATGTGCTGGGGCTGCGCCAATGTTTGAAAGGCAATACCGGGTAAAAAACAAAAATGTGATTGTTGTCACTGTCTTTAGCGGGAAAAAGGAAGGCCCAGAGACTGAGACTCATGAAGAAAGGGGCAGAATCTTCTGAACATCCTCAGGGAGTCGCCAGGCCATGGGAAATATCTCTCGGCAAACGTTTTTGTTATTTTTCTTTTAAAGACGATAGTCGTTCTTGGGCTACTGTACTGAAACCCAGAAATTTTGGTCTGTTTGTATGTTTGTCTGTCTGTCTGTCTGTCTGTCTGTCTGTCTGTCTGTCTGTCTGTCTGTCTGTCTGTCTGGTCTGTCTGTCTGTCTGTCTGTCTGTCTGTCTGTCGTCTGTCTGTCTGTCTGTC
The DNA here is from genome assembly GCA_013339765.2 of Haemaphysalis longicornis. Taxonomy (NCBI): domain Eukaryota; kingdom Metazoa; phylum Arthropoda; class Arachnida; order Ixodida; family Ixodidae; genus Haemaphysalis; species Haemaphysalis longicornis. The sequence goes on along the minus strand of CM023453.1, from coordinate 25,900,414 downwards.
TGTCTGTCTGTCTGTCTGTCTGTATCGTCTGTCTGTCTGTCTGTCTGTCTGTCTGTCTGTCTGTATTGTCTGTCGCTGTCTGTCTGTCTGTCTGTCTGTCGTCGGTCTGTCTGTCTGTGTCTGTCTGTCTGTCTGTCTGTCTGTCGTGTCTGTCTGTCTGTGACTCCATTAAGCCATCCGGCAATAGTGAAACGAAGTCTGCGCAATAGTCTTATATACTCACACCCAAATCTCAACGTCCAAGTCCGGAGTATATGTTGATACTAGTCAACGCTGTTGAACAAGAATAAAGCATTACGCAAATATAAAAGAGAAAATAATACAGAAGAAATATTTACAGTGTTCCTCTGTAAAAAAAATAGATGCTTGATTTTTGCGAAATGAAATACTACATCCACTGCAGAAAAAAAATCACAATGTCGCCTGCTGTCGCCCGCACCACTAAGCTTCTGGCGGCATTGTACGAAATCAAGCGGCAACAGTTGCGAAGGGTTCCACTAAGTAGGTTCTACGTTCTGCTTGGAACGCAGGTGGACTACGGCAACGCGTTTCTATAAACGTTGAAGTAGGGCGTCTAGATTCACGCGCGTCTTGAGCAATCGACTTGAGCAATCAACTTGAGCAATCCCTTAGCGAGCTTACCTTGGGGGGAGCGCGGCGCAAGAGGAACAACATAAGAGGTGAGCGGGAAAGCGAAGGGAGGCATTTACTTGGCAAATGCCGGCAAAGACTATCGTCTTTTGTCGACATTTACAACGAAAGGAGCAGATACGTGGCCAATTTCTTTCTCGCTATCTTTATCGTTAGCTGTGGATAATAACACCGGAGCTGCTTAAGCTTGCGCTGTGTTCGTGCGGATCGTTGACAGAAACCTCCGCTCGACTAACTGGAGAGTGAAGAAAATGCTAGGCCAAGAAGCGTGAGGGAAAGTTGCGAGGAGGCAAAGAGCCCACGAGCAGGTGTTTGGAATGCGCGCCTCAAGAAAATACGCCTCCAGTGGTCGGAATTCAGACAGAGTCCCTCGGGTTATAAAACCCGAGCTTATCCGATTGCGTTAGCATCGCCTTCGGGGCGCATAGCACTTAATTTGGGTTCGTAACGCGGGCGTTGGCCTTTGGACTTTGGATGAGTTAAGTGGACTTTGTCTGAGTTGAAGTGGAATTTGGCTCGGGCCTTGGGCAGTTTGGATTTTGAATTTTAGGAGGGTGGATTGTGAACTTTTATTTACCTCAGTTCTAATGGAGAAAGGTTAGATTTTTAACCATTTCTCTCTTAAGAAAGGGCGGAACTAGTTAAAGGCAAGTTAAAGCTAGTGAAGCCAACTGCCTCCCCTGTTTTCTCAGTCTTGGCACGCAATTGCAAGGGTGGCCGACTGTTTTTTTATTGTACGTTTTCTTACAATTAAGATATCTGTGTTATTTGTATGAATACGACTATTTCGTGTTTTTTTTTCATGTAATGTCGGAAGAATTATAATACTAAATCATTTTTAAGTACCTACTGTTATATCAGGGCCCGGGTTCCATTCCCTTCCGCGGCTGCCGCTTTTCTTATGGAGGCGAAAAGCAAAAACGCCCGTGTGTACGAGATTTCGGCGCACGTTAAAGATCCCCAGGAGGTCAAAATTAATCCGGAGCCCTCCACTACGGCGCGCCTCATCGCCTGCGTTTCGTCGGCGCGTTAAACCCTACAATGAATCAATCAACCTACTGTTATTTTTGCTACTATGTAATAATTTCTTCGTTTATTTACAAGAAGTCCCACCGCAGCGCCACACTTCGGGACTTTTTTTCTGTAATAATATTATCCATGCCCCACACAGTTATAAGTCGTAATAACAAACCTAAAATGAAAGAACTGAAATTGAGGAGACAAATGTGGCCAGGTGCACCCCAATCTACACTGTTTTTGAGGGATCGCATTCAGCGGCGGAGAGTCCTGGGGCACTTAGAAAGGTGTGATTTTCTTACGGGGGTCATCTGACGAGGATTTAGGGATAAAGAAATTTGAAAAGATAAATGATATGGTCACAAGCCGCCGCAGTACCAAATTTAATGGGACGGAGTGGACAGAACTGCCGTCTGGACACAAGAGAAAAAAAAAGAGGAGCGCCGTCGGATGACGTTATTTACGAGTGATGCGGAGTATAAGAACCGCATTAGCTTCTACCTTGTTAGTGAAGATTTCCGCGAATAGGCGTGGCGAAGGGGCGACAGGCAAGGTCGGGAGTAGCGGCCAGGAGCGACGTTTACAAGCCTGACTGGCGGGATCGAGTTTGAAGAGAGGTGACCCAGATGAGGCGAAAGATGCGGAGGAGGACTGGTCCGTTAGGGAAGAGTCTCCCTTGCTGCCTCGTGTGCTGCCAGGTTTCCGTCTTCGGATGTCTTGTGACGCGGTATAAAAGCCATACAGATAAAGTTGACGAGTGTGAATCGATGGGCTAGTTGGTACTTTGACAACCTTGAAGCACAGCGCACTACAATAGTACAAAGCGAAGGACGCGGACACAGCGCTGGCTAACAACTGAAGGGTTTATTGAACGGGGCAAGCTATATACAAAATACAAGCGATCGCAAACAAAACAGGCGCACTCAATTCGATTTATGTATTCTCATCTCAGTGACGTTTTGCCAGTAATTGTAGTTCTTTGCCTCATAAGATTAGAGATGGCATGCACGGCAAAAGATTAAAGACGGCCTCCCTTGTTTAAATTGTGCGAAATTGCGGGAATATACGACGTCACAGCCACATTTTTTTTCATTCTTTTCTTGGCGTGTCCACCAGTGTGCCTTCCGAATTTTTATTGCCTGCTGCTTTGAGCATAGCTGTTGCGACTGAAGACATAAGATGCAAGGGGTAGCCTGCTCTTAGAAGGCGGGTGCACTGTTGCCGGAATGCACATTCAGAGCGATGTGTACAGGACTTTGGCGAGGCACTACTGATTTACGACGAGTGCTGTGTGATAGGTAATGGTCGTCACAGAGTCACCCGAGAAATCATACAGGCCTTCAAAATCCACCGGCTGAGCTTTAACTGTATTAGCATGCCGTCTTTAATCTCATCAGACGAATAACTACAATCTCTGGCAAACCGTCAATGAGACAAGAATACATACTTCGAGTGCAGGTATTTGTTTGTGATTATTAGTTTTTCTTTGCGCTGTGCTTTAAGGAGGCCATACAGATAGTGGCGCCATTTTGGGCAAGCGTGCCAGTCATTTGCTGATTTTTAACCAGAACGTAGGGATCATTGAATGGTCTGTGCGATTCGTGTACAGCCTGGTGCGAGTCCACGAGAGTGGGGATGCGAGAAGGTAGTGGCGACGCGAGGTCACGTGCTAAGGGACCGAATACACTAAGAATGCATCGCAGTACCGCTTCGAGTGGGGATGGGGTGACATGGTTTTATGAAAGACGTCTCGGTCTGGGCGCTTTCAGTTTCACGAGAAAAGGAAGACGCCAAATCGGCAAATTATATTTTTCCCCTCATGGCCTTAGGGGCCAAAGGAAGCTCAATTGCGAGTGCCGGCTAATTGGATTAATGTCCCCCTCGGCTCCTCCTTTTCGTTTATATCATTTTGCAAGAGGAGGAAAATCCAAGCGTAATCCACTCTTCTCGAACACACGACAGTCTTCTGTGCGAACTCGAGTGTTCTTACCCTGCGCCGGCTTACTTCATTTTCTTTTATTTCCGCATTATTCGCTGTCTCCAGCGCAGGCTTAGCATTATCTCGAGCACCAAACATTTTTATTCCTTGGAAAATACAAGGCAGTGAGCGGCCAACCGAAAGCTCCCGCGAACCACTGAACCAAGTTGAATTGCAATTGCTGTCGAGTGAAAGTTCAAGTTTTGCGAATGGTTCAAGTGTAAAGTCGTATAATAACGCTCGTGCTTTAACCTCAACTATGAATGACAAAAAGAGAGAAGGGGGCACGATACTTTCGGCGCATTACCTTGCAAGCGGTACAGAATTTGAACCTGTTGTATGTTTAAGCTATCAGCGCTATCGGCGCGCAAACGATTGCAAGTTAGATGTCATGATGCAGCAACTATAACTGTTTCAACAAAATACTGAGTGAGTGCAACCGCACGCGGATGTACAAAAAAAACGTTAGGGCGGAAACTTGACTCAGCGTGTTCTAATACTTCGAATTTATAGTAAATTCTCAGCTTCTGTGCTTCTTGAAATACCATGTTGTAAAGTTGGTGATACATGTTTTTACGGGCGAAAGCTTTATATCATCTCTGTTTCAGGCACGCGCCTGGTAAGGGTCAGAAAATAGGTAGTTCAACAAAGTTGAAGTTGCCCGAGCCGGCGAGCGTGGGCCGGGGATCGCGCTGAAAAGAAAGCAGAACAGCAGTGTGGAGTCAAGGTCGGAGGATGGTTCTGAGAAAGGGCCACGCAAGGGCGCGCCAAGAAAGAAAAACAGCTGAGAAAAAGTAGAGCCGGCGGAATCCCGCACGTGCAATTCGAGCCGCTTTCAACGGGGAAAAGAGGATGCTCCTGGCGATGGCTAGCGAGCTCAACGGGCTTCGGATGGGTCTGTCCAGTGGGCTGTCAAATGGTTACCGGAACAGCGGCAAAATTCAACAGGAAGGAAATTCAACAGCAGATAAACAGAAAGTTCAATTGGGCTGTCGCCTTTACCTTTTGAAGGAGTCTGTAGCAATCCTTGTGATTTTTCGCAATACGGGGCTTTCGCAAAATATGAAAAACCGATGAAGGGCATAATCCGAAACTGCTAAGTTACCATTTTCGGCATTTATTTCGCATTTACGTTATCGTATTTCGCTCTAATCCTCGAAACTATTCTAAGTGGCAGACCCTTGCTTTTGCGCGTGAATTTATTGAATAAAGAGTACACAATTTGGCATCGCGCTTGCAATTAGAGCTTAATTCTCCCATTGTGCATGTCAGTCTATTTCGTCGATAAAATAAAAGTGAAGCTCCGGCCCTCGTGAACCTCGTCAGCGCTCCCGAAGAGGGCGCCAATATAACCGGAGGCACAGAGTGAAGCGAAGCAATTTGCTCCGAGATGGCAGCGCATTTCGGTGCTGTAATACCGAGTAATCAGAGCGGCAATACCAATAGACAAACTAATAACGGCGAATTTCTTACGCGTGGCGCTTCAAATAGACCAGCTTGCTGTTTCGATAAGCTAGAGGATTAGTTAGAACTGATGTCCATCTTACGGAAGCTCGAAGCAGCACCGAAGTTCTTACATGGCATGTGGAATGAGTGTGGTACAGCGGTGCCAGGGATTTACTAATATTCGACGCCTACATCCTGGTTTATTGGAAACGTAATTACGTACCGCAGTTAGTGTTGCAGAACCTTGCTTCTGGTTCCTAATGAGAATCTAATCACGTGTGATGAAAAATATCTTGGCTCTGCGGAAAATGTCGAGAGGAGTTGTACCCAGCGCAGCAGTAATATAAGCGCCCGCATTCGTCACTTGGTAGGGCAAAGCTCAGCTTGTGGTAACGCTTTGCGCGGGTGCGCAGGGAGGACCGTCGCTTACTTATTATGTACGCTTCACCTAATGAGTGGTGCATTTGATGCAGTCGACTGCTTTGCTGAAGGTGGTTTTCTATGCTTCTATGCTACAATGTTACAAGCCCATAAGCACACATGAGCACACACCCACGCCTATATAGAACGGCCTGTTAAAAACACACAGTGGAGCTGGTTACTTTTCTAAAGTGCGTATCATCAACTTGTTATGTCCTAACACTGTGGGCCTGAACTTACGACTTAGTTTAGACTCGAAAAAGTCGTTCAGCTATATTAATGCAAAACTGACGAATCTGAACAGAAACCTTTTTTTAAGTATCTGAGCACAGTTTCAGAAAATTGTATTAAAAATCCTAATGATATTGTTTTGCCAGTTTATTTGAAAGAAGTTTTACTGCGGCAGGCCGAAGCAAGATGTATTACAACGGGTCAAAAATACTACTTTTACCAGTAAACGTACTATTGATACTTGTAGCTAGGATTAACCCTTCTTCTTTAACTCGACATCTGTACCCTCCCTCTAAGCACGTGCATGCAAGTGAAGGGTTTCCCTTTTCTTTGTGGGGAACATTGTTGCACAGAAAACAGGGAACAATTGAATTGTGTTTTCCTCGAGTGGTTGGGCGGGTTTTCTTCTAAAATGTGCAGCAACGTGCACTGAAAAAAAAATCCCCCAATTGATGCCCGCTGCATATGATCTTTGTCGGCTGGAAATGATGCGGATATTCCTCTCTATCTATCGATGTTACCGGGCCTGCATAGTATCAGAGTCCTTAAGCATTGAAGGACTCTAGCAGTACTTGGAGGTGCCGGAGGCGGTGCGGTACTCCGATATAGATGCACGTCCTGTCTAAGGTAGTTTAGAGAGGCTATATCCGCCTTCCCACAGGTGAAAGGGGCACAACATCGAGTAACGAACCGGCTGTCTCGGGTGGAAAGGTAAACACAGATGAAAAAAATTAGCAGTGGCTTAGCTCGGCTATGCCAGGATATACGTAGCGTGAGTTATTGTTCAGCTGGTTATTCTTAGCTTTCCTGATTGTCTAGGATTAGCGTGATTATCATGCTTACTGATGTTTCAATGACACACACACATGGTATAGTATTATGTGACACATGTGTATTTATCAAGCGGCTCCGGAGCAGCGTCCCCAATCGCCCAGAGCTGAGCTGGTTCCACAGGCGCACACCGGTGTCGCTGTGACGCACGAACCATCGGTTCCACACCCGGCCGCCCCTCGCCTGACCATCAAGAGGACGAGGCAGCCACGTGCCGCGCTTGCGCAGCCCGGCTCTCCAGGAGCCACGCGAAACTGCTCGACCTCGGCCAGTGTAGCTCACGCTACAAAATATCCTCTAGTATTCATGGCCGTGTGGCTATTATTACCACATCGGAAGCAGGAGGGCCTGGGTTCGATACCCTAAACTTCCGAAGTGGCAGCTGCATCATGTTTCCCGATACTATGTACTCAGCCGCGCGTGCGCCGTGGTACCGGTGACGACGGACACATGGTGATGGATGCAGTGCCGACACAGACGGCGGCCGAGGAGGCGTGCCGTGAACTGCCCCCTATGGCTGCATTCCATGTACAAATTGGCCGCGTATCTGCTCACTTATGTGAAAATGTCATAGAAAGACGCTAGCCTACTACCGCTCCTGCTTACCTAGCCTTCTACCGCCCCTTCTACCGCCCTATCCCCCTCCCACCCCCCGCTTTCCGTCTCCAATGGAGAATGAAATGAAGGCTTGCTGAGCTCGATTGAATTTTTCCGCGTTCGTACTGGTCGAGATCTATGTATTCGGACCTTTGGTTTTCGTTTTTCTCGGAATATCGTTGGCTTTTACCTTTTCTCTATGTAACTGTTCTTAACGCGTTTTAAGTGAGGCTCATTGCTTCAGGTACAAACCCAGGAAACGCCTGGTAGCGTCCCTCTGACCTCTAGGCAAGCGCCTCGTGCGGCCAAGGTCAAGTTGCGTCTCGCGCAGTTTCGCGGGGCCGACGAATTCAGCAGGGTTTTTGTTTGTTTTTTTAGCTATCGTAAACACCAAGTGTATTCTTAATTAAAAAACGCTGGTACTGTACGTTAGGTGCCTTCGCATTGCCTCATATATACGTGAAGTCTCCTTTGCGCGGAATAACGTGGACATCTTGGAGAAATGGAAGAAGTTTTAGTAGTTTCAAACGGTCTTGCTTATATATATATATATATATATATATATATATATATATATATATATATATATAATATATATATATATATATATAGTAGATATAAGGGTTGGCAGTCAAAAAAACCTCGGAAAGCAAAGGGGAGGTTGTGGTGGGTCATAGAAAGAGATGAAGAATTTTTTTAGTCGAAAAGAAAGGGGTGAAAAAATGCCCGCCGGGTGGATCCGAACCCACGATAGAGGGTACAACGCTGGTCGACCACTCTCGACATGTCGTAGACAGTCGAGTCACGGCCCGGGGGTTAAAAAGAAGGTCCCCTTCACCCCGAGTAGTCCGAGTGGCGCTGGCTACCACCCCCAAGTGCAGGAAACAAAAATACCTTAACATAAATACCCGAGAAAGTGCTGGGGAAACAGCCTCGCTGGTAGCGTAGTGGTTATCGCACCAGACCGGTATTCTGGAGGTCGTGCGTTCGGATCCCACCCGGCGGGCATTTTTTCACCACTTTCTTTTCGACTCAAAAAATTCTTCATCTCTTTCTATGACCCACCACAACCTCCCCTTTGCTTTCCGAGGTTTTCTTGACTGCCAACCCTTATTTTCTGTCTTAGTTCACGGAGCCCCTCATTCCCATTTTCTGATTCGCATATATATATATATATAGATATATATATATATATATATATATATATAATATATATATATATATATAATTATATATATCAAGGTGTCTCGGTTCTGGCAGCTTGAGCCTAGGTAGCATAAGAGGGCTTCCCGCCAGTAACCCGCTCATGACAGGCTGTAGACGTTCGAGTCACGCCCCGGGGGTTAAAAGAAGGTCCCCTTCTCCCCGTGTAGTCAGAGTGGCGCTGGCTACCACCCTCAAGCGTCAGATACACTTCTAGTAAATATAAATAGCCCAGAAAGTGAAGGAGAACACAGTCGCCCGATAGCCGAATTGGTAAGGCATTCGACATGTAATCGAAAGGCGTGGGTTCGGTCCCACTCTGAGCGCGTGTTTCTCTTTCTTCTTTCTTCTGTATAATTAAAAAAAATGTTCTTAATTAACCGTAGTGAAAAAGAAAAGAGCCTAACCACACCCCTATGCCTCCTTTGGCGTTAGACTGCTGACCTATCTTTGATTTCTAGTATATATATATATATATATATTATATATATATAATATATATATATATATATATATATATCAAGCATTCCATCAACAGCTTTTCGCTGCTGGGATGCAATGAGTGACAGACAGACAGGCAGACAGAATTTTCTATTGACATCTGTAGCTGTGAAACGAAATTGCGAGGTTTAATGACCCAAGCAGTGCGTGTAGAGAATAGCGCCGACCACTGACTTGAGTGTCTTCCTCATCGAAATGCCGTTCATGCCCACCGTAAAGGAGTGCTACCCGCATCTATCAAACAATCAACAACCAACTTTCCACACAAAAAACTCAGAAATAATAAGGCTTCCCCTTCGGCAGCGAAGAGAAGCTTTTCTGGCGAGCCCATTTTCGGATAGCAGCGAACCCGGAACAACTGGCACTGCATTGCTGTGTGGATGCGCTCGCTCTACCTGCATGACGTCTTTTTAAAGATAACATGCTCAGTGCTTGCGAAGCCAGACATAAGATCTTGACGTTCATCAGAACGAGAGAAAGTGCGGTCCACGCGTTCACAGTTGCTTATACCCAGTCTGTCATCATTACTCGGCTTCGTTAAAAACCAAACTTGTCCGTTCTACACTTGCTAAAAAAAATGTAATACCAGAAACCACACGCACACTTCCTTTGCATGCCTTATTAGTAGTATAGTATGTCTGGGTATGCGCCGAAGACCCGATAAAGGAAGGTATAGCGAACCCGGCCTTTTGGCTTTGTGCGTCATACAGGGTTAAAAGCAGTAAAGGCGAGAAGAACGTAGTCACGTTCCGTCACTGAGCGCATTTTAGACGCATGCCTGCCAGGATTTTCTTTCGATTTTTCCATGGAACCACACTTCTCCAGCATTTAAAATTTTGTTGTAAAATGCATTTTTGAATGCTAAAATTTTACCCTTTTTGGTTGTGTGATCTCTCCGATGAGCTGTGCAGCAAATTTGTTGTCTGGTTGCTACTAGACAGCTCGGAGCGACAGCTACGCCTGGTAATAACAGCCAATAATTTGTACCCCTTGAGGGCTGCAGAGCATATAAAATTTCCTCTTCTCGGCGCTGCAAAGTGACCGGCGGCCTTTCTTTATACTTGTCGTGACCTAAAACAGAACTTCTATATTGCCACGAGAAGAAGAAGTGAACAGTGTCGCGTAGCCTAATGCTCCCACATCACCGAGGAAGAAGAAGCTGTGTGCTGGGCGTAGCCAGCGCATCCTCCGTTATGTCCGCTTGTAAATAGATCGTCCCTTCTTGTAGACACATCGCCTCATCATCAACCATGGTTTGTGTCATCCGTTCTACCGTCACGTAATATCCTCGTGGAGCTGCTTGGTGCATCCCCGTCCTGGCCTCAAGCCTCGCCGTGTCTCAGCTCCTGAATAGATCACTCCAAGCCTCTTGGATCACATCGAACCGCCACAGCCCCGGTGAACCATGGACATGACCATCCGCAACCCCGTTTAACCCGCCGATGAACCGCCGAGAGCTGTTCACATGACCAGCCGCGACAGAAAAAGATGACGATGCCCATCCCCTGCCCAGTTCTTCGTCGTGACTCCTAGTGCTTGGACGCTCCTGCGTGCATCTGCGGGCATAGCTGTTCTGGGGCAGCTGCGCACCGAACTCTCCATCGCCCTCTTTGTCGGCAAAAACTCATCCTCCTCTCCTTTCATTCACTTCTTTAGCTCACCCACCTATTCACTGTGGACTAGAACCAGGACGGTCGATTTCGACGGGGGGCTATGCCACGAGAAGAAGTGAACATTGTCGCTTAGCCTTATTCTCCCGCATCACCTAGAAAGAAGAAGGTGTGTGCCGCGTTCAACCAGCGTGGGTTCCGTTATGGCCGCTTGTAAATAGATCGCCTCATCTTCATATATGGTTCTTTTCATCTGTTCTGCCACCAGGTAGCAATATTTTTATGATTGATTGCGCGTTTGCGGATGCGCAAAAGGAAAGAAATTCAATAGAATTTTTCAACAGCACACCCTAGAAATGTTTTTCTTTTGTGAATTGGTTCAGACTACGGTTAGGAACCGGTTAAGAATCGACTTTTCCTAGAAACGCTTTTTTTGTGAATTGGTTTAGACCACGGTTAGGAACCGGTTAGGAATTGACTTTCGTTACGTAATAGCATCAGCTCGGTTCACGTTCTACTTATTTTGTTCAGGTTTGATTGCTACTCAACACAACAAGGTAATAGTAAAATGTGTATATGAATTCAATGAAATGAATTTAACGACATCCAGAACACAAAATGACATCCCCAGACGTCCTAATTTCAAGTAGATGTAGGTCACACCTAACTGCCACATATTAGACTGCGAAAGTGCACGTGAGATCACTTGAAAATACACCAGGAAAACCACCGAGATAATTGCTTCCAAACGCTGTACCACTACACTTGTCCAAATATGAAATAATTATGGTGTATAATTCTGCGCATTCATGCAAGGAATCGTTAACATAAAAGACAAGCACATACGTACACCCACGCACTGACACGGCACAATCTGCGTGAAACTAGAAATTCATGATAAAATAGCGCATGCACTGCTGAATTCCGGAATAAAAAGCAATCTGAGGATAGCATAGTTAAATTTTTGGAGCCCATTTCCTTTCCCTTTATGATCCGCAGTTAATTAATGGATGTTTCAGAGCAGTCGTAAATAAACCTCTTACCAACTTCTTGAATGTATTCATTTCTTTGTTCGCCACTTGGGGAGTAATTGACCTAACCTTAACCTAATAAGACGTACGCCACAATTTGTTTTCTCTCTAAAACGTACACTACGCGGCAAACCTGCAATGAGAGCGATCGTATCACTATTGCTCCCGCCAAAGAAAGCCGAATAGGCTCGTATACGAGCAGACAGGCGCCCACCTTTCCTCCAAGCTTCTAAAAACGTGTTCTAGAATTTCGCTTCCCTCCATTCAGAAAAGAAAAAAAAAACAAGAAAAATTTAGGAAACATTCATCCAGACTGAACAAATTCTCCACTGTCCGCAACCTGTACATGTCTCAGGAGACCCGATGCGACCACTCTCTCGTCATTTTTTTTTCAGCGAGATATTAGGGCATAAAATGACATCAAAGTCCTGCAGACTTCCTGAGAGAACCAGGCGCCTCCTCTTGTTAAGAAAAAAAGACATACGCGTTTAAAATCCGAAATTGTCCAGAGCAACGGAGATGCCGGGCCTCAAATGTAAACGAAAGCGAGTATGAAGGCCATACGAACCCGCAGAAACAGTTTCCCACCCCGCTCTCTGGAAATCATACATGTCAAGTTTTTCGTGGGATTCCCCGTGAAAAACAGCAGCGAACCACTTACTCATCTCGATGAATTGGCTTGCTTGCTGGAGCGCATGTACAGACCAACAGCCAGACCTGTAGTTTTCTTCTTTCTCTTACGCAATGTTTGAGAATTTCTAAAAAGTACTGCAGAGGCAAACACACATGTTGACGCGTATATGAAAGTTCGTATGTGAGGACTAAACCCTAACGGCAAATAGTGGTTTGTACGCCTAACCAGCTTCTTACCTTTCTCGAAGCTTCGCCCACGTTCGGCTTTTCCAGGAATTAGCCTTGGTGAAGCACCATCTCAAGTCAAGCGGAAATCCAACCAACGGAAACGAACGTTTTGAGCTTGCGAACATCTCTTTTGTCAATAAACATGAGTACCACCATTCACAGGTTACGAAGTTGAGAAGTCAAACTGGCGATGCAGGGAGTGGACGTGGTGGCGATTTTATTTCAATAACTCCCAAATGCACTTGAAGCTGCGCTGCACGACTCTGTTGGTGTACCTTCACTTTCCCCAACAAAAAAAAAAAAAAATTCAGGAAAGCTTGCATTCACGCGCAAGACTTGAATGGCGAAGCTGTTGTATGTAATCTTTGACCGGACACAAAGTTGAGTTTTAGTATCCTTGTGGTTTCGTGGTTGACGTCAGCGTTGTGGCATATCAATGACCTCATGTTGAGCAAGGCCACAGTGAGCTCACCGTTTTGGTCAAGTTTTTCGTACCCCCTCTGCAAGCGCGACTTGACCTCTCTAACGGATTGGTTGGTTGGTTGGTTGGTTCCTTATGTCATGGGGCATACCCACGCGGGGAATGGCCAAGAAGCTGCCTGTAATAATTAGGCTGTGACCCGGTTTATTTTAGAGAGAAAGAAAAAGAAGAAGTACGAGAAAAAACATTGAGAGTAGAAAAAGAAATCTTTGGATAGAACAGGATTGTCAGGAAAAAAAAAAACTTGCGAATGAAGGCATAGCTATCTAGCAGGGCATCCGGCCTGTCGCCGCAACAAAGGAATGAAAGGCGATCACGACATCTCGCTTTGTATACCGAGCCTCTGGAAGCGCGGCTTCTTCTTCGGCCGTGTGAACTACCCGCGGCCGGGCCATGTGCGGTAATTGATCACCTACAGCAGGTTCGACATTCAAGTATCCACTCTTCTACGGCACAGAGCGCATGCGCGCGACGACACGAAGACGAACGAACGCGCCTTTCTCGTTCCAGCAAGTGTTGCCACGATACAGAGAACGCAGGAGATTTTTTTTTTTTTTTCGTTTTTGTGGCCAATGTTGACACCCTTCTTAAGTGGGCATGCTGAGCTTGGCGAACGTGCACTCGAGGCACGCGTGCACGAGCACTCAGCATTTTCTTTGTATTTTTAACTGCGGACACCAAAACAATTTGCTCAACAGCTTCGCTGTTAAAAAAATTATTTCAACGAACATGCTGGCGGTTTCACTCAGCGATGCCGCACCATACGGTTACCGCCAGTTATCCTACTTTTCTACTTTTTTCGGAAATGTTAGGTAGTTCGTCCATGCAGCACTCCAGCACTTGTAATAAAATAAAATCGCGGAAATTTCTCTTCGCAAATAAAAAATTAGATGCATGGCTCGCTGCTCCTGTTTTGGAGAAGCCACTGTAAGCAGAACGCACGCACACTTGCCTTCTTGTTCGTGCCTAACTAATACAGCTAAAAGTTATTTCCGTCAGTCATTGTCACTTATAATCAGCAATTGGCATTTAACGCGAATAACGTCATGGCGCCGCTTCGGCTGACTGCCTGTACGCCATATTACGTTCGATAAAACTGAATCGAAACGCAGCTGGCTCAAAGCAAATTTCTAATAATGGTATTGCGATGACTTTTGGAGCAGACACATTTTAGCTGTAAGTGAGGAACAAAACGTTCCTGTTAAAAAAAAAAAACAGTTGCCCGAGTACGTTAAGAAACGAAGGAAGGTTCACACAAGCGTTTATCTTTTGTTTGTCAACAAAGGCTACTTTTGAATTGAGACCACGGTTATATTCGTTTCATTATATTAGACGCGTTTCAATCTTTAAATTTTAGTTTTTGTAAGTCCTAGGCTACGTTTATTAGTACCATTATAGTTTCCTTTATCAATTTATCCTCTTCAGCATCATTAAAATCCTTAAAGCATTTAAGTAGATCCGTCACTCTTGTCAAAGCCAGTGCGAGGAATTGATGACGTCTCCTGTGATCCCGATTTCCTTTTCAGTTTGAAATATTGTCGCTTTGTGTAAACTTTGTAATTTAGCTATGAATATTGATGGTGTATCAGGATTGCGCCACAAAAACCCACACAGAACCCCGACCGTTGTTGTCTGGGTGACAAATGAAATGCCGAACTGAAAGGTTGTTCGCGCATTCGTGGAACGGCGCTGACGTATTATCCGGGCAGCCGATGTATTAAAACAGCCACGCGTTGTGCAAGACGACCAGAAGAATAGAACGGCACACACACAAAAATAAAACTAGAAAACGTACCGGTCGTCGGGGCAATCTCGGAAAGGCGATATATCATTTCGTATCGACGATTGACAAAAAAAGGTATATATCCGGCATTGACGCATGGCCAGGTGAACAATGTGCCCGCTAAAATCGAAAACGCAATGAGTAGGAACGCGGCATACCTGCAGCCGAAAGAAGACAAGATTTGAAAAGCGCGCCATAATTCCGCGTAGACGTGATCGCCTCAATAGCTGGGCGGCTGAGTCCCCAGAATCTGCTTTACAAAAGGGAAGCCACGCAACGCCGGAAGGTATGGGGCTGATTGAGAAATTGACGGCCGCAGGGCAGCTCAACCTATTGAGGGAACCGACTCGGGCTAGCGTAGCTATTCATGGACACGAGTGCGCTCGCAAGCAGTGGTTTGGTAGATAGGTTCCATCCCGACTAACGTGTAAAGTGGCACAATAGCGCAAGAAGTAGGTTAATGTAGTTGTCGTGGAGCTACGTGCTTATTAGAGTTCCTTCTGCGTGTTGGACAAAGAAATGTTAACTATTTTTGTCGGAGAACCTTAGTAAAATAAAAACTTCCCCTGGACTAGAAATGACGGGATTAAAATAAGAAACCTACGCCAGTGAGAGCAATCGAAATGCATTTTCTCACTAGACCGTGTGCTTCGAAAAAAAAAAATACCGCATTGATGAACCGCTGCAACTGGGTCGGAATGTTTCATTGATATTCCGTTAGAATGAGACGCTTTGAACTGCTTTGTTCTTAGTGTGACGAGCTGTTCTGAAGTGCAAAATTCCGTCCCTTTGCTGTACACCCGATTCTCTTCGCTTATTATGTTTTTTGCCCCACTTCCGCCCAAGTATTGTGGAGGCTTTTGTTCAGAGCGATCCTCAAGCACGCACTTAGAAACAATGGTTTCCAATTATCGTTCGGGAAGTAATTTCCGTAATTGATACACTGTCTCTTGCGAAATCTGAGCGAAACCCTGGAAATCACAAAGCTGTTGTTTCAAGACTAAAATTTGTTTTCTCATTACGTATTCTCCCCGCGTAACAGCGCTGTCCCAATCTTCCTGTGCCGAATCGTCTGACAATAACCATGAAATCATTGCCCTGAAGCTTTAAGAAACACCTATTTCTTTTGCATTTTAAATTAGAAGTCCGGTATAAGTTCCGGCTGTTACCCAATAGGTTTCTCCGCGGTAAGTAAAGAAATACTAAAACACAAATAAAGACAACAAAACACCAACAAAAAGCAAAGACTAAGACACAAGAAGACTTTCCGAACTCATGAGGCGTTTTTCTTCATTCATCCAGATTAGAGATTCTGTCTATAGGGTTTGACTTCTCGTCTTATTTTTATTTTTTTCTTGCTACATGTGTTTTTATCACTTCATATATCTGCCGCGTATTCAATCAGGTAAAAAAAAATTTGCATTCTACTGCTTAGCAGCTCAGAAAGTTCCGTAACAGCAATTTTCACTTAGCGTTAACTGCAGTAGATGCCACTATCCCACACGTAAAGCTACGTTCGGTTACAGCGCGGGAATGGCCAGTGACGACAAAATTTTCTCACTAATAAAAATGTTTTTCCGCCTCGTCACATAGATCTAATTCGTGAATTTAAAACGAGGTGCACTACTTCGACCGTTTGAAAAGAAACATATTCATTGAACTTTATTGTTGACATACCTACAAAAGTATGTTGCTACTACTTTCGTCAACATAATTTCGGAGAAATTCACTTTTTCTGACTGAAAATCAGGAAATAAGTTTCTAAATGCTGCATTTCGGGCTCACCACGCCGAAAATACACTATGGTTACACTTAAATTACCGAACATTTTGTTAAAATCGGTAAATTACCTGAGTAGGGAGAGTTTCACTTTCGCTACTTAACCGAGGAATACTAGACCCACCAGTCATTATTAGAGAGTTATAGCAGACCGGAAAAACGGTTCCGGTACGGTAACGTCTACCGTCTGGACCCCACCGCGCATGCGCAGAACCCTACCGCAAACCGGAGCGACTTGGCCAGACGGTACCGAGACGTACCGTGTCCGTCGTTCCAAAGCGGACGGCCGCTTTGGAAGAGTTTGGTAGACGAACGCTTGGCTCACGCCTATCCGAACGGATTGCAAATATGAGATCGCTAAAGAAAAATGAGGTTGCAACAAGTGAAATCCGCGCGATTCTGACAGTTCAAGCAGCAACCGAAACCCGGTCCCGACCCAACTGTTGTGGCTTATGTCGTCGAGCGACTCGTGTACGATAGCTTCTTTTAGGTTAAATAAAGGCGATCCGGCTACATAACTAGTATTAACAGCAACATGGGGCCCGTCTACAAATCGGCGGGTGAGGAACATGCGGTATCAGTGCGAGGGACTCTCAAATACAACGAAAAACTAGAAGCAGCCAGCCGTATGCCCGCTTCATGTTCACGCAGTCGCTAGTTCGAATATCCGTAGGGGCATTGGATATTTTTTATTCTGCCTTTAGCGCTTTTGAGAACTGAAAACTAATATTTAAGCACAGGATACGCTGCAGACTCACAAAGATTGCCAAAACGAAGCGTCACCGTAATCCGATATGTCGCTCCCATTCACGGTAGCATGTCCGGTAGTTTACGGTCTGCTATAACTCTTAAACTACGACGCCTTCCACGCGTACATCCGTCGTACCCTCACACAGTCCGGAACGTTCACGATCTGCTATAACTCGTTCCACCTCAAACAGCTAACGTAACGAACCTCAGTCATCGACTCTCAAGACCTCACTCACACATCACTCACTCACTCCACTCACTCACTCACACTCACTCACTCACCTCACTCATCACTCACCTCACTCACTCACTCACTCACTCACTCACTCACTCCTCACTCACTCACTCACTCACTCCTCACCCTCACTCACTCACTCACTCACTCACACAAATTTTCTGTATTTCGATGGAAATAGCTTGTCCTCGCCTAAACAGCGTAATCCCACCTATGGTGATTACTTCACCCAGACGCTTGATGACAGGGCCTCCAGCACACATGTCCTTCGTACCTAGTGACGCACGCCTAGGTTTGCTGCCTGGTGCCCTTACTCTCTACAACAAAAAAAGGGAGGGGTGCGCGAGTCATGTACGACTGTTTACACAAGTTGTTTTTCACCAACACGTCCCAAGTAGGCTGCCAACTTAGATGTCGTCTACTGCTCTGCCTGGAGTGCCTGCGCAGCTCTCTGCAACCACGGCTAACACCAGATTCGGGGATCCTCACAACGAAGGGCTTGGGAGTCGTCGCCGTCGTGTAGTGTTACACTGTATGTCTATCTTTCTATTCGATGCGGCTGGGTAACGTCCGTGACTGCCAGATGACGCCTTCTTACGGTAATCCCAGCTCTTGCAGCGGCTGCAATGTATCTAACACGCTCCGTTTGGACAGAGAGCGGTGCCGATGACGTCGCCACCATCAAGCGCTTGCTCTTTACACAGTAGACTGTGGATATAGGTGGACAAGATGTAACGGGGAATGCGCCTGTGTCGGTGGGCACGTGTATGCGTTTCCGCGGGAACAAAAAATACACCCACTAGTAACAAAAAAAAAAAGCAGGAGTAGAATAGCGACAAAACGACGAGAGTAGTTGGCGGGAAAAGGGAAACAGAGACGCTAAAAAGAAAAGAGAAGATATTTAGAAATCATAGAATAGGCGCTGTAGGGGAAGTGTAAACCTTTCAGTTGAAAGCGTAGAAAAGAGAGACGCAGAAATTATGAACTTTGTTCATTTAATGAACAACGAAGCGTGATTTTGTGTCTTTGAACAAGGGGAAGAAACCAGCATGGAGTACACCCTGGATAAGTGCAACACAAGTTTATTCGATTACTTCGGAGGCATGTTTCTCCTTGCTTTTGTTTGCTTCTTGTTTGAGTGTTTTTTTTTTCTTGCGTGTGTTGAGTTATGTACGCATTCTTACCCTTTCCACAAAGATATGTTGTGTTTTCTAACGTTCGACCTCTCTTTATCTCATGGTGCCCTACTTATTTTTACCAATATCTTTTCTTCACCCATCAGATGGTCCCTTCCACAGCATGCCATTCTCACAAACCTTTTTTTCTCATTTTTTCAAGTGTTGCTTTTGATGTGTCCTTCATTTTGTTTTTACACCGTACATAGGAACTTCGTGATAACAGTGCGGGAACTCAGCACCACCTGGCCCCCTTCTGAAGCTTTTTAAAGCCGCGCTTGAGTACATGTGACGTTACCGCCACCCCGCCCCCCTTCCCTTCCGCCGGCACCTACCCCATTCACCTCCCACTCCCTGTAAAATGACAGAACCTGGCTCCATGAACATTGACTTGGCTTACCTCTTGTGAACCTCCCCATCAAAAAAAAAAAAACCTCTTGCAACACTTCCCTTCTCTCTTGCAACACTATCCCACATTTCAGGGGCCCCATCCCCTACGCAAGGCCAGCCAAGGATGACCGCAGTTGGCCCGAAGAAGACAAATCTCTTGTCTAAGCGTTGGCGTCGGGCTGAGGCTACTATGTGAGCGAAAAGAACGTTGAGGTTGTATAGTAATTATATCCTCGCTCTACACTAAACTGCAGGACGCCGCTCAAGCGTCCTGAAACCGGGCATCTCCGCAGGTCACAGCCGGTATCCAAATTTTGTTTGGGCGCGTTTGTATTTTCCTCTCTGATTTGAAGTTCAGTTCAAATAAAATCAAAGTTTTTTTCAGTTCAGTTTCTGAAATAAATGAGATAAGGATCATCCCTTCAGAACTGATGTAGTTGGGATAATCATGGACTACGTAGCCATTTGATTGCATTTGTGTGTGCAAGTGGGCGGCGGACACGGCGAAGCCTTTAGTCATTTCCAGACCCAACTCGATCACGGTCGACCGATGTGCGAACAGGGGGACGTTCTTCCTACCCATTGCATCTGACTAGTGTCGTAGAGTCTTCGCAGAGATGTTAGGCAGCCAGGCCCCTAAAATAGCTCCTGCTATCGAGCCCGTTATTACGCAAGTACTATGTAGCAACCCGAAAACCGAGACCCGGGAGCAGAGTTCAAAGCGCCAGAGCAACTGTTTGGGAAGTATCATTTGTCATTGCATGGGAGGTTGCGGGGAACCGGCCTATCATACCGGGCGATTAAATACATAGGCTCCATTTTCAGACCGGACGTAATCGCGATAATGCACCGGTTACTGGATTGCGCACATCTCAAGGCTACAAAATAATAAATTTGAAAGCGTTTCGAAACCAGATATTTTCGGCTGAAGTGCATCTTCAATATACAGAGCAAGCGTATGGTCCTAAAATACTCCCAGTAGACCAGCGAAATTACGTGTAAAATAAAATATGGCGAGATAATCGGATGGAAGATGCTTATGTACTACAAACATATAGTCTGAACGACGTGAATCAGGCCTGTAACTGGAGAGATCGTTCTGCTACAATCTACGATAACATTAGATACGAACACACGTGTTCGGCAGGTTTAATTATGCCGTGGATAGACTATCCGTACGACACGAACATGCGCATGGACCTATGCGAAAACCGACAAATCTTTCGCCGAAGTCTGGCGTACATCCAATTCCAAACGCTTTTTATAAAGTGTGATTCTTGTGAATCAGAACGCATTAATGTCCGATTGCTCAACAGAAATGCCGGTATTACGGTGCCCCCTGGGTCGCTGGGGACTGTTGCGCCTGTGGGTGCAGCAGCGGCGGTATTTCGGGGCACGGCGTGTGCTAAAGTCACGTGCGAGTGAGTGAGTGAAAGAACTTTATTGGGGGTCCGGCGATGACGCGAGCTCGTCGCACACCCGGCTAGTCCCACGTAGGGACCGGCAGGTATAGCCCACCGGTCCGGTCACGGGCACGCCGGACTGCCAGGATTTGCTTGTCGAGAGCGGGGCTACGCAGAAGAGAGTCCCTCTCCTCCTTGCTGAACTTGGGGTATGCGTACCCGCGCTCCCAGAGCATGTGAGCTGGAGTAGAGGTCTGTCCGCAGGACGGGCAGGCGTCATCGCGATATACGTCGGGGTAAACTTCGTGTAGAACTGCCAGACAAGGATATGTGCCGGTCTGTAATAGTGTGAAGGGAAACGGCTTGCGCCCTATTCAACTTGGGGTGAGGGGGTGGAAAGACCCTTCTAGATATGTAGAAGAATTTTGTGACCTCGTTATAAGTAGCGGGAGCGTCCCTGTTGCCATAAGGGGCAGGTGAGTCAGCTCTCCTTACAGAGGAAGCGTGGTCAGTGAGGTCGCGCGCAGCCTCGTGAGAAGACTCATTGAGGTTCGGGGGAGCACCCGCGACAAATCCTACATGAGCGGGAAACCAGTGAATTGAATGATGCGTGAGAGCATGTGGACTCTAAAGGCTAAGAAGGCGAGCAGGTTGCTCAGCTATGCGGCCATTCTGAAAAGCCCTCACTGCCGTTTTGGAATCACTAGATCTCAGAACCACGACCGTCTAGCAGGGCGAGGGCGATGACGACTTGCTCGGCGACTGGGGGGTCTGAAGTGCGAATGGAAGCGCTGTTATAAATCTTGCCGCTGGAGTCGACCACAACGACGGCCAAGGTCTTCCCATTGCTGTACTCCGCGGCGTCAACGAAGCTTGCTCTAATGCTTTTGCTTGATCTGTTTGAGGATCGGTACTGCTCTCACCCTGCGTCTGCACTCGTTGTTGACAGGATGTACATTTCGGGGCACGGGGGCAACTAGGAACTACTCTCGAATGCACATAGGGATCGGGGTACTGCTCCTCGAGGATCCTGCAAAAGGGTAACCTAGCTCTTCGAGGATGCGTTTGCCTGCTGCTGTGCTGTTCAGGCGGGCGACTTGCGCGCGTTCTTGGGCTTCGGCAATCTCTCGGTGGTGTTGTGTACCCCCAGCTTGAGGAGATCCTCTGTATGGGTTCTGATGGGTAATCCGAGAGCCCTTTTGACTACTTTGCAGATGAGGGAGTTGAGCTTGTGTCGTTCCGCTCTGAGCCAGTTGTGCATAGAAATCGTGTACGTGAAGTGGTACAGTACGAAGGCATTGATCAGCTTGAGGAGATTGTCCTCCTTCATGCCTCGGTGTCGGTTTGCAATTCTGCGAACGAGGTGGAAAGCGTTTTCCGTCTTTGCGATGATTTTGCGGAGAGCCGTTCCATTCCCGCCATTGAATTCGAAAAACATGCCCAGGAGCCGAATGACGTCGACCCTGGGTATCAGCCCCGCGTCACTGGTGTTAAGAGCATACCTCGGCAAAGTTGGCGCGGCTCACTCAAACTCACTCACAATTTTTTTTTTCGAATCACCACTCACTCAAACTCAGACTCAATCTGAGCAGCACATCTGCACTCACTCAAACTCAAACTCACATTGAGCTCAAAACTCAGAACTCACTCGACTCAAACTCAAATGTACTCAGAACTCAAAATGTACTCAAACTCAAAATGTAATCAAAACTCAAAATGTACTCAACTCAAAATGTACTCAAACTCATTGGACTCAAACTCAAAAAGTACTCAAAACTCAAAATGTACTCAGAACTCAAAAGTGTACTCAAACTCAAATGGACTCAAAACTCAAAATGTACTCAAACTCAAATGAACTCAAAACTCAAAATGGACTCAAAACTCAAAATATACTCAAACTCAAAGTGAACTCAACTCAAAATGGACTCAAAACTCAAAATGTACTCAAATCCAAAATGAACTCAAAACTCAAAATGGACTCAAAACTCAAAATGTACTCAAACTCAAAGTGAACTACTCAATACTCAAAATGTACTCAAACCTCAAAATGTACTCAAACTCAAAATGTACTCAAAACTCAAAATGTACTCAAAACTCAAAATGTACTCAAACTCAAAATGGACTCAAAACTCAAAATGTACTCAAACTCAAAATGAACTCAGAACTCAAATGGGCTGAGAACTCAAAATCAATTCAGAACTCACATGGCCTCACAGAGATTGAGACAGTCAGAGAGTGAGAGTGAGAGTTTAAGAGTGTGAGATTGAGACTGTGATGAGTGAGAGTGTGAGTGTGAGTGTGAGTGTGAGTGTGAGTGTGAGTGTGAGTGTGAGGTGAGTGAGAGTGTGAGATGATGTGAGAGATGTGAGAGTGAGAGTGAGAGTGAGAGTGTGGTATGCGTGGGTGCGTGTGAGAGTGAGAGTGGTTGCGGGGGTGTAGTGTGCGTGTGGGTGTGGTGAGAGTGAGAGTGAGAGTGAGAGTGAGAGTGTGAGTGTGAGTGTGAGTGTGAGAGTGTGAGTGTGAGTGAGAGTGAGAGTGAGAGTGAGGTGAGAGAGTGATGAGAGTGAGAGTGGAGTGAGAGTGAGAGTGAGGCGTGTGAGTGTGAGTGTGCGTTTGCGGTGAGAGTGAGAGTGAGAGTGAGAGTGAGAGTGAGAGAGTGTGAGTGTGAGTGTGAGGTGAGAGTGAGAGTGAGAGTGTGGGGTGGAGTGTGAGAGTGAGAGTGAGAGTGAGAGTGAGAGTGCGAGAGTGAGAGTGAGAGGAGAGTGAGAGTGAGAGTGAGAGCGAGAGTGAGAGTGAGAGTGAGAGTGAGATGGTGTGAGATGTGAGTGGTGAGTGTGGTGAGTGTGAGTGAGAGTGAGATGTGACGAGTGAGAGTAGACGGAGCGCGAGAGCAGAGTGGAGGAGTAGTGAGGTGTGAGTGTGAGTGTGAGTTGGTGTCGTTGGTGTGAGTGTGATGCGTGAGCGTGCGGCGGAGTGGCGTGTGGTGTGCGTGTGCGTGTGGTGTGAGGAGTGAGCGTGTGTGGATGTGCGTGTGAGTGTGAGTGTCGGTGGATTGAGTGTGGGTGACGTGTGCGTGCGAGTGTGCGTGGCGTGAGCGTGTGAGTGGAGTGCGTGTGCGTGTGCGTGTGCGTGAGAGTGAGAGTGCGTGGTGTGAGTGAGGTGAGTGTGCGTGTGAGTGTGATTGGTGAGAGTGTGTACCTTTTGCTGTATACCTTTTGCGATATCCTCATAATTATAACCAGAAAGCATTTTCATATTTGTCCCACGTGACCCCCTCGACGAGACCTTTAATTTGATACCCCACACACCCTAGCAGGGTCATATGGAATTCATACCAGTCAAACTAACCATGACTCATGACTGTAACCAGGACGCATTATTTAGGTGTCCGACATGATTCCCCTAACTGGAACCTTCAATTTGACGCCCCACATGCTTCAGCGGCCTCACCTTGAATTTAACCCCATCTATGACTCATAATGACCATCTCATGATTCGAACTACGAAGCCTTTTTTTTTTGTACCACGTGATTCCCCTCTTCAAGACCGTAAATTTGATACCCTACACTCCCTAGCGGGGTCGCTTCGAATTTTACCCCAATATAAGACTCGCCATGACAATCTAATGGTTATAACCAGGAAGCATTTTTGTATTTCTCCCACGTGATTCGGCTCATCAAGACCATGATTTGATACCCATCACATCCTAGCGGAATCAATTTGAACGTTAAACCAATCATGACTAACCATGACTATCTCATGATATAGCCCTACCACATTTTCGTCCCACGTGATTTTCCTTATCGGAACCTTCAATTTGATACCCCAGACACCCAGTGGCATCATTGTGAATTTTAACCTAATTTATGACCCATTTTGACTATGTCATGATAATAATCAGGAAGCACGTGATTACCCTAATCGAGACCTTTAATTTGATACGCCCTAGCGTCATGAACCTGAATTTTAACCGAATCTTAGATTTACCATGACTACGTCATGATATATCCATATCTCATGTTCGTCCCGAATGATTCCCCACATCGAGACCTTGACTTTGATTCCGCACATGCCCTCGCAGCGTCATTTTGAATTTAACCCAATCTATGACTCATTATGACTGCCTGATGACTACAATCAGGAAGCATTTTTTTTTATTTACCCCGCGTGATTCCGTTAATCCGGACCTTTCATTTGATACCTTACACGCCTTAGCCTCATCAGTTTCACTTTTCACCCAATCTAATGTGGTCATTATTACTGTCTTCAGGGGCGCTGCCCAGTCAATTCAGCTAATTCATTTGAAACAGTAGAAAGGACAGCCCCCGCCCCCCTTTCCCCCCGGCTCTCACCTCTTCCTTTTTGACCCCTAGTATATCAAGCCGTTAACAATAGCAGGCGAACAACCAGCACGCCAGCGCCGCCGTGTGCTTTCCCACCACCCTTTCCCACGCTCTTAGTGGATCCGTCAGGAGGAAAAGTTAAGACAAACCCTTTTTTATGACCTCACCAGTCAATTATCACTCACGCGCCAGCCGCGAAAATTAGGTATACAGCAAGTGCTTAGGGCCATAAAAATTCAACAAGAAACTAAAAAAATCAGACACCACATCCCACCCAACCGATCATGCAGATCGCGATTGGTGCCATACCCGCAGGTAACTTGAATTCCGAGCCCACAGTGACGCATGAAACTTAACAGCCAACCATAGCTGCCTGCTAGGCTACTCATATGTACTCAAACTCCAAATGGACTTAAAACTCCTATTTACTCAGAACTCAAAATGTACTCAAACTCAATATGTAACTCAAACTCAAAATGTGCTCAAACTCAAAATGTACTCAGAACTCAAAATGGACTCAAACTCAAATGTACTCAGAACTCAAAATGACTCAAACTCAAATTGTACTCAGAACTCAAAATGAACTCAAACTCAAAATGGACTCAAACTCAAAATGTACTCAGAACTCAAAATGGACTCAAACTCAAAGTGTACTCAAACTCAAAATGGACTCAAACTCAAAATGTACTCAGACTCAAAATGGACTCAAACTCAATTGTACTCAGACTCAAATGGACTCAAACTCATTGTACTAGACTCAAAATGGACTCAAACTCAAATGTATCAGAACTCAAATGGACTCAACTCAAAACTCAGAACTCACAAATGACTCAAACTCCAAATGTATCAGAACTCAAAATGGACTCAAACTCAAAATTACTCAGAACTCAATGGACTCAAACTCAATCGACTCAAACTCGTCGTGATCACTCGGCTCATCTAAGCTCAACTCACATCCACACTAGCCTCGCGCTCCAATCAACTCAAACTCACGCGTGAGTTTGAGTCCAATGAGTCTGAGTGAGTGGACTCATGAGTGAGTTTGCCGACCTCTGGTGAAGAGTGGTGTTGCTTTCGGAGACTAGCTTGCAGTCTTTGGGTCTGCCTCCCTTCTCTTTTCTGTAAAGCAGAACCTCCGATTTAGCGGGGGAGCACCGAAGTCCGGTGGGGCGGAGGTAGTCACGTGTGCTCCCATCGATCGTTATCGTCGCCACTTTTCCTTTGCGTCTTTTCCTTCTCTCGGTTAGTATAAAAGCTTTAGCCAACCGCCGTTCAAGGCAAGGCGTTCTTTGGCTCATCTCCAAGTTTTCCGGAAATGCTATTGATTTGTGACAGAGTGTGCCGCTAGGTCTTATCTTACACCGAACAACACTGGCTTCCGCATATCAAACCTACGGGGACGGGAAAGCGACTCACGGGTGTTGGGGGTAATTGGGGGAGGGGGGTAGAGGGGGAGGGTGCTGTAGTTATACCAGATAACGCTGGCCTCCTCGTATCGCGTCCGTGGGGCCTGCGAAGGAAGTGACTGGCGGAACCGCGTTCGGGTAAAATTCAGCAACTGCGGTATCACAGTCTCTGTGCTTTTAAATAATGGCGTCTGAACGTGTGCTGACAAGCAGGGGCGTTTTGATGGGAGAAACGCGAGTGTATATATGTGACGGTCGAGGTGGACCACATGGTTATGACACTTCCGTGCAACGCTTCCGATGACGTGGAAATCTGCCCCCACCGCGAAATAATGCACGTGATGGCGTCAGTGCACAAGCACAACTGCAGAGTTTCGCCTTATGTCGATTGTCACCAAAAATCGGGATCTAGCTATTTTTTACCTGTATTAGCGCTTAACGTTTGGTAGCACGAACGTTAGGCCTAAAGACGAACCAAGCAATGTCAAATTCTACATATGATTCCCACACTAGCCCACTTTTCAAGCAGCTGAACATTGCAACAGTGCAGTGTATCTACAAAACCATTTTACTAAAACGCTACAGGGCAGCAGTTAGACAGCATAGAAACCCTTACGAACAACTCTCCAACTTAACGTTAAATACGAACCACTACAACACAAGACGTTCTGAAAAATGGCAAGTTCCAAGCGCACGCACTAACTATGGTTTTCAGATGTTACAGCATACGCTACCAACTCTTTTAAACACAGTTGCACAATAATCACACAAATTAATAATCGTGCATGCCTTTCAAATAGTAGAGATTGGACATTTCCCATCACGCTCCGGTGTTTCTTTTTTGTTCTTTTTTTATTTTTTGTTACCCTGGTTTCTGGCATCCTTGCTTTATTTTTGCACTTGTAAATGTCATGTGAATACTTTGTTACCTTGTGACTGCCAGTGCTTTGTTCAATTCTTTGTTCTTTGTCGCACGTACACTGCGTATTACACACAGTCTGTTATGATTCGGAAAAAAAATTCTTGCTGTGCTATTTTTTTTTCTTTTTCCTTTGATGTACACCTTGCTCTCATTTCATGTTCTTTATAATAATTTATAAGTTCTGTGCTACTCCCGCTGCTAAGCATCCTTGTTTGTTTGACTATAAACAAACATCCGACGAAGGGGCACAGACCCTCGTCAAGCCCAATCCTTTGAGGCTTTTTGTCTGTGCTCTGGACATCTGTAACAAGTCTGATGTCGAATAAAGATTCAAAGATTCAAAGATTCAAATATATAGCACGTCAAGCTGTGGCTACCGGTTGCCGGCGCGAGTTCTCTTAGCATATCGTTAGACGTGACGTCAGGGTGGCGCATACCCACGGTGCTTGCTCGTTTGTTGGTTGCGTTCGACCCCACGCGCTGCATCGCAATTGGCACGCTTATTGTCGGTGTGTTCTTTTCAGACGCACACGATACGGAATGAAAGACAGCCAGTGGGAATTTAGGAGCCGTTATACTTCATTCGTGGGCATTAATGTATAAGTTCTCCTTCCAAGAATGCCCATACTCTTAATGTACAAGTGCTCCTTCAAGAACGCCCATACTATGCGCATACTGATCACGATTCGTAAAGAACATATGCCGCAGCACAATTCGCCTCACGGCTTGCTACGCTTCTGGCTCTAGCGAACACGCCATCACGGAGTATATATCCAATAGAAAACAATTCTTTGGAAAACACTTCATGACGTACCTACGTGCGGCGAAGGTTTTCGCTAGGCTCAGGCATACATGACGTCATCAGATACAATGGTGAAGATGGTGATGGTGGTGAAGATGAATAAACTTTATTGGTCGGAGTCGAGGTGCTCGTTATGCGAAAAAAAAATTATAATTTTTACGTTTTTCCTACGCGCGTGTGCGCTACATTACTACTTTTGCCTGAGCGCGATTGTTCAACAAACCCCAAAAACATCTCGAGCTTGTCGCTAATACTTGAATGAAAATATGCTGACACCTGCTTTTTCTTAATTCAAGCGGAGTCGCTGGCCCGCCCAAAATTACTACACACCATGTTCCCACAACAATATGAGACACATGCCCCTTCTTGTCGCCAAGAAAAAGGCCTTGCGACACGCCATCGCAGAGTGTACTTCACTCAAAGCCCCCATCCCACAAATCCCATTCCCAATCACCACCACCCCTACCCCTTCCCCCAAAGAGCGATGGGAGATCCTACGGTCAGCCCCACCGCAACGACCCACGCGCCCTAGTGGCCCGGGGCCCGGAGGTGTTGGCCGTTTATGGGCCCTGTGAATAAGGGACCACCCCGTCGGAGGCCGCCTCAACGGTGACCTCAAGGGCTCGAATAAAGTTCTATCTATCTATCTATCTCTTTTTCTTTACTAAATGTGTGTTTTACCTGATCAACTAAATGTCCCTTGCTTTTACGGGTTCTTTGTTCCTAATTTATTATTGTACCACCTTTGCCTATTCAAGTTTACGTTATTCTCACCTTGATCCAATCAGTGCTATCATCAGATGCTACGTTTTCTACGTGCCCACCTGTGTGTTTGGTACAATCCGATCGGCGCCCTTTTTAAAACGTTCACGCCTGAGTAAAGGAAATCATCAAGATCTCTGCTTTTTAGACCCATTGTAGATCTCCAAATGGGATTCGACTAAACTTAATTTTGCTCCCCTCCGCTTTTTGCTGCCCCTGTCAACCTGGAGCATTAAATTCGTCAGCTCGGCTTTACGCAAACGCGTTTTTTTTAAATGGGAAGTCACTGGACCATCAGCATAACGTGTTCAGCGTCCACAAATCCGTCTGCCCCGTCTCTGACGACCTTAGACGTCATTAGACAAGGGACTATATTACCCTATTTTTCTTTGAAGTTTATGCCGGGAAAGAACGGTTCTTATGGTCCTGTCTCTTCGGCAGGCTCACACTCGAAGGCCTACATCATGAGCAGCATATGCGGTTTCGCGATAATTAATGCCATTTAAGGCCCTTTTTACTGGGTCAGGTGTACCGTATACGTGAGCTTTTGCATTTTACCCGCGTCAGTTTATTATTCAGCTCAACTATACATTGGAAGAAGACATTAAGCTCATCAGCTGAATGCCTATTTCATGGATCCCCGGACAGGTTAATTTGCTTTCTAGAAATTCCCGCGTCCTAATCGCAACTTATCCTATGAAAGCGGGAGTTCGGCTAAAGGCGCCAGTTTTAGTCGCGTCCATTTATTCCTTTTCAACTTTTGGTCTCACGCGAGCAGACAAAGGCTTCGAATATTATCGGTCCTATTTTACTTTCATCGAATGCATCTCATCCATAAAATATTGCCACTCTAACTTTCATACTGCCTGAGAGTACAAGAGGATGTTTCGCAAGTAAGCAGCAGACGCCAATGGTAAGTTACGCCTGTGGCGCGCTGAGTGTGTGTCTGCCGGCGGGTAACACGCCGAAACCGCTAAATCAGATTTTGCCGCTCGCACGCCGGCAGGAAACCGCTCTGTCGCGACGCTACCTTAGAGTCCACCCTCCTGCATTCGGGAGTGAACAACGAAATGCATACCAGGCAGGTCCTTGGCAAACTGGTTGCGGGAATGCGCGGATATGTAATGCAGTTTTGCGGGCGCGAATTTTATGTTGCCGTTGCAGGGCTGTATGCAACGCTAGGGATGTTGACGTCACTTTCAGAAGGCGGGTGGAATGTAAGAGTTCTTGCACCCACCCCCCACCTCAATAAGAAAAGAAATTACGTACTAAGAGATTTGAGCGTCCATTTTGATCTTTTGATCGCATTTATATGCAGAAATATAGTTCCGGCTTTTGTGGTCTTCTAGGCTTCACTGGCCTTCACCGGCAGCCTTTCGCATACCAGCTGTTGCATTTTAACACCTTGCTTCCTGCTTGACAGTACGGGGGCATACGTTTCTTTTGAGGATACGGACCTTTTGCTTCACAGAGTGAGCTGAGGATACTGTATTAAATGAGAAAGCTTTGGAAACATAAGGTATTCAAGAATGGAGCTTCCCCTTTTTTAATTATTAGTAATAATACAACCATAACGATCAAACCGGGTCTTAACCTCGTGATGAACGTGTAAGGACGGCTCAGTGACGCGAACAGTCTTCTTTATGTTCAGCCCCAGACATACGGGAAAACCGGAAACGAATTAATTTTTCCCCAGCACAAGGAATATCGTCCACCAGAAGCAGATGGCATATATCGACACAAGTCGCGCTAAGTGGCAGAAAGCTACAAAATGGAGCGCAAACAAAAGCCCCGTGACGAACGAAAACGAAAGCAGAGCAAAGTGGGACGAAAATTTATGAAGTGTAATCCTAAGGGGTGGGGACATGTGTGAGCTGCTTCTTATTTCTGAAAAAAGGCTTGTAGGAACAACAAAAAAACCAGTTATATGTTTAAATAAAAATACAGTTTCTCGTTGACGCCTTCTTCGCGCATTGTACTTTTTGGATTGTTGGGCAATATACGAATGGTAAAAGAACCGCTACGTAGCGTTCATTCACAAGCAGTATTGTTCATCCACCTTTTTTTTCTAGGCGATAAGAACTTTACTCTGAAATACACTTAGCAAAAAAGACAAGGGCATTTTTTTTAGGTGCGAAGCCCCTTCGGGGTGGGGTTGTTGGCGTCTCCTGTCATCGTAGTTGTAATCGTGGTCGTCGTAATCATCGTAGCCAGTAGTCACGGTACTAAAACACTGGGAAACTCGTTTACGCCTCGCGCTACAACGTAACGCGTACTGCGCAAACACACTCGTTTACTCCTCACGCTAGAGAGCTTCATGCTTCAAAGACAAGAGGCTTTAACAGCAAAGCTGTATACCTCTACCCCCCAACGGTTTCATCTGTGTTGGCAAAAAGACCAAGACGCCAAGAATACTTTCTACACTGCATGCTTCTCTCCTTCCCAGGTTTCACGTTAGTAGAGATGGCCCGGGATTTTTCGATAAGCATCTTTGCATTTGTCAGAATGCTAGTAAGAGACAAGAGGAAGACTACCAACTGTGATTGCTTTGCTGTAAAGTAGGTTAAGTGCGGATCTCTTACGCAGCTAGCTGGCGTTTCTTGGATACCCTTATATAACCAACTTACCCGCAATGCGTGTTGCAGAAATCAGCATTTCATCTGTGAGCCTCGCGGCCATAAACACCTGCCAGTCATAAGATTAATACTCTGTTTATCAACTGATGCAGCTTATCATGCAGGCAATTCAGCAAATATAGGAGTCGCAACTTCCCCTAGGAAGCCTCAGTGGTATCTCCTGTACACTACAGGTATCGGCCATCAGTGGGACAAGTGTGAAGTACTTTGTCTGGTTTCGTAATAGTCTGTGTAAATTGTCCGCTATTTGCCCGTGAATAACACGATAATTGAAGCTTTGCCGTAATAGTGTAAAATCTGAAAAGGCAGCCATGTGAATACACT
This sequence comes from Haemaphysalis longicornis, assembly GCA_013339765.2. Lineage (NCBI taxonomy): Eukaryota > Metazoa > Arthropoda > Arachnida > Ixodida > Ixodidae > Haemaphysalis > Haemaphysalis longicornis. The sequence goes on along the minus strand of CM023453.1, from coordinate 25,868,846 downwards.
TTTAAAAATTCCGAGAGAGGTATTCCTATTACATACTCGCGCGGCGAAGTGTGATTTCTTTTGCGGTCAGGCTTACTGCGCTTAGTCATATAAGAATATTGCAATTTATGTAGCCTCGACAAAAGGTAGTTTAAGAAGGCGTCATTAATTATTTCGAGCGGACCGATCTGAGCCGAGTTAAGTTACGTGCCGGCCTGTGGTAATGAAGTCAAGTTAGTGTCCGTTAGTAAATACGTAGTTCTTTGCAGATAATTGATCTTATCATTGGAATGTTTTTACTCGTATCTACTACTCCGCAGTAGGTTTTACGGCTTAAGGTTAAAAAGACCTAATAGTTGCTGAGATCAATATAAATTTGTCGCTGTCGGGCGCCTTGTGTTCTTTATTTACTCAAGGTAAGTTTATGTTTTCCCTACCGTTCACACAATCTGACAGACGGCACAGACCTTATGGTCGTTCATCCAGCTCCAGAAGGTGCCGTGCAGTACGGGGATAATCAGGATAGACAATAGTAAAGATTCAGTTGTATTCAACGTTATAACACGAACGTGTTTTATTACGGGATTTACGAAGATTTCGCTTACGTCATATCCGTCACGGAAGTAACGCCAGTACAACGAATCAAGCGGCCTCCACACTGAGTCTTCTTGCGGAGAAGCAACCTTTACTACTAAAGAGTACGTTATACTTCGGTTTGTCGCCTTTCGGGTTTTATATTTTAACACGAAAGCGTTTTATGCCGGGATACACTAAGATTTCACTGGCGTCATATCCATCACGGAAATGACAAAAGTACAGCTTTGCCGAAGCGACCCGCCAGCAGGACGTCGCTTGCCTAGCACACCCGCAAGACAGCCCCCGACTCGCAAATCATGCTCAGGTACAGATTTCACTGCACATTTCCCTTTCGTGTTTTACCGATTTCTATGACAGGAATCAACCACAGTTTTTTGTCTCTTCTGCAGGGCGTGAAGCTATGCTCGTAAGCAGAAAAGCAATGCAAATGAAGAATTTGTTCGAAAATCTCGAAAAGCTAAACGCGCTGAGGTGTTAAAGAAGAAGGTCAAAGGAGGTCATTACTTACACGGCGAGGAGGTAAAAATATTAAAAAAGATAAAGAGTAGCGCGAAGATATATTGAGTCGTCACTGTTGGGAAACGCGCGTGTTCTTTGTGCTCTCAAATGAAGCTTATAGTTTCACTACGCTTCATTGAATCTCCGATGTGGCACGGAACTTTTTCAGTTCATCAAGCACCAGAAGAGGCCGGCTCTGTACGATGATTATCAGAATCGATAATAGTAAAAGCCGGCATTAGGTTTTTTAGAGCTCTGGCCCTTTTTTACGGGTTCTGAGCTGTGTTCTTAAGTTCAAAATAATGTAAATAGATACCTCGATAAAAATCCACAAAAGATAAAACCAGCGACTAGTTCAAAGAGGAAGTCATTACTTACACCGATGGGTGACAAAGCGGAAGATTTTTTTCCTTCACCCGCAGCAACGCATTTCTTAGAAAACATTCCCGCGAACCAAGCAGCTTTAGCAGCTCTGTGCTGTACTTCATTGGTTCCAACCAACAGAGAAAACTCAGAGAGGAGAGACGCACACATGGAGACTGGCACACGAAGTCGAAAAGAGGAATAGGCTGTCGGGTTCAAAACGTGGCCCGCGTGAGTTCTTTTTCGGATAAAAGGGTCTGTCGCACCCACACCGGGCGCCCTAACTTCAAAGGCCTCGGGCGCCAATCGAAATACAGTTGTCGGGAGCGCGTGGGCCGCTAGATCCCAACAGTTTCGAGTTGGGCGCCGAGGCGCACTCGTTTTAGCAGGAGGGCCAGTGGCGTTGGTGATAAGAAGCGTCTGTTGACCGACTCGAGCACGCTTTTCCCGCTGCTGCTTGGAAACTTGTAAACTGACCCAAAAAAAAGGCACTTGGCGGGACTTAGGCGCTAAATTTAAACATTGGAGGTGTCAAACACCACCTTTGAGTCTGCTGCCGCCCTTGCAGCACACTTCGGTTGGCCTACAATTGCTTTGAACATGTTTAGGCCCTATGTGGGACCAGTTAGGTTTGTTTGAAGGTAAAGTATAGGCCGGAAGCCCTTGCTCACTCAGCCATTTGTGCGAGCTAGCCTCGCAGGCTGCCGGAAAAATCTAACGGCACCAGAAATGACATGGCACTACTTCTTACGGCATAAATGCGACTGATCGTTCCGCGGATTATATATGCAAACCACGCTCTTAACATCGTGAAACTGTAGAGAAATACTTTCATATCTTACCCGCGAAAACACACCGCGTTATAGAAACGATTCTTTGTTCATACCTTTCCTTTCCCCTTGCAGACCAACGTGTCTTCCATGTCCGAATAAAGCTCTGTTACGTTATACATAACCAAGTTTGTCTAACGCAAATGACGTATCCGCTCGCTCCTTCTTCCGTTAGTGAAGTTCAGTTTATCTTGGCTGTACGGAGCATCGTGCGTGGGAGTTTAATAAAACTCATCTAAGGAATTAAACTAGGTTTTGGCGGAAAGTGGATGCGCGTGATTATACCTATTACCATGAGCTCTCGTGTTGTCAGCAGCACGAATCAGTTAGCATGAATGTTGGCTTAAAAGCACGCGTGTAGTATATTTATCAGGAAGCTCATGCTCATGCAGATTTAATTTCCAGAAAACTTTTCCCAAGCATTTTCCAGCCGGAGAACTTTTTGCCTGGCTGTGTTGCGCGAAATTCACCCATCATAATTCAAATGCAGCAACACAGTTGACAACTGTTATACTTCACGCTTAAAAGCCTTATAACGTTGAAAGAAAGCGTGATTGTTAGCTAGGAAACAATGGCAATCGACGTTTTTCTGAGATAGCGAAAGCGCAAATTTCGAACATTAGCCTTTTGACTGAGTTAATCCCTGCAAGGAAGGACACAAGTAAGCAATCAGAACAGAATTTGTAACACAAAAACTTTTCCCCGCCGTATGTGCCTTGCGTAGATATGTGGGATTAGACTCTTCGTCCTTGGCACCAGATTTCACCTTCAGATATGCCTAGCAATTTAGAGGCCTATTTTTTCTTGGTCAACTCCCGTAATGACAAATGCCTTATCTGAGCGTAAGCCTAGGTCCAAAAAAGAAGGTGACCCTGCGTATCAATCTAGCAATTATATCGATTTTTTTTCCTTTACTGATTACAGTACAGAGAAATTGCACAAACAATACATTGCTCTTCGATGCCTGTGCTTGATAGCTGGCCATTAAACCTGCGTCTAAAAATCTTGAAGTTGTACGTCCAGGTGGCCACAGAAAAAAAAGGGGGGGAGAGAGGGGGGAACACGTGAGCTCAGCGCAAGAAATCGCGTGCACCTGCCGCCAAAGCGCCTGGTGCCAAAACTGCATGCGTGTTCTTCGCTTTTGAATAGATGCGAGTTTTCTCGGTTGCGGCCGCCGCACTTAGATATTCTTTTTCCAACGTCGAGTCACACGCTGACGTTCTTCATTGGCCTATTTGGCTCAGAATGATTGGTCTTTCAGGTAAACGATGGTGAAGCGAACTCATCATATTGAAGCATACAATCAAATTGCTCATATGTATGTAACAACGACCCCCCCCCCCCTTTATCATCACACGCTAAAAATAATACCTTCCTAAAATTGATACTTTTTTTTTTGTAAGAGAGGGATATGCCAGTGTCAGAATATGTTCCCTCATAATGAATGAGCGAATAAATTTGAATTTTATTGGCGCAGCCGCCGTATTTGGCTATAATGCGCCAGACACATGGTTAAATATCACATATGAACACACTACGGTAAAACGCTCATGTAAAATTTACATGAGCTTTTACGAGAAACTTTGATTTTATCAGGGTACAATGGAACGTAAATTTATAACAGTGGAAAAATATTTCCGATGCTTGTTTTTTTCTAACTATGACACCCTACAAGTATGTGTATTACTGTAAGGCGCTTCCCACATTGCTCACATTCTAGAGGGTCTTCTTCAAGCAATAGGAAGCAATAGGTCAAGCACGTGTGCCCAATTCTTAGGCGACATAACACGGCCTCTACAAATCTTTCTTTATGTATGCAGCTCTGCCACCTCTCTCAGGTTTGGCTACATGATCAAGCAATTGTCCTTTCATAGAATATTGCATTTCAAATGTTTTAGGCCTTCAGACTTACGATGACTGTTGCAGATATATTTGTTAATCAGTTACAACCTCAGACTTCAGCAGTGGTATCGATGCTTATTAAGGCGTTCAAACAACGCAACATACAGGCGTCAAGTGCAAGTAAGCGTCAAATTCTACTGACGTTAAGCCTTCATTCTGAAAAAGAAAAGCAGCATATTTGTTTTTCTTTTGTTAATATCCGCGATATGTTACACGTCGTTTTAAAAGCAACAACTTTTGGGCTAATCGTTTAGTATAGCTAACGAAAACGTTCGCATTGGCTATCTTTTCGGACCTCGAGTCAGGGTAGACCTTGAGCTTATGCCCCACTTCGTGCAATTAATGGCAATCACGGCTTTTTTTGACTATTTGTTCGTTGACCTGGGAGACTGCCTTGTTTCAGTTCCAGTTCTTTTTTATGTATCGCTCCATGTCGATGCGACAGCCTATTGTCTTTTGTCACGCCTGTCCGTTGTCGAGACAAAAGTCTATGAATAATTAATTACGCCGAGGTTGAACTCCGCAAATTAAACGCCAGAGAATGGAGTAGCATACAAAAACTGTTCGCGCTTAAAATGATAACAACCGTTAATTGAAGGCGTCTGCTATCATACCACCGAGGACATTTGGGTCAAGGTCTTCGAGAATAAAAAATGAAAGAAGCGCAGGGGGCAAAGTGTGCCTGTATAAATTAGGGCATCGCGCCTAGCTGGCGTATTCCACAAAGCGTTCTGTTCGATCTATGACGTAGCAAGTTTACGGGGTATACTGTTCACACGACTCTCACGGCCTTATAAACCGCATACATGTCACCTACGTGGCATAAGGCACTTTAAATTAGCAATACGTAATGGTAAGATCCGACATTTTTACAGTTTGCCCTATTTCGAAAACGAAACATTATCCGTGAGGTTATCCGAAAGTCGGCTTTTTTAGTGCCTAAAAGCTCGGCAATGGTACCGGCGAGTGGGGGCTATTCTATGCTTCAGAAATAGCAACAGCAAAGGGACCATGAAGCAAATATACAGCTTTGATTTATTCGAAAGACTGCACAGTTCCTACCCCACTCAAACTAAATAAACTCACACTCAAAAACGGACAATCGCTACTGTGACTACATGTCAAGGAGTGCAGACCGGCCGGAAATCTAAATAAGCAGCGTTTGGTGTGTTGAGTCTAATTAAAATAGAGCGTTGAATATGTTACATGTCTATTTTGCAACTCTGAAAGACTAAACCTATTTCCACCCAGTGTGAAATCTGCTGAAACATTGGAGCCGGGGGTTATCTTTACGAACACTCCATTTAGCTTCAGCTTTTCTCTTGTGCAGTAATGTTAGAGTCAACTTAGCGGCTAATTGTCCATATAATTTGTTTCCGGATATGTTCAGTAAAAGAACAGTTACAGCCGTTTTCTGTAACCATACTCCGTCCGTAGATGGTTAAATAACACAATCAGGTAGCAATTCTGTAACGTTTCCAACTTCACTGTGAACTAACTGTGACAAATAAATGAAAAGGCATAATAGTAGAGCCGTCTTGACAGCTAACTGTCATATAATTTGTTTTGGGATACCTCCGATAACACAAGAGTTAGAGCAGTTTTCTGCAATCATACTCACTCCGTAGATAGCCATGCTTCACTGCACAACAGGCAATGTGGCAACGCTGGATAACAAAAAAGGGCCATCTCCACTAACGTGAAACCTGGGGAGGGCGAAGCATGCCGTGTATAAGTGTATTCAAAGATAGTAAGTCTCTCTCTTGCCACACGGCGGGCGCTGGTTGGGCGCCGGAGAAGCGCCGGTGGGAGGAGAATCACTCGCTTGCTTAGGCGGTGGCGCCCTCTCTTGCGTTGAACCGGATTTAGGCAATATGAATGCCCCATATACCCCAGTTTGGGGTAGTGGCAGGGGTCAACGCGAGCGCCGTTTAATGCCCGCGCCTCGCCCTGGGGGCTCGTCCTCGCTGATCAACGAGGTCCTGGCACGAGGTAAGTATGCCTTCTCTTGCTTCGACCGGACACCCGGCCCGATCAAGCCTAGCGCCGAGAGCCGGTGGGTATTTGAGTGTAACACATATTATAAACCGTCTACAAACAGACATTTTCGCCTGTGCTGGGAACCGTTTTTCACGCGGCAAAGAACCTGTTCCGGAGGCAGCGTGACACGGCACCTGTCGAGACTACCGTCAAGGCCAGCACTAAAACAGCGCCCTCGTTCATAGTTATTTATTTCGGCAAGGAACTCTCCAGTGATCAGGCAGCACGCCAGCGTACTCTGTCTCAGGCCTATTCACCAGCTCATGTGCATTGCTAACTGCAGTAGCACCAAACAACAAACAATTAATATGCGCAAGGCAGATGACGAGCAAATCGTCACCAAGGAAGGGAAGCTAAAATAGCCATCCGCTGAAAAACAAAATTCAAGCACTGGAGTACAGAAGACAGTTTCTCCGCCTTAAAGTGTTGTATTTATTTTATCACCGAAAACTTGCTTTGGATAGGAGTCCCTTCTTGAAACATCTTGCTACTCACCATACTCGTCTTTCCCATTCTCTGTCCTTAACCCCAATGTTCACTTCTACCAATCTGTTTAAATTTTCTTTTTTTCCCCGGCACCATTAATGATTGGAACAATACAGCCGAACAAAGCACGCACTTGTTGACTTGGACGAGAAAAAAAGTAGCGTATAAAGGTAACGCTCAAAGGCATACCTAAGCGGGACTAGCATACCAATTCAGGAATAGTATGGTGTCTGTTCAGAAAACTGTATAAATAAACCGAAAGTCGACGTGCCGTAATTAGGCCTACTAAGCATAGTTTTACAAAATGTGCATTTAAATTGCTTAAAGTTACGTATAAATGATCCTATGGTGGGATGGACTAAGAAGAGTGGGGGGACAAAGAATTGCCTCTACAAACTCACGACGGAAGTGGCTGGAAACCTTTGGGGGAGGCCTTCGTCCTGCAGTGAACACAACAGGCAATGATGATGGTGTTGGTGATGATGACCCTTTCATGCTCAATACAGGGTTGGTCTCACATACTAACAGGCAGCAATGCCGTCCAGATCGTGATATAGTGCGTAATATAGGTACCGCAGTAAAGATTTTGATAACAGATGCCAAATTTTATTTTGTATTGTTGTTAATCTTGAATTTATTGTGAACACACACGCCCGACCGCCCCCTCTTTCTTTCTCTGTTCCGTTTTCTTTGCTCTTCTTGCTTTTCCCCTTCCATTTTCTTTCTGTTTTTCTTTTTTTGTCGAGCTATCCAAGGTATGGAGTGCTGCCTGGTCCGGAAGTAAACACCATCCCGGATTCCTTAGAGGCTAAACTAGATAGGTGCGGACGCAAATAGCCCCCCCATCACCAGAGAAGTATCTGACCACCTTGTTGTAGTAGTTGGCCCAACGCCCTCATGAGTGGCCAATCGAAATCTCTGCGCACAGACCCCAGCAGCCGTAGAACACCTGAACACGGTGGCGGTCAGGCCAGTGATACAGCAGAGGGCGCTAGGAATATCTGGGTCATGACAGGCCGCCTCTGTAACTCGAAGTTGGCAAGGTTCAACGCACGAGCCCTTTCTAGCGAGTAAAGTTTAGCTGTACTATTAGAGGAGCTCTCGGACGTTAAATTTTATTCATTTTTGTTTCCTTATTTATGAACACACTGCAGGCCATGGTGGCCCAAGCAGGAGGGAGTACAAGATGGCAACAATATCAAGATAATATACAGTAATGTACACAGCAAAAGGAGAAACAATGAAATGAAGTATAAAACACTGCTCGCCAGGCACAACTAAACAGGCACAACTACATATTTGCTGGTAATAAACCAAGAGAGCAGAAAGTTTTCGGGTGTATTGTTCAATCATTAAGGGGGGGGGAAAAAAGAAAATTTAAACAGATTGATAGAAGCGAACATTGCGGGTTAAGGACAGAGAATGGGAAAGACGAGTACGGCGAGTAGCAAGCTGTTTCAAGAAGGGACTCCCCGTCCAAAGCAAGTTTTCGGTGATAAAATAAATACAACAATTTACTGCGGAGAAACTGTCTTCTGGATTCCAGTCGCTTGAATTTTGGTTTTACGCATCTGCTCGGAAACAGAATCTGTGCGACGAAAATTTAGAATAAATAAACCGAACAGCTCTTATTTGAATCATTTCTAACAAGTCAATATTCGTTGTTGTGTAAGGGTCCCAAACAGCGCAAAAATATTCTAGTTTAGGCCTAATTATCGTTGTGTATGCAAGTAGTTTAACATTAGGTGGAGGGTCTGGAAGCTTACGTCCAAGGAAACGTTATTTAAGAAAGGCAGAGGAAGAAACATTAGTAACGTGCGAATTCGAGCTTAAGTTATTCGTAAAAGGTATGCCTAAATATTTATATTGCGGATCTTGGTTTAAGGGATTTCCTGCGATAGAATTCAAAAATTGGTGAGGTCTCTGTTTTTCGGTGATGCCAAGTGAGATGGTTGTTTCCGGGTTTAATGCCATCCCCATTCAAGGCTCCAGGTGAGGATGTCTGTGAGTGAGGAGTTTAGAGTTTCTTGATCACTAATAGTGTACTATTATTTAAAATAACGCAGTCATCAGCGAAAAGTCGAATTTGGCCTGGTTCTTTTATGACAGAGAAAATATCATTACAGCAAATTAGAAAAGGTAAGGGACCAAGAATGCTGCCCTGAGGGACTCCGGAGGTGATAGAAGGAGTACTAGAAACAGAACCGTCAATGTCTACATATTGGCTTCGATTCGACAAATGATTCAAAACCCATGCTGCAAGAAAGGAAGAAAGCCCGATGAGTTGCAGTTTGTGAACTAGTTTTTGATGCGGGACTAAATCAAACGCTTTGGCGAAGGCAACAAGGAGAAAGCTGGCTATTGGCAGAGACAGAATTTACGCACTCAGACAGGGCACCATTACGCACAATACAGAGGAGATAATAAAAATCGCGGAAATATTCTTCACCAGGCTATACGGCAGCGACGCTAGAGCGGGACAAAGTACCGAGCCTATAAGCTTAGCATGCGATGTTCCACCAGTAACTAAAGAGAAACTAGAAAAGCGCTTAAGGACATGAAAAGGAAAGCTGCAGGCGATGATGGCATAACCGTAGGCCATCTAAAGAAGGGTGGAGATATAATAGTATAAAATCTCGGTAAACTATTCTGAGAATGTTTAAGAACTTTAACGGCACCCAAAGCCCGGAAAAATACCATCCTAGTTTTAATGCACAATAAGGGAGATAACGAAGACCTTGAGAACTACAGACCCGTCAGCCTCCTGTCGGTTGTATCTAAGCAGTTTACCAAGATACCACATAACCACCAGCCTAGACTTCCAATAACCTAGGGAGCAGGCTGAATCTAGAAAATGATACTTTAAATTGGAACACATCAATGTCATCAGCCAACTAATAGAAAAATTCGGAGAATATAATAAGCCACTTTACATGACTTTTATAGACTATGAAAACGCTTTTGGTTCAGTTAACACCGCGGCAGTGGCGGACGCCTTAAAGGACCGAGGTATAGAGGAGACCTATCTAAGACTCTTGGACGACATATATGAGGAATGCACGAGAACAATTACCCTTCAGAGCAAAGTGATAAATTCCCAATCCACAAGAAAGTGGACAAAGAGATACCATTTCACCAAAAACTTGTTAACAGCATAATTGGATGGTGTATTCAGGAGGCTTTACTAGGGAAACTTAGGTCTTACGGATAAACTTGGAATACTTGAGCCATTTAAGGTTCGCAGACGACGAAGTCTTGCCCAGTAAATCTGCAGAAACACTCCAAAAAATGATTGAAGAACTACAATCAGAGAGCTTCTCTGTGGGGGTCAAGATAAATATAAATAAAACTGAAGTCATGGTGAATAAACATTCTGAACGCGTCTTTTTGAGTGCATGTGACGAAACACTGGAACAAGTAGACGAATACAACTGCCTTGGCTACATGGTCACAGCTGATCCCGACCACGAGAAAGAAATCCGGCACAGAATAGGAACGGGGTGGGGTTCATTTTCGACAAGCACTCGCCACTAATGAAAACTAAGGTACCTCTGTCCCTAAAATAAAGGTATTAAACCAATGCGTTCTGCCTGCGATGACGTATGGAGCGAAACTTAGCGCCTTACTAAACAATTAGAAAGCAAACTTAGGTCCGCCCAATGTGCCTTGGAGAGAATAATGTCAGGACTAACGCTTAGGAACAGAAAACGAGCTACCTGTATTAAGAAGCAAACTCGAATAAGATGATACCATAGTTGAGGTTAAGAAAAAGAAATGGACTTGGGCTGGCCAGGTGGTACGACGAACGGACAACAGGCGGACCACAAGGACAACAGAGTGGACACCGAGGGACGGGACTAGAAGAGGAAGGCCATTAACTCGATGGAGACATGAAATAAAAATTCGGAGCCAAAGAATAGACTCGGGCAATGCAGGACAGAAGCTGGGAGAGGTCAAAGGGGGAGGCCTTCGTCTTACAGTGGACCTAAATAGGCTGTTTCTTGATAATGATTATATAATAATAGTGATGATGATGATGATGGTGATGTAATCGTGATACGCTTGTATTTCACGTATTTATTTGGGCTGTACAGTGGGGGGGGGGGGGTCTCTCCAAACTCATCCACGAGAAACGAGAAACTTATGTTGAGGAGCACGTTTGGTAATGAAACCTTGGCGGTGAACCTTAGCTAGGGCTCACATTTGACTACAATTGGACAAAGAAGCTTAACTGTACTCTCAATATTCCGCTGAGAAAACGGGTGATCCATGCACAGAATAATCAGGCGAAAGCCTCAGGCGTCCCATCAAACGCGAAAAGTGAAGGTAGTCGCAGTCATAGTGGCCGGCGTACAGACGAATGCACACCAACATGGCCGCTGCAATAATGTGGAAATATATTGGGTTCGTCTCTGATTCGAAGCCGGGTAGCCAAAGCAGCAGCCTAGACCGCACCGCTAACCCGCCACACTGCCAAATACGCATTATCCCGATGCGTGCGTAACTAAAGGTGCACGTGGCAGCACGTGCGTAGAACGGTTGCCCGCGTTGGAGAGATCTTGCTGTGGGAAGCTGCAGTGAGAACTGCGGCCACTCTGCCTCTTGAAGTAACTCGCATCAAAAGACAAAGAAACGAAAGCTAAGAAAGAGACGCAAACCCGATGTAGCAGTAACTAAGTCTGCTAAAGGCTGGCTTTCGCCTTCAAAGCAAGAACGCAGGCTTCCAACACGAAAGGGTTTTATGCCCGGGTACACCAAGATCTCAATGACGTCATATCCGTCACGGAAGTGACGTCGCAGAAAAAGTGTCCTTGACGCGGCGGCGCCAGGTTTCGAGCCCACGAACTATGTCGCCAAAACGGGAGCTACGTGGCGCTCTACCCACTGAACTATGAACAGAAACGTGAGCAGCTTTACGAACGCGCCTTATGTCCTTCCCTATGACTCATTCAGATGGTGCTGCCGTCTAGGAGAGGCGAAGCGAAGTAGCGCATCCTGACGCTAATGAGCGCCAACAGTTGGCGCCTCGATGCCCGCGCCTTCGTGTACGGGGGACGCGCGTGAATTGCGGCACCCTCCGCTGTTTGTTTCTTGCGTGTCGGCGTCACTTCGTCTGGCGGGGTCAGTCTCGCGTACGCTTCGCAAATGGAGTTTCTTTAACATTCAACTGCTCCTGTGAAGTCACCTTTTAGTTTTGTGTTTTGCCGATTCCTATGAAAGAGGGATCAACCACAATTTTTTATTTGAATGCGCGTAGAAAGTATCCAGTTCGCAGAAATGCCGAAAAAAGTGTCTTCTGCGCGCGCCCACTCGATAATGTTCAACACAGAAGCATGGAGAAGAGTTGTGCGAGACCCCAGCGAAAGTGGCGTAATCTACAGAAGACTAATCACGTGGCAGTGTCCTTTAAACGCAAGCCACATTCAATTGAGAAAAGTTAAAAATATCGGGTGCAACTGTACCGGGTTCTCAGCTGGGTCAAAGGTCGTATACCTTTAGACCAGACAAAAGTTAGCTTTATGAAAAGCTCGCGGTAATCTAACGGCGCACTGCACCCCTCTTCGCTCTTGGCCTGTTTGCTAATGCAGCACGCATCGTGGGCGATCGTTTATGCAGGACATTCTGCATAAGCGATGACACCCCGTAGGAAGGCTGAAAATTTCAACATGTGAAGGAAGGGCACACGTGCTAGCTGAGCTGTTTTTTTCTCTGAATGTCATCGTCGTCGGCTGGCGTGAGATAATTTATAGGTTGTCGAAATTTCAACAATTGCTATGCCTTTTATTTTGAGAAGCAATTCAGAGAAGATTCAGGCCAAAGACATGAAGATACCCCTCCCGCTCACTAAATGTACTTCCCAAGTATACTTCCACTTGTTTTGTTATGCTTTATTATAAACATATTTTATTGCGTGTCAAGTTTAATAACTGAGAACAAAGAGAATATAGAGGAAGAGATCATAAAGTGCACCGAACTCGGGGATATCCTGAGGCATTTCACATATGAATGACCCACCAATTTTACTAGATTTTCGTTCATACCCAGCTTTCTCGCTCAAAATTCTGACCTCTCAGGAACCTAGCAAAACCATTTCAGGAAAGTGATATTTGGCATAAAGCAAGAAGTCAACGTGAAGATGAAAAGACTAAAAGTGTTTTCCAGGATCCTGTATATTTTCTGTGAAAGTCGCTGTCAAATCTTACTCCCCATACGATAGTTTCCATGGCTCAGGAACTTAGTCGCGCAACGTGCGAGTCCTGAAACTGTGCAAAAGCAAGTTTTCACCCCAATATTAGCTGCGCAAAGAAATTTTACATTTCGCCTAAATAACTACAGCGTAATCACTGTTGAAAGGACTGCCATGACGGGAAAGCAGCACATGTACCAGAATTTATTGAAGAAATGTATGACTGATGCGTTATTGCTTTTTGAAGTAACCTCTCACCACACAAAGGAAACGCACAGCGAAAACGACTGATTACATTTTCCACCGGGATAATCTCCGCGATTCCTAGGCGTCCTTCGCTGTTGTTCAATAAAACAAAAGTGGTGTACTTGTCAACTGCCTCTGTGGGCTAAATACATGCACTGAGTTTCTTTCTGGCTGTTTTTTGTACCGCAGATATGATTGTTTGGACTGTTTTGACCTTCCCAATTCCATAAACAGTTGAAAGAACAATCTAACATTCTTTATAGTAGAGCGCAAATAATAATAAAGTGGACAGGAAGCAAGCAAGGATGGTGGACAACTCGAGCCAAAGGCTGTAACAATCTAACAACCATAAGTATTTTAGCTTTCAAAGGACAATCCGTTCATTAAACCCGCCACCGCCCTCAAATGCAACTGTTTTCTTTAAAAACCCAGATTTTCACAACAGTGACGAGCAGGGATTCGTCCGCACTATCCATGGCTTAAGATGGTCGCCCTGATACGATAGTTGAAGGGGCTTACGACGCCTGGAGTCAGGGGAGATTATCTGAGAAACTATCCGGCTAGTAACAACCCGCGAGCGCTTCTCGGTCGCATCCGAACGCATCATTCACGCGGACACGGCACCCCTGCGGAGGCTTACAAAACTGTCGCGGAGAACGGCCCAGCGTAACTGATGGTCGCTCTGCATTTAATCCCGACGGGTTGGCTGTTCGCAGACGCGTCTGAGAATAGAGAGCCCGGGAAGTTTTTTTAGGTGTAGAGGCATCATGATGGAAGGAAGGTCTGCTTTCAAGATTTTTGAGAAAGGAGTTTAAATTATTCGGCAGTTTAAATTATTTCAGAAGGTCTTGCTGCCATGCTGTAGGCGCCAGAAGAAACCATGCCAAGCTGCGCGAATCATTAAAATCTGTCGCCCAAGGACAGACTCTCAGAAAGAATGAAGAATTAAGCCTTCTCTGTCGCTTTGTCTTCGGCCGACGCTATATATAGGTTTAACACAAAAGAAGTAACGCAAATTAGGCGTGCACGTGGCTGACTTGCACGGAGACCTATTCTGAACCCCGTAGGGAAGACAAAGAAATACACGAGGACCCACCGGGGTGGCTCAGCGGCTAATGCGTGGTGGTGCTCAGCTCAAGAAGATGGGTTAGATCCCGGCCGCTGCGGCCGTTTTATGCGTGAGCGTATGTGCCCCAATTTGCGAAGATTTGCGTCACCGCTGTGTGTATAAGGCCCGCCAATCAAGGGTGCATGTCATAATAAAATGATTATACCGGTGCCCTGAGCCCTCGCCTTACGTCGGCAGGAGTCAAGAAAGGGTATTGCTACGTGACGTCGTTCTGTCGGAGTGTGAAGCTTCTCGATTGAGGTCATTGAGGGAAACAATGCCGCGTTAGCAAGAAAACTTGTTGCTAGTATAGTCGGTGTGTGGGACGGCACGCTTCGTAGTTCAGGTATAGCGCAGGCGAGTGAACGCCACAAATTTTTAAGCACGTAAGACATACCTCTGACTACGAGCGCTGTTTCCTAGCTAAAAGCACAAACAAGAATTCAAACTTTCCGCACTCATCACCACGTGTTCTTGTTCCAAGCGGTTGCGCTGGATCTTTGTGTACAACCTGCCAAAACCACTCCTCTTTTCCTGCAACAATCGCGACAATCGGGAATATCGGGAACGCGACGGCACTTCAGATGAAGCCGTGTCAACCAAGAGAAATTAATCTGCCAACCGGAGCGCTCAGTTGTGCTGTTATCCCAAGAACAGTGCTTTTCCAAGAAATTGAGAGCAGTGTTTGGAAAATGATGACCCATCCGCGGCACTCCTCACGGGCACTGATTAGGCCGCCTGCCATGGTAATGAGTTGAATTTTCGGAGAACTGCGGAGATAAATAAAGGTATGACAGTGATTTTATTGCGGAGTAAGTTTTGGAATTACCCTTAAATATACAATCAATCTGATTTCCCTAATGGTGTACAGACGTTTTCGTAACATCACGAGGACGTATAGTAAAAAAAAAAAAAAAAACGATCGCTTTGCAAACTCACTGGCGATTGAGCAAAAGGCTTGATTGCAAATAGTCATTACATTTGAAGCACACTTGCACTTAGAAATATTCCTTCGCGTGTGCTAATTAGTCACTTTATCTTAAAAAGAAACTAATGTAGCTTTATTAGAACCACATTGCTGTCAGAGCATACAATTCAACGCCATAGACGCCCTTTGACGCATCCGCTTTCACTGCTGAACTTTTTTTCCTGCATCTGCAAAACAAAGTGAATTGCTTGTTGTAGTTTCAATACCCATTTTCCGGAACAAAAAATATCAACGCTCCCATATCAATGTCAGCACAAAAACTACAACGGCATCAGAAGCAGAAGATAGGATCTCGAAAAATGTCTTTCGAAAGTCGAATAGCCGCCTCCGACCTGAAACTTCACCCGGCCGAGGCAGCGAGCCATTCTTTTTTATCTAGCGACAGACGGCCGTCGTTTCAACGGTCGCGTGCTTTTAGTGCATCACAATGGCTGTAAGGGTACGATCCCTCACCAGGAATGCGACTTGCTCTCAAGGGGGAAATGCAGACGCAATAAGCACAACCCACGCTTTCTTTATTTTCTGTTTAGCTAGAAAAAAAATACAACGGGAAAACGTGGAAGGTAAGGAGTAGAATAACTGCTTGCTCAGTGTGTGCTTTCTTTACTGAAACAGGTCGCGGCGACGAACGGGTTGCAGGCATAAAACAGAAACTCGGTTGAAGTAAACGGTCTAAGAATATCTCCGTACATCAACGTTTCTAAAGCTCCTGGAACAGAGTGGACAAAAAAAAAAAGTCGCTGATGTACAGGGAAACCAGAAGCTTTAGAGAAAAGATTCAAAGACTCTCGCCAGACGCAAACAATATGCAGACAGGCCAAAAAATATGATTTTTGTAAACAGTTTTGTGGAGGCTTCAGTGAGTCATAAGGGTCGCTAAAGGCGTCCTTGAAGCCTGTCCGTTCTGTTTTCGTGTTACGAAGAAAAGATGCGTGAGTCGTATCTCGTAGCGCGCAGGTAATTTTTCAAGGTACCAAGTTAGAATTGGTCGCATTTAAGATGGAACCCATTTTTTTAAATTTCAGACTGATCTATCTACAATAAATGAAAATTTAATAAACTTTACCCAATATTGCAAACATAATTAACGCGTTCACATAAATGTCACTATAGGTCATTCTTTTGATCGATTAGATTTATTTGTATCAATTGGTTTTATTTGTTCAATTAAGATATTTTGGGGCTCGTAGATCCATTTTATTTTAGAACCTTAAGGTTTAAAATCAGATGCCTATATCAAGAGACTATCACCTTCACGAAGAGCTTAACCCATATATATTACGAAGTCGACCTGATTTAAGTAATATCACTGCAATTTGGGCTGGAGTTCTCAGAAGACTCGGAATGTCTTGGGCTTACATGCCTTCTTACTAGTTCTGTTTTCTAGGAAAAAATGCCTTCGCTTTTTTTCTCCGCACAATCCAAGATTATTCAAATTAAAACTGCACCCCACGAGGCAGGTTTATATTCAGATTAGTCGATGTGTCTTAATTTCCAGGAACAAGTCTGAAAATGTATAATCTCAATGAGATAAAAAAGACCCTCCGAAGTGCCCTATGTCTTAGTTATCATTTGTGCGGGAAAGACACGGCGTACATGCGGGTAAAAAATATGAGGGCACAAAATTAGAGGGGACGAAAAAAATTTGGGCGACAGCGTATACACCTCGTTTTCCGCCGCTTTAGTCGTGGGCCATTAGCGACCCTCCCCCCTCTCGGCAGGATTGTCGGAATAAGAGGTTGTACGGCAAACGTGCGCCCGATCATTCTTAACGAGACCGCCGCCTGCTTTCGCGATCCTCGTACCAGGCCAAGACGTTAATGCGACGGGTCGTGGAGGCCGGTAGAGTGATGCGGGCCACGCTGATCTTCGGTTCTCTGCAGCTCTGCAGCATAGTGTTGGCCGTTTCTTTTATTTTTTTTTGTCTCCCTAGATGGCGCAGTTTTCCTTGCATATTTTGTGCAGTCAAGCCAACTAGAAATTCAAATGTTAAGCTTCTTGGGGCTGACACGATCTCCCCCACCCCTCTACCACGTCCTCCCGAATCTGTGCTTTTTTGCTATCGTGGATAATTGATGAAAAAGCGCTGATGGTGCCGCCGCAAATCAGTTTTAGGCAGCGCAGCTTTTCGACTTCCGCGTTTGGCTTTCCGGAAAACGGGGGTGAAAGATCCGCCTAATGTTTCGTTGGAATGATATTGGCTGCTAACTTGCGGCGGAGACATATAAGGGTAATATTGATCGGTAACGGTTGAAAAACGCCGGCTCAGAAAATTTGCGATGATTGCATTCTCATTTTCGAACAGTTTGCTTTTGGACACGAAATGGTTGGTGCGAAAATTTAATAATGTGTTCCCTCGCGCTTACCATCGACATCGAGTGAAATTGGCGGACGACCCAATTTTAGCGGTGCAGCTCCATTTTAGGTGCATCCCTGTACCACTTTTAAAAATGGCGGCTTTTAAAACGTTCTTACCGTAATTCTGCAACATAACTCTGGTCCATCCGTCGTACTTTTCGGTGAGCCAAAAAGATGAAGCGAATAACCCGAATAGAAAATATTTTTGGACGAAATGCTACCTCCAGAAGCCCAGCATACAACTTCTAAAATTCAATGGTTGTACAAGGACACGGCTATGTACCATGTACTGTATTGCATAGATTAAAAAAAAAACAAGTTAGGATTGTCAGAATGTTGGCGTGTCCTTCCCGCACAAAGGATAACTAAGACAGAAGGCATTTCGGAGGTTTTTTTTTAATCTCATTGAGATTATCCATTTTCAGACGTGTTCCTGGAAATTAAGACACATCGAACAATCTGAATATAAACCTGCCCCTTGGGGTGCAGTTTTAATTAATAATCTTGGGTTGTGCGGAGAAAAAAAGAGACGGCATTCTTTTCTAGAAAACAGAACTTGTAAGAAGGCATGTAAGCACAAGACATTCCTAGTCTTCTGAGAACTCCAGCCCAGATTGAAGTGATATTACTTCAATCAGGTCGACTTCGTAATATATATGGGTTAATTGCACGTGATGGTGATAGTCTCTTGATATAGGCATCTGATTGTAGGATTGATCGGTAGATCCTCAGGAAGGCGTTGGCCTCGCAATACTCTCGTTCGCAAACTTCAGGATCTGCCCAGTGCAAAAAACTCGTTCCGGATTCAGAAGCCGCAACACGACGCTTCTCGCGCGCCTCTTACGAGTCGCATCCGCGCACCGTGCTAACAGTTCTTTGTGTTCTGCTTGTCTCCGTGGTCACGTTTGCACGCTTTAGCGATGCCATTGGCATAGTGTCAGTTTTTTCGTTGATCAGCAGCCTCAGCATTTTGTCCCCATCATTTTTAAATCAACCTATTTTGTCGCATAATAGGTCCTGCTCTCGCTTCGCATTACATTTATAGGCGACGCATCAATGCACAGAAGCGGCGACGCGTCCCAACATGTCCGCGAAAGCTGCAGCGGAAAGGAGCCGTCGTTAGCTGCGGTGGTGCAGGTTCCGCACCACCGTCTATCATCACCACCATCATCACCATCATCATCATCATTGCCTTACTCAGGTACACTGAAGAACGACGGCCTCTCTTCTGACGTCATTTAGGCCGCAGAGTGACGGCGGGACCACCGCAGCCACCGTAAACCCAGTATGACGTCACCCCTTCCCGCACACCGCACTTGGCTTTCCCTCTTCGCCCGCGAAACACCGGCAAAATGCATTGCTCATCTATTGCTAACGAAACCATGAAACATCGCTTGGGACCTGCCGCGGGGGCTAAGTGGCTAAGGCGTTGCGCTGCTGAGCACGAGGTCGCGGGTTCGATGCCCGGCCGCGGCGGCCGCTTTTCTGATGGAGGCGAAAAGCAAAAACGCCCGTGTGTACGAGATTTCGGCGCACGTTAAACATCCCCAGGTGGTCAAAATTAATCCGGAGCCCTCCACTACGGCGCGCCTCATCGCCTGCGTTGCGTCGGCGCGTTAAACCGTATACAATCAATCAAAAAACATTGGTTGGGGAAATTTGGAACATTGATTTTACGCGCAGTGGACGGGCTCGGCTACACCCACACCACGTGCGCCCTGAGTGTTCAGTAGGAAGTTAGAAGAATTCTGTCAAGTTGAAAGAACAAGAGGGGATTCAGAAACCGGAGATTGGGAATTCTCGAATAAACGCTTCAGCCGTCCTGCTAGCTATACAACCAGCCCATTGAAGTGGGCGTCCCTGCTGCACACACATGCATTTTTGAGCAGGTATTTTTATTGATTAATGAAACAGTATAATACCAAAGTACGAAAGCCCCACGTCTTTTATTAAATAACGTTCAAAAGCCTACACAGCCGCTTTACAGTTGACTTCACTACTATACAAAAATGCTTTGTTGAAAAGACACTTTACCAGCCGCAATGTAACGGATCTGATACGAAAATATAGAGGCCTTGAGGTCTCAAAATAAATGCACCCATAAAACCTCATGTATCACTACGAGACGCTGTAAGCCGAGAAAGTTTAGAGTCGGCTTGGCTACTATACTCAAATGTGCTGCGCGAAGATGTCTTGCGGGCAGTGTTACAAGTCCGATGTAAAAAAATCAAAGCCCCTTGCTGAAAAAAAGATTGTTGAACGCTAAGTTATCTCCTAGGCAAACTGAATCAAAGTCAAAATCACAAGCCAACGGCTTCGCAACAAACCCAAGAGATGCTGAGCGACCAGATGCGATGTTTCGATTCTATTTTGTGATTTGAAACGGGCCAGTCAGCATTTCTTGTGCTTGTTGCATGGTCGCTTGCATGTGATTCTGACTTTGATTCATTTTGCATGGGAGATAGCTTCACGTTCAACCATCTTTCCTTCAGAGAGGTTGATTGCTTTAATTTTTTAAGCCGTAAAAGCAAGCTGAATGCACACAAATCCTGCTCTCCAAATGTTTTGAATTTTCATCTTCATCAACGAGTTGCTTTCATACAGTGCAATTTCGCTGCGGAACTCGCCATCAGGGAAGCTAAGAAAGCTTTGTTTTCTGTCCGTTTCCGAATGGCACAATAAGATAGACGTTGGCATCATAACACGAGGGGCCCAGCTACATTTGTGACGAAGAAAGAAAATACGTTTGACAGGTAAGCGTTCAAAGTGTATTTGTGGGCTAGCTTGTGCGTAGACATCATGGTTTCAACTGGGCAAAAAAAAGACACTGGGCGAAAGCGAAGAACAGACTATGGCGCTGTCTATTCCACGCTTTCGTCTAGTGTTTTCTTTTGCGCAGTTGAAACCGTGAACTCCCCGAGAAGCAGTCCGGCATCCATTTTTTCCTGTACATCCCTATGGGGTGGCGATTCCCCGGACTACCCGCGGACTATCCGCGGTGAGTGTGAGAGTGTATACCGAATAGCCCCAGAGACTTGATGTGCAGATTCTTTTCCTGGGGTGTCTTAATTGCCCCGTTTTTTAAGCAATGCACGCCCGCAAACAAATTGCCCAGTTTTCTCGCCTTCGTACGTGCTATAAGCCGACAGTGCTGACAGGAGCTAGGGATATCATTAGCGCTGGCTCGTTAGACCAGAAATTGCGGCCTCATTAAAACTTGAGCCTGGTCGCACCAAGCGCAGCCACACCCGTTTTGAAAATTGTTTCCGTACTTACTGCGAACCAGATTCGCAATTTCTAAGTTTACGCAGGCATTACGAAAGCATTTTGCGGCCTTTAGTTTCAACACTGGGCATAACGAGGTTTGATGTCAGCACGAATAACTTTGAAAGTGACCTCTGATGTCATATTATTAGGCAGATATGGTATTAGCAAAGGCAAGTGAGTTTATGCGAAAGGGCAGTGACCCCTCCAGAAATTTTCTAGTTCGGGTGGGGGAAAGTGTCAATGAACGATACCTCCGATTCTGTTTATCGTTAAGTAAAGAGTAGCGATAAATATTTCTCTACTGCTTAAGGACACACAGAGCAACACAAAAAGAACAATGGTGTTGCGATGTCAAACATTTCAATAAATGTCTTGAACGCGTAGTTGGCTTTGTCTACAAAATTCCATTCTCATGTGGCGTGTCCTACATCGGCCCATCCATTCGGTGTTTCAATGACAGACTTGGAGAGCATGGAATTGCTAGCAAACAACTGCAATCACCGCGCCATCTTTTTGCGCACTGGAAACGATGAGGATATGCACCGCGGCAGGAGCAAGCAACGGTGCAGTCACGCTGTCAGGACCAGAGGGTGAAGGAGTTCATTGGAGCTTTCAACAATCCCTCGGAAGCACGCTGCGAATGTTTCAGCGTATCGCCAATAGCACATACCCATAAAGAAGCCGCAATTCTGAGGAAGCACAAAATCATATGAGGGTTCAAGAGCGAACGCGCAAGCTGACATTTTTCCCAGTCTGTCTCGTTCACATAATGACTGCACCCCACACTGTTATATTACATGCCTATAAATCATGATCAATGCTTTTAGCAAATTACTTGCAACTTTACGCACCAACGCTTATGATGCTTGCCCCTCTCCCCCGCAAGCAGCACAGCTGCTACCAGATGCGGTATTCACAGCTGCGACTGCCCAAACATCTGATTAAGGAATGCGTGTACCGGAGTATTTGGTGCGACTAACTTCCATACGCTTTCTAGAGCTCCACAATGAAAGACAAAGGACCGATTTACGTAAACAGATTTTTAAAAGCAAAATATGCTACTGCCATTCGCCTTGCTTTTGCCCCTGCCTGCTCGAAACGCAGTTCACAAACACTCCGCTGTAGAATTCATCACTGCTACATCCATATCAATGCTACATCCATGCCGCTACATCATCATCATCATCATCATCAACAACAACAAACAACAACACCATCATCAACACCATCACCGTCGTCGTCGTCGTCATCGTCATCGTCATCGTCATCATCACCGCCATCAGCATCAACATTATCACAAGCATCATAAGCAGCTGCTGCTGCTGATGATGATGATTGCGATGTCGACGGCGATGATGATAATGGCTTAGTGATGATGATGATGATGATGATGATGATGATGATGATGATGATGATGATGATGATGATGATGATGATGCTCGCACCATAGTTCAGAAGCACTCTGCTGCGAATGCATCACTCCTACATCCATATCAGATGGCACTCAAACGAAGTCAAGCTGAAATCGAACCGAATTACTCAGCGTAGCATGTAATCGTTACAGTTCGCGTTAAAAAGACCTGCCCAAAGCGTCCAACACGTCCTCGTATTCTACACGGCGAGCAGGGCACGGCCACCGGGCCGGAGTATTCACTGGAAGGAAACATTGGGGCGCACACAACAAATCACACAGTCAATGAACGAGTCCGACCAAATGCTGTTCGCTGAAGTGCACAGGATAAGGCCAGTAATCAGCTGATACATATTGCTAATAACTTCCACTGCGCTACAAACCAAACTCTTGCGGGCGATTCTCGAACTCTGTTCTGCGGGACACTAAAGTGTGTTCCATGGCGTCAAAGGAGGGTATTTAAAGACAACTATAATAATCTGAACTGTGACAGTATGCGCAACTTCATTTTACAGTGCATGCTTGCCGGTTCATGGGTGACGTATGCGGGAGCCCAGTGCCATCGACTTTTGATTCCAAATGGAGAGAAAGATTTCCTCGCCCTGCGTTTGCTTTCATAGAAAACTAAGCGCTACAGCCACATAAATTACGCGCCCCACAATTCGTGTGCTCTCATTTGTCGTGCAAATAAAAAAAGTCACCGGAAATGAAATTCCCCAGAACTTAACGCTTTGCAGAAAATGTCATTAAGAACGAAGCGCTAAAAGGGCGAGTAAATTACTTCTTGGAAAGGCGCCAAGTCTTATGCAAGCCTCGGCAGGATTGCTTCAAACCTTAGAGCTTTAGAGAAAAGTCCTGTCAAGCCGCTGACAGATGACCGAGAAATCAAAGCAACAAAAAGGCATCGCTTAGCGAGGAGCTCAGCCTTGGCCGCCATTATCGTAAAGTAAAAACACAACATGCAGAAGAAGCGGCCAGTTTCTTTTTTATTTTTTATTTGTTCTCTTCATTCCTCCATTCTCTCCCTTTCACTCCAGAGAATCTTAAGTCATATTCACGCTCTTCCGCGAACGTTCTCCGAAGGCTGCTATATTTTTTAGGGGTAACGCAAGTGGGAACAATTATGAGCCAGACGTCTGACGGGCCCCTAAGTGACGTTGATTTATGCGCAGTTTAGTTGGTCTTAAAAAACGAAGCGTTGCCTTGTGCTGCCAACCGATATTAATACCTCAATATATACCACGAATAAAAAATGACAGAAAGTAGCTAAATCGACGTCAGAGAAATTTAAAGCCACCTAATTTCACTCTTTTAGAACATTTTAATGTCTCTGTAAACCCAACCATGAAAAGTTTTCCTCTTGAACTTGCGAATACTAGCGCTCGAAAAACCTATGAGATTTATGCCTTAACGAGCTTTGTTGGTTAAGCTTTATGTATCGTTATGTAACGAATCCTGACTATTTATGCTATACAAATTAAAAGGAGAAACCTTTTTTAAAAATCACCTATACAGACGTATTCTGACAAATCTAAATTTTGATATCTACCCTCCACCCTCCACCCCCCCCCCCCCTATCATTACATTATCTGGTCCCAAAGCGTGAACACCGCTCGGGAAATGCAGATAGTCATTTTGTTCATGGTACTTTTTGTATAGGGTAACTTTTCACAGCTGTAGCGTGCCTTGTACCCTACAGCCGTATAAGTTAGAACTATGCACCTGCACTAGCGCACATGGATGTGATTGCGCGCAGCTTTGTTTTACCCCTCTTAAACATCAAATAATTTATATGTATGTACACCTTTATTACAAGTTTTGCTCCCAACTTTTTTTCAGTCCACCCAATTTTTTATACACCGAATCACAGGTGTGCACCGTTCGATACAGACACATAGAGAGAAAAATAGAGAGAATATGCGTATTGCGAAAAGCAATGGGAAGGACTCCTCAGTGCAAGCCCCTCGAGCTCTTCCAGCGTCTACATCCCTCATCACCAGCAGGCGCTGATCATTGAAGTCGGAGGCTGGTCACAGCTCTCTCCCAAAGCTCGTAAGGTGAATGGAAGCAATTGTGCAAATGTAGAAGGGCGTGGTCATCCCCCAGCCCTTTGACAATGTTGACGTGCTGAACTTGCCTTTGGTATTTTGCGTGTAGATTGGCGTAGTATGGCAAGTACACAGAATAGTGTACTTTCGCTTCTTCCCCGTGTTTATCAAGCTTTTCATTGTACTGGCGCGCCGCGACATGACAAGGGATAACAAATACAAAAATCAGCTGAGGCACTACTGAAGTAGAGGCCAATGAAATGTGGAAGCCATATTAGGCAGTCCTTGGGGAAATACGTTTGTACGGGACGTGCGCGCATTGAGATAAAGACAACGTAGTCTACGTGGTCTACGTAGACAACGTAGACAAAGTGGTCTACGTGGACGCCGCGGAATACGCGGCCCGCGATGCCATGTCCGTGGTAGCTATCGACCGCAACAGCAATTCCGTAACTAGTGGCGCGAAACTCACTTCGTCGCCGGAAGTTGCAGAAGAGGCGGCCATTGCCATGGCGACGGCTTACACGAAAGCTAAATTTATTGTCAGCGACTCAAATCGGCAATTCGGAATTTGCAAGGGGAGGGACTTCGTCCGAGGCACTGAGAATTCCGGTCGGCCTCAAACACCGGAGAAAGGTCCAAATCGTAAGGACGCCGGCGAACTCTTGTCTTCCCGGTGACAAGAACGCCCACGACGCGGCTCGAAGTTTGCTAACCGAGCCGTCACGTCGAGGAAATATCTGAGCACTTCTCGCGTGCTGGGATGGGGAGGGACCGCATGGTCTCGTACAGAGGCATAATTCATCAATGCAGATTGGAACAGGTTAAATAGCCCCCGCCCACTGCACTCTCAACAAATGAAAATCTGCTGCATGGCGCCTCTTGAAAACAGATACATTCCCCAATCCCGTCATGTACAGTCACTGTTACCCCGCGCTCTACCCGAGCGACTGTAAGCTATGTGCGTGTAGGGCCGTCCTATGCTATATTATTTGGGAATTGTCCCTGCAGACGAAGGATCCGTTAGGTTCTTCGCTATTAATTAAGAGCGAGGAGCAGTGGGAGACCGTTCTGCGCGGCTCCGACCCTGGTCGTACAGGTCCGGGCTGTCCAAACGGCCCAAGACGCCGCCGGAGCCCAAGGACTTGGCCGCCATCTGAGGAAGGGGAAGGTGCTCCGCCTCCTTTAGTTCAAAACATGTTGCACAAATAAATGTCGTTTCTCTCTCGTTCTCTTCCCATCAGGAAGATTGGAGTTTCAAGAACGCGAGGAAGGGCTATAATGTAGTATACAACCTAAAATAAGCCAAAAAATTGAAGGAGTTTGGATTTTTGAAGGCATCCTTCTTAGTTGCCCTCTTGCAGTCAGATGGGTTACTGCAGATGAATAGGTTGGGGCCTCTATTTTCATTTTCACTCGTTTGCTTTATTTTTGGTCGATGCATGGTAAACGTCATACGCAGCGTACGAGCTATGACTGGTTTGCCCTAGAATGCAGAAAAAACCTTTGCTTAACATTCAGCAATAATGGTGGAAAACGATTGATGTAATAGTTTCTTTATTTTCTTTTACTGGTGAATTTGGTACCTTTGTGCCAGCAGTTGTTGTGGCGGTGTAGCAAGTCGTATCATTTACTTGCGTTTTCTGTTGAGTATATCATACAAGCGTGCGGCCGACTCAGTGGAGGTGGTTGGTTAACCCTTGTTAGTACTTTGTATTCATTCACGGCATGTTCAGTGCGCCCGAATGTGCCGGAAATAATAGCCATTTTCAAATTAGTGCGAAATAAGCATAAACCGACAATTCTTTTGTCTAGCTTTGGTAATCTTCTCTCACTTCGTTTTATTCTTACACGTATAACGCAAAAGCCATAACATTTCACGACGCGGGAAAGTCGCAAAGATAGCAAGGACAAAAGCATAGGATGAGAGTAGAAAAAAAAAAAGGTGTAACAGTCCGAAAATGCGGTGCGAGAAAAGCAAAGACTGAAAATTGAGAACCGTGGTGGGACAAAGTGAGAAAAAGGTTTCGTGGAAGCAAAATTACTAAATAAACAGAGGGTAGCTTTATTTGCCTCTTCAGTTAACTTTTCCCGCTCTTCGATCCCGCTTCCCCTTGTTACAAGCTCCTTCCCCCGTGACAACAAACATTTTTCCGGGGCTACTTCCGATTTTTTTATCTTCCTCGCAAATGCATTATGTACAATTATTGTATTCCATCTTTATTTTTCTTTTCGTCCCATTTACAGCCCAGGGGCAGACCGGCGTCTCCACAAGAGATCCCATGTCGTTCCGCAAATCTAAAAACCGGGGGATACGTAGCCTAATCAGAAGAAATTCTATTAAAAAAGAACCTACGCAATGCAAAAAAGAACAAACATTCCCGAATTCGACTGACGAGCCTAGTCGTAGAAGAAAAGGCTCCTTTGTTGAAACGTCCTCGCGAGGAAAAAAAACGCGCATGAGTGCGTGCACCGCACAACCGCCGGGCAAAGCGGAAACATTGGTCCAACTGACAAATGCAATATACGAGGCCATCCATCACTCAAATATCATTACGCTTCGCGAAATCCACGCACGCTTTTCAGCATCGCATGCACGAGCCGTTAGGCTTAAAAGAAAACGAAGGACCCATCAAGGGAACAAAGGAAACCGGGAGCACCGGTCGTTATTCCTATTTCGGTATATTTTCATTTTGTATTTATTTTTGCATGAAAGAATTGCTTGAAACTCTTCTATTCTTCTGCGAAAACACGTAGAGGGGAGAAAGAAAGGGCCTAAAATGAGAGCGTATACAGCAGAACAATGCGGTTCTAAGCGGCACGTTTCGGTATTTGAGGTGCATTTCCGGTTTTTGTGATAATATTCTTCCTTGAGACCTTTTCTATGCCGACTAACCAGGAACTTCTACGATTTGTATATTTAGGATAGGTCAGCGCTAACCACGCCGACAGGTACATTGCTATTGGGTGAGTGAACTAGACCGCCGCTTTTTCCCGGAAATATCACGAATGAAGGGTAGCAAGACGGTCGATATTAAATTGGCGCTTTCGAACAGTAATTTATGATCGCGGACAATATCCGGAAGAATAATGTCGTGCATAAATCTCGTTGTCCGGTAGCAGATTTGAAAGCTTGCGCGCTTTTTTGCCCTTGCTCATCTCGTTCCGACGGTTTTTCCTTCTCTCCATGGCACCGCGGCTGACGAAGAGTGCGGAGTGTAAATCATTTGTTGCAGGAACTTCGAAAAGTGCGTATACAAGTCCCGGAAACCTATCATAAAGTTTATTTCATTGCGTTCATTGGACGCCTCACAAGAAACGCCTTATTATTCAAGTCTCAGTCTCGTTTTTGTTCCTCCCAGTGCTTCTCAGGTTTGGGTTTGTTCTAGTCAGCTGTACATCGTTTGAACAAACTGCGCAAGGACGCGGACGACAGAACAAAAAGAAGACAGTACAAGCGCTTGTACAGCGCTTCTACTGTCTTTTTTCCGTTCTATCGTTTGCATCCTTGCGGTGTTTGTTCGAGCTTCTCAGGTATAAATTAGTAAAAAAATTATTTCGCCTATTTTCCTCTCCAGCTATTTTAAATGAAGCTGGACATGGTGGATCTTGGTGAATGTAAATGAAATACGTTGATGAACTTTTCAGCAACATTTGTTACAAATACCGACAGTACAGTCGCCCCCGAACAACGCACATTGGCATTTTCTCCAAATCACCTATTTCCATGCATTTTAACAGGAAAGCTGTTTAGCAAATTGTAATTTTTCGTGTCGGCATTTAAAAATACCAAGAAATTTCCGAGCGCGCGTACGTGGGCACAGGCCTCCCAGTGACCGTTCAGCAGTTAAAAAAAAAACGATGAAATCTGAGCGCCCGTGTTTGCGTGCCTAGGGACGACCGCCCAGCGTCTCCTGAGCAAGTCTGTCAAGCGAAAACTACCCAGTTAGGGAGATTGGACAAGATTGGCAAAAAAAACATCGCCAGTGTTCGCCGTAAACGCGGTAACAGTTGTTCGAACGAGAAAGACACGTCCCTTCCCTCCTCCCCCTTCCAATGGGGTGTTCAATGATTATCACTTCGAAAAAAAAAAAATAACAGAGCTTATAGCAACAATTATGGAATAAAGGTCGTTGCTGCAGCGAGGAAGAAGCAAATCTGCTGCTATCGTGAACTTAACATTCGTGACCGTTGTATAGGTTGCGTACCTTCAAGTCTTACAGATTAGTGTTAGCTTCCTTCAGTTTTTTTATCGTATTTACACCAATCTGACTTTCCGACGACTTGTTATTCTTTTAACCAAGGTTTGTAATTTCCGCTGTTTCCTTTTTTTTTCCCTAAGAAGGGTTTAACTCTTAAAGGGACACTGAAGGAAAATATCAAGTTGGGCTCAGACGAAAGTTCACCTGCCTCAGACGAAAGTTCACCTCACACTACATGCTAATGTTCCATGTCGTCTGCAAACTGCAAGACCGATGAATGTTTTATAATGAACTGTACATCATTTAAAAATGAGTTGAACAGTAAAGGGCCGAGAAGGGAGCCCTAGGGAACCCCGGATGGAACCGCGAAGCTGCAAGACTTGGAGGCGGGCGTACTGAACAAAGTTTTTTCTATGTTTAAGGTAGGTAGCAAACCACTCCCAGAAAGCATAATGCAGACCATACGCAGACAGCTTGCGAAGGAGCTAATCATGGTTTACGCGGTCGACAGCCTTACTGCAGTTGGAGTAGATAGCATCCATTTCAAGACGTGAAAATACGCGTCATCAGCTTGCCTGCTTTCTGGCCTCACTCAGAAAGCAGGCAAGCTTCAATTCAATATACGGGGCAGGCACGAACCCGTGCGGATTAACGTTAATCAGGGAATGGATTTTGATCAGATATAACGTTCCCAGGCCCCGGCGCGTCTCCGGATTTCTGGAGAAGAAAAACACCCCCAGGTTTCCAATCTGTCGGAAAGTGCCGCTCTGCAGGTGAAACACAAGAAATGTGACAGAGCAACGGGGACAGAACGTCAGAGCGGCCTTTCACAATGGATCATGGGATATTATCGTGACCGCAGGACTTCTTCGAAGGCAAACTGCCGACTATTTTGGGCATCTGTATGACATCACCTAGCGGCGAGAATCTAAAAGGGGAGCCGCTATGGCTGCCGCTTGATTACCTCGTAACTGTCTTGACTACGTATACTTCCGTGTTCAAGATTTTCTTAACCTGCCTTGGCCCGGCGCTAAAGCGAACAAAAACAAAAAAACACAAACAAACAAACAAACAAACAAACAAACAAACAAACAAACAAACAAACAAACAAACAAACAAACAAACAAACAAACAAACAAACAAACAAAACAAACAAACAAAAACAAACAACAGACAGACAGACAGACAGACAGACAGACAGACAGACAGACAGACAGACAGACAACAAAACAAACAAAAAAACAAACGACAAACAGACAAGCAGACGGACAGACAGGCAGACAGACAGACCAAAATTTTCTCCTTTAGGTATCCCAACAAGGACAACTATCGTCTTAAAAAAACGTGAATGAAAAACGAATACAGGCCAGCGCGCTTACACATGAAACAGTAGAATTCTCACAGAAAACCGCGCTTTGCGTGTCTCGACGGCTCGTGGACCCGCACAGCGGCCTAAGTGCTTAAGCGAATATTTGGCGATGTATCTTGTTTCCGCGTGCCACGGCTTCCCACAGGCCAGGGTCGAACCGAAGCAGTGTTGCACAAAAGAAAGGCCACGGCACACCGCAACACGACGAAACGAAGACGCCGCAACATCGTGTGCACGCGTGCGTCGCCATTGTGCCCAACAAGAGACGGGCTCGTGGTTCGAAGCAAGATGGAGTGGGCTTCGCCACGACGCCCGGACGTCCTCGCGGTGCAGCCCTCTTTCCCATTCGGAGGCGAGTCACGTTTATGCAGAGGGGGGGGGGGGGGGGTGGCGGAGGGGGCGAGCACCGGTGCTGTGGCGCAGTATATAGCCCACAAAGCTCAAATCCTAGAAAAGAAAATCGGTGGCGAAATCGGTGTGTCAGCAGGTTATCTACACATGTTTTCAAATTCTTTTTTTTTTTTTCAGGGGTTTCAAGTTTTACCTAAATCGGTGTACACCTGTGAACAGTGGTAAATGTTCTACCTCATATTTAACTTGGCATTTAATTGCTGAAAAGGAACACAATAACTTGAGATAAGGTTGATTCAAACCCGATTGGTGATCGACCGAAGAAAAGACACCAATAAGCTGTATTAGACATCATTTTTTTTTATATATTTCATTCCTGCATTGTAGGCCTTTTTAGCGTTTCCATTCAGGAAGCAAAGCCATTTTATTACTGGGCTGTGCTAGCACCCATTGAAATTGGCGCAATTTACACGATCGTCTAACTGCACATGAGCAGCACAGTCCAGCGCATGCAAAGATGTTGTCAAGGCTGAAAGAACGAAAAGGTCTATATATCAGCTGATAAAGCGCCCCGCCGTCAAGCGCAAGGTTGCTGGTTTGATTCGATTGATTGCAGGGTTTAATCCGCCGACGGGGACGCAGGCGATGAGGCGCACCGTAGTGGAAGGCTCCGGATTAGTTTTGACCACCTGGGGATCTTTAACGTGCGCCGAAATCTCGTACAAACGGGCGTTTTTGATTTTCGCCTCCATCAGAAAAGCGGCCGCCGCGGCCAAGAATCGAACCCCCCGCGTCCTCGTGCTCAGCAGCACAACGCCTTAGCCACTGAACCACCGCGGTGGGTTGCTGGTTGGATTCCCAGCCATGGTTTTGATCCCGAGAGACGGTCACGTAACGTCTGCTGTGAAGCCGTAGAGACGCAGCCGATTCAAACCGTACTGAGGACCTGATGCCCTTCAGAAGCCCTGGCGCCTACATACCAACGCCAATATATACCTGCGACGATCTGCTACTTCCAGCCTGTCGAACAGCGTCTACCCCCTTTAAGTATCTGTTGAAAGTAACCACTGACACGGTTAGAACACGAAGCACGGTTGTCATGGTGCGCGAGAGGGGCGGGAGAGACGCCGTGTGGTGGTCTCCTAACGTCGAAGCAATCGCGTGAACATCGGGCTCTCGCCGTAGTTCGTGAGGAAGGGGTATGAGATCCGCACGCACCTCAGAAATCCACTATGAGATCTTTCATTATTTTGCTCTCTTCGTAAGCACTACTCCCCATCTTTCTACTTTCCTTCCAAAGTCAACCTCAAGGCTAGCCGGCCTGCACTCTGATCTTCTGCGCCCTGCGGGCGGGCAAGGAGCGCGCCCCGTTCATGGCCCGCGTGGGCCCGTTTATATTTGACGGCTCATCCTTGCTCCGATCAGCGGTCCCATCAACAACTGCAGTTTCAGAGCCAGCCATACATCCTCATAGCGTTTTCCACCTTGGGCTCCTTGGCACATGGTCGTCTGTCACGTATAATGGCGACCATTTTTGTTTTCGTTTCTTCCCTTTGACCTTTAGTTGCTCTCTATATCCCATTGAGGAGAGCGAAATTTCTCATCCCTCGTCACGTTCAACGTATTTTTGTTATCACCGTCAACGTTTACAAATTATCGCTGCAATTGCGTCGTTCTGATGTTGTTAGTCTCTTCCTTGATTCTGGAAAGTGTGTTTCTATTATTTTATTTTTTTCGCTTTTGAGAACTACGCTCGCTCAAATGAGGAAGGAAGGAAGTAAAGACGAAAAAGAGGAAATATGGAAAGAAAGAGGGAAAGGAGGAAGGAAAGAATGAAGGAAGAGATGAAAAGAAAGAAAGGAAGGAAGGAAGGAGGGAAGGAAGGAAGGAAGGAACACTATGGGAAAGGCAGGGTGGTTAACCAGGGAACAGTCCGGTTGGTTACCCTACACATGGGGATCAAGTTGTGGGAATTGAAAGGCAAAGAAAAGACAGCGGTATATGTTAAAAGAGAGAAAATAAGCAATAAAAGAAAGAAAATGTGTAGGAATGTTAGTGACGAAGACAGAGCAGTTCATATGTCTATGGCAGGCGTTTCTTTTTTTTCTGCAAGTGGATCCTATTCCTCTTGAGACATCCTTCTTCTCTAGACTGTCCTCTCTGTCTGCAGATCGTAGGTCATCCATTTATTGTCCTTACCGCAAAACCTTATCGTCATTACGTGGCCAGGCTCCCTGGCGCCACCACGTAGGACGCGATGATTCGATGTAAACTGAAAGAGGGAGGAGGAGATGGAGAGATTCTCTCGGGAAAAAAATAAAGAAAGGAGGGCGTGCTACATACCTCGGTAAAAGATCTACGAACCCAGCTAACAGAAGTCAAGCGTAGAAATTCACAAAAAAAGCAGAACTTCAACAAATAAATACACGAAAGTGAAGGTAAGTTCTTTAGGAGACATGGTGGGAAGACATAATAAATGACCAGGATACGTTTTTTCTAATTATGAACGAGCATATTAACCTCATAACAGTAACAGCAAATACTGGTACAACAGCGAAATACGCAATTGGCTTGCTTTGTTTTTTTTTCCTTAGCCGCTACACCACCTGAGAGGGTGTATTGAGCAGAAAAATGTTCAGACGGAGAGATATCGGGACGAGCACAGGAAAATTATTTTTCTGGTATTGAATATACACTCGGAAATACACACATAGGACAGTCATGCAAAAACTCTTCAGAAATATCGGTACACTTCACAGGCTACTGCAGTGAGTCTGCTTGGGCTTATGAAACACTTGTGGACAAATAAAGCGGGCCGAACACTGTGCCGTTTCTTCTATCGTCGTATGCGGTCAGATACCAAGGAAGAGGTACTCCTAAAATGTGCAACACATGTGTCAGGCCGTTTATAATCAGCCACTGTAAAAATATAGGATAGGGAGACCTAACATGTATATTATTTCCACTACAAACAAGCTAAAGCTGCTTGTGGAAGACGCACTAATTAGGCGAGGTTTTACTCGTACGTTTTGTATTATGCTTATCCATTCTGAGTTCACGAGTTCGTGTTTGTAACCAATATATATCTTGTAACATCAGTAGGGAAATGTCTCTATAATGGTTACAGGGAGAAACATGCATACTTCCGTATTCTTTGTTAGTATTCGCCTTAAATATGCGCAACCCTTCTACAGTACATGATTTGACCCCACTGAATAGCAAATCCACGCAAAATGCCCTCAGTCGCGCTTGCGTCTTTCGGCCGTTTCTTCTCCCTTTTTGCTGCAGCCTTCCTTCTTGTACACATGAGTAAAACAAAATAATTCCGTTTCTGAAATGCCAAGGAGGAGGAGGAGGAGGAAGGAAGAGCAGCAGCAGCAGCAGCTGCTGCTGCACCATTCTTCGCCCTTCTACGTTGTTACAATCGGCGTAACAACGTTGTTATAATCCCTGCTTACAATCGGCGACTACCGCCCTCTCA
Organism: Haemaphysalis longicornis; assembly: GCA_013339765.2. NCBI lineage: Eukaryota > Metazoa > Arthropoda > Arachnida > Ixodida > Ixodidae > Haemaphysalis > Haemaphysalis longicornis. The sequence continues at coordinate 25,835,135 of CM023453.1, read as the reverse complement.
TGACCTTCATTGCGTCCAAGAACGCCTGTGAATTTAGTGACGGCTAGAGATGCAGCAGCCTTTTTTGCCAGACCTCGCCACTGGGAAGAGGGTACAGCTTACCTCCGCTTCAGTTCCGGGCTGAGGTCTGCCTTGAAGAGATTGTCTGCGCGACCCGGCACATGCTACCAGCGCGACGGTGGCCGCGCCCATGACCTTGTGCAGATGAAACGCGCTAAAATGCTGCCACAGCGCTAAGGCCGTCCTCTAGAAGCGCGTGCGCAGAGGCGAAAACAAAAGAACCAAACGCGCGGTGCCATCTATTCCGCCCGTGAGACCCGACGGGCGACACCGAAGCTGCAATTATCCATATTATTGGGTCGAAGTGGGTGCGCGAGGGAAACGCCCACAGCCTCGGTTTAGCCGCCCCCATGTCATAATGGGCCCCTGTTTGCAGTTCGGAGTACACAACGCACACCTCTGGTTTGCGCGCCGCGTGTCGCTTGATTAAAGCGGAGCGCCTGCGTTCACGGAAACGTGTACGTCGTTCGATATCCCTCGCACGCGTCGGTATATTTATCGCCAACTTCCATTATTCCCTCGCATTTGTTTTATTTTGTTTTGTTTTTTGACTGCGTAGAAGAGTGAGGAGTTCATGTTGCGCTGGCCTTTAGGTGAGCACCCGGGGCCTAAATTTTATCCAGGATCGGCTGCCGGGGTGTGAGTTAATCCATAATCTGGAAACCAGTAAAACTTCGGTTCTGTTGCTTCGTTGCTTACGTCTCAAGACAGCAGCAGTCGCGGCGTCAATCGGTGGATCGTTTCCTGAAACGTGACTCGGCAAGCAGACGGAAATCGGAAATGGTTGTTAGTAGCAGTTCCGAGATGTGTAAATTTAATTGCATAATTCAGATAATTCACTGTCATTGGAAAGCACAATGAAAAACCAGTGAGGAGTCGTTTTGGTTTCCTTATTAGCGCTCTTTACTAAGGTCGTGCAGAGCTACGACACCCGCAATGAAGCAGCGGACTGCAGCATTCTTGTCCAAAGGCGCCCGTATACCTTGAGTGTATGATAGATGCACCTTATTTAAAGTAGGATAAGCATCGGACGAATGAAATAGATTGCTGCTAGCAACATTATATTAACGGAAAGTGTCAGTGTCGATACCGAGCTGGCGATGCAAAGATGACGCTTAGCTTTACACCTAAAGTTTACCAAAAATAGACCAATAACAGGCACAGATGCTTCGTAATGCGTAACGCTGTATTGGCGCTTAAATAGGGCGCAAATGACACACGCCTGCAATCAATATATGCGGAATGAAGGGGCGGCGATCTTTGAAGCGTGATACTGAGCTTCCTGCTGTTCGTTAAAAGGCAATGGTTTGGCTCAGATGTCCTTGCCCTGGTAACTTTACGGTTACGTGAGTTTACTGATCATGTTCAGACGTCCTTCATGACTCATTTGTTTCCCTAAAGAAATTGCGGCTCAGGAAGTACTGGGCGGAAGCGGGTGACTAGGTAGAACCGAATATCATCGCGGAACGTTAAAGGCAAAATGCAGGAGGGGTAGTGTGGGCGGTAGTGTGTAGTGGGTAGTGTGGGATACATTTTTTATGACGAATACTGAAAAAATGTGTTTACTTGTAGAAAACGTCGCCCTCGGATTTATCCATAAAACAGAAATTTTGGGCAAAAAGAAAGTTTGTTTTCTTGTGGTTTATATATTTCCGGCAGGTCAACTACAACTGGGCACTTCTTGAATATAAAATTTAAATGAGGCAATAATGTTTTGTATATTTCATAATAGACAAGTACAAAATAGAAATATACCTAGCACGAACTTCTCATTGAAAGTCCCTTCCCTAAGCTTGGTGTAAATTGTGGGACTAAGCGGTTGTATATACTGTGATACAAAATTGTTCAAAAGGAAGAACAACAAATGCAGCATCTAATGTGGGTAGGTCGGGACAGTTTCCAGTGTGACCACCAAGTTTTAATAAATGGTGAACGGCAAATTCCGTTTCGAAATTCGATTCAAACGCCAGGTTTTCTCTCGTAAAGTATACTTAGCATGCTGCGGCGTGTGACGCGATGCAACTTATGGTCAGTCTGTCGCTCATTTAATTGCGAAAATCTGGTTCAACGCAAGAGAGGACTCCACCGTCTCAGCAAGCGCACAGTTTCTCTTCCATCGGCGCTTTTCCGGCGCCCATTCAGCGCGCGCCTTGTGGCGAGAGAGAGGCAATGGCGGGTCGTTGTTCCGCGATGGACGCTGAACTGCAAGCTCGCACGCAGCGGGAACGCGCGCTCGCCCGCGAGAGAAACAAAGTCGTCTGCTGTCTCTCATTGCCCATTAGCAGCGATTTTGCTGCATTACGCCCCCCACCCCCCCCCCCCCCCCCCTCCCCTTCGGGTTTTACGTTAGGGGAGACCCACGCGCAAGCCTGAACGACGTCGGGTGCTTCTCATGGACTGCACACTCACGTGAGCTCGGTATCTTTTAGTGGTGTTTTATCAACATTTTTTGCGAATGCCACCGGACCAAGGTCAAGCTTAAACAGCTCTGGAGAACATTTTTTGTAGGAGCGTCTCACCACCAGGTACAAGTGGAACGATCTTTCTTACATCACTAAGCGCGAATCAGACTGTACCAGAAGGCACAATTGTACCTTCTCAAATCCAAGTCTATATTCCACTCAAGCTACACGCCTATAATACGTAAGACTAATCTCAGTGGCATAGGAATGCTATTGTGAGACTGCGCATTTCTTCTTACCGGTTGTTGAGATCGCTTAGAAACAGAACGAATTTACATACCTCAATCGCGGCTGAAAAAAAAATGTCAAGAGCAGATGCAGACCCTAGCACTGTGGCCTGTTCGGATCTCTTGGGTGATGGTGGAAGTCACAGATAAAAGCACGGCAAGCACTGCCGACGGCGAGACGAACGCAACGGCCACTAACTCGCTACGACCATCGCGGCGTCACTGTTGCAACAATTTATGGCGGGGAATAGCCGACCTTGTAGTCTGTGGATCGTAACAACGTTCCTGCTTCTCGACCGATCTATCCCCCGCCCCTGCGAGGTACGGGAAGCAGGGACGACATTGTCTTCGCTGCGAGGAAGGAGCTGGAGCGACTGTCGCATCATCTACGTTCCCCTTCTACCCACGCGGCGACTCTGTTTTGGCAAGCCTCGACAGATGCTCGTTCGACCTTTTTTTTTTTCGGTTCTCGCGCACTTCTTTCTATCCTTCCGTTAATCTCAGGATCATTCAGCTTATGCTGGTATTGCTTCTGCGGAAAACGATGGCTATGTTCCCAACGACGTACGGTCTAGCTGTTCGTGCCTTCTACACGCGCTTAGGAGGCTGAGGTCCTTTCGCTTCCGGGTTACGCGAAGTCAATATCTACGGAAAAAACGGCCATGCTTGCCCAGTTAAGCAACGATTTATGCGTATTTAACAGGCAAGAATAGAAAAGTACAGGGCTACCCAATTTAACAGAACGCGTTTAGTAGAACACCATTATAGAAGCACACAGGACAAATACAAGTTACCTAAAATGTGCTGCTTCCGCAACTTTTCACACATGCCAAAGCAACGACACCATAATTAGAAGGTAAAAAATATCTGCATAAATTCAGAGAATTCTCCACTAATGCGTAGCATTCTTAGGCCGTTTGTCTTGAGTGTGAGTTCTTTACAGCTAAATGTTTTGTTTACTATATCTTGTCCGACCTTCATTTACGCCATAATAGCGATTACAGGTACTTGTGCTAAATCTGCAATTTTTTGTAAATGAAGGGCGTTACACGGTTCGCCATTTTCCGGAATTTCTTTACATTTCTCTGGTTTTAGTGTTCGAATTTTTTTTTTACGAATTATCGCCATTTAGGCTACATAACTATTACAGGTGGAATTTCCGCGAAATCTGCATTATTGTGGAAATGCACGGAGTTACACGGTCCGCAATTTTTCGTATTCATTAATATTTTTCTTATTTCTAGTTTTCCAAAATTTCGTTCTGCCAAGTATCCTTATTTACGCTATTATAGCGATTTCAGGTGAAACTTCCGCGATATCTGCATGTTTGTGGACATTTAAGGTGTTTCACGGTCCTGGCTGTGCGGGTACTCGGCAAAGAAGGCTAATCCTTAAAACGCACGTTAAAAGCACATGCATTTAGCAAAATACAGAACAGCGTCATCGCCAACGCCAAAGCAACGTATCTAAGGACCTGTGAAGGTGGTGAAACCAGCGCAAAAGACCCAATCCCGAGAGGAAGGAAGTGGGGAGTGCGGCTGTTACATACCCACCCCGCTGCTGTGCTAGTGTCACTTATGTAAGCTTATTTTCAAGGATGTTTTGCATACTGAACCAAGACTCAACACTTCTTCCAAAAATCTTCACTCCTTGATTCGGCCCCAACTAAATTTTCCTCTCTTTAACACAGTTTCTTGCTTTTATGAGTTTTCTTGTAGTACTTGTAATGCTAGAAAGGTTCGCGTGCTGTGTTCCATTTTTGATAAGGCAGATAAATTTTTAAGAGTTACGGGTACACTTAAGCTTCCTCTTGTGATGTAAGAACCTCTGAGCCCCACTTCTGAGCTGTTCTTGGGGACAGGATTACAGAAAGCGACGAAAATATATATAAGAAACAGGACTCTGTAGAAGGGAGCTGCCTAAGTCCGGTGTCAGCGCTTTGACGAAGTATTTGCTTTTGAAGGTAAGTTTCTTGTGTAAGCTGAGGCTACTTAGTCCCTTGTTCAAAGTTTTGCGGACTGTTTGCCCACTATCTTCGAAAATTCATATTGTCATAACCTCAAAGAATCTAATACGCAGATATCGCATGTCCATGATAGCACAAAAAAAAGCAACAGGAAATTGCTACAACAAACCTCACTTGCTTAGCTAACCTATTTAGGTGGTTGCGCGTTAAACCTGCGTCCTTCAATCTCGTCCTTCTAACGGAAGCAACCCACGTTGTGCAGTAAAAAAAGCAGGCGGGAATTTTTTGGGCCACGTAATTACTTAATGTTTGCACAAGCGCTGAACGTTTATTTTAAGAGGAGGACGTGGTGAGGTTCGTCCCTGTAGCGACAAAGTGCATAGGACAGGCGGGTGTACTAAGGTTTACAATACTTTGTACGATAGCAAACCACGTGACAGGTACCGTCAACATTAAGAAACGTAAGTGGCTACACGGGAGAACGATGGAGGCTTTAATGAGAGTGCTGATGATGCTGAAAAACTGCGCAACGCCATTAGGATGACGTACGCGCAAGCTTAAATTACCAGTAAAAGGCGTTGTTGAGAAAATCGGTTCCTGAGTATAAATGAATATTTAGGGCAGCAAAGCAGGGGACACTGAATCAGACGGGGCCGGTGTTTGCACCGTACAGTCTGATCACATTCTTTGTTGTCACTGCGCAAAGCCTTCATTTACAGAAAATAAGAGTTAGGAAATATTTCTGTGGTTCACCGAAGCCATTCAACTGCATAAATTTATTAAGCGCTACATGCAACCTTAAATTTCCAATCTCCAACGATGTTGAAATGAATTTAAATATGATCGCAAATTCTTGGTTGCAAGTTTCATTGGGCTGGGCGACCGGCGAACCGAAAATTGAGCCCAACTTGGAACTACGCTACATGGTAAGCAGAGCGAAGATAACGCGATAAAGAAAAGAAAAGGGTGCCCAAAACACGTTCCCCATTTTAGTGCCCAAACTGAATAGAAATCGTGCTTGCCTACCGGGCCACGGGGAGGCAGTTCATGTCAGAGCCCACGAAACGAGCATTTCTGCATTGAGGGAACCTTGTGCGCAGGAAAGATAAATCGTTTCCCTCTTCGCCTCGAAGTGCAGTGACCTGGTTTCCCACAGTCTGGTCCCTCAAGACGATTTTATATCTCGCTCGCCAAACTTCCCTCCGGCACCCTTTCTGTCCACACGTCGCAATAAATTTGTGATAAGACCTTCTTCCCCAAGCACTTTCTTGAATGATCGTGCGGGACGTAACAAAAAGAACCGCTGACAAATTGAGTCAGATCTCTGCATCAAAGTCATGCCGCTCGCTCAAATATTGCAACGCTAAAGTTTTCGCAGCATATGTAACCTGGAAGAAAACTAACATGCAAAAATGACGCTGGAAGACATTTATGTGTGCGTTTGTGGGAGCCACCTCTGAGACTTGGCTCGAGCGATGTGCTTCTTTTTCATCGCTTAGGGACCAGACATATATTTCACCCTTACATGGCTTCTGCGGCGCGCAGCAAGATAAGTGACTTACTGGAAACAGCTTGCTCTTTTTCTTATCGCACTTCTGCAATTTCTCTTTTTTTTTCGGGTGGCGTTTTTTATGACGCCAATACTACACTTTTTTTTTTTCATCTTCGTGCCGCTTAACATCAGCCAACGCCGCGCGTCTTCGGTGAGGTAACGGGAAGCCATAGGGGGAGCTTGGAAGAACTAAATGCGAAATGAGTTTTTTAAACTGGTATCATTTGGAAGTGTTATCTCGTGCCACCATTTTGAGTGGTAAACTTGCGATGGTGGCCCGGAAACCCCCGGCTGCGTTCTTTCTCACCTTTTTCGACTGGTCTTCTTTTCCGTCTCCCGAGTCGGTTCCAATCATCCAGCATACAGAAAATATCCTGGCCACCCTGTAGCTGCCCACGTTGTGGACATTGTACAACCAACCATCGGATAGAAGCAACACTGTTGCCATAGATAGAACTTTTTCGGAATGAGGGAGGGAAGGAAGGTGCTACGGGTTATGGGAAGGTATTAGCTTTGACGAAAAAGAAATTGGCGCAGCTTGCACAAGTGGTGCAGGGCTGGAGAAACAGCACAGCTGTGGAGTCGACCTAGCTTCTCTCCGCACTGACAGCGGATCCCAGGAGAGAGGGAGTAGAGAAACCAAGTCTATGCACGTTCATCGTACGGTAAGCAGCAACCAAAAGAGTGTCACACTGGACATTAACTGGCGCCAAGAATTCGTCGCTGCAGATGAGTCATTCCCGGTTACTTCGCCTCCATCCGACCCACCCGGGGCTTCTCCGTCTAAACGACCCCGCCTCGGAATCCCCAAGCTCAACCCACGAAAAACGTCATGTGAGCAACACAACGATTTCTGGCTCTACAAGGGGAGAGGGGGGGGGGGGAGGGGGGGGAGAGGGGGAGTGGAGGGGGGAAGCCTTGTAGCGACCCGCGCGCCGCAGGTCCATCGCGCCAAATGCGGCGCGCAAGCCTAGACGACGCCGGACGGTCTTCACGAGGCGCACGCTCATGTGCGCTCGGTATTGTTCTTTGCCAAAGCCACTGTTCGAGGATCGCGAGTGGCGCCTTGCGCCAGGGGAGCTTTTTTCTTGGTGCTTTTATGCTAACGCTAACGGACCATGCTCAAGCTTAAACAGCTATGCTGTTAAAACACACACTGGCTTGCGTGCTGGGTGAAAAAAAATTCGGAAGGGGGTGTCAACCCATCTTCCACCTCGGTACGCCTCCGACCGACACCATATATGAGGCTGGGCAGAGATTGTACAGACAAGGCCCACATACATTGACTCCATTTACCCTCCCCTGTCTCTTGGTTAGGGTGGGTTCAGTCCCCTCTAGACACTCAGAAACAATAGAAACTCGCTCTCTCCAAGCGTAGCAAATCTCTCGTCCAGGACCCGACCTTGCTCAGACACCTTTGCACCTCAAAAAACTTACAAAATATGTGTACTGGAGGCCTTTCTCTAAAGCATTAGGACAGTTCTCAGATGATTGGTAACAGAAGTCCTACCCAAGCGATGCAGAATCCTCTATAGAAGGATAAAAAGATCACAGGGAGATTCATTGGTGGATCGTCAAAATTGCTTGAACATCTCACTCCTTCCGTTGTTCTGCAATTTCGGCATACCGTCAACCATTGAGCCCATTTCACATCATTTTCACCTCTTCTCGGCCCTCAATTAGCCGCCAACTTCATTTCATAGTATGCATGAACGGGGACCAAGGAGGGTGTATACAACCTCCTCAGCGGTAACAAACGACGACAGTAAAGTGCCCATTAGAGTTTGGCCGCTTATCTAGGGTAGAAAAACACCGGTGAAAATCGCCTAGGCCAGGCCAGGGACACTAGGGAAGGCTGGAATAGCAACCAGACACGCGTCTTCATGGTGTCGTCACCATCTACAGTTTCAGGCAGCTGTCTCCGCCCGTTTTGCCCACTCTAGTTTCATCCTCTGTCACCTGCTTTGACGACACAGCGACGCGGCTCTGCTGATGGAGCGACGCGGAAATTTTGCCGGCATGCCCCATTATGTATTGCTCACGCATTAACGATAATACTTACCTTCCCAATAGAGCCAATACCTGGGCTAAGGAATTGGCAAATCGCCGCAAAATGACTTGCAGCACCACGCTATGGGCGCTAATAACGTCGTCGCAGCACGTCTTATTGGTTTAGCTCACTCTGACACACATTCTACATTCGCGCGAACATCCCCTGCAATCACCCTCATCTGAAGTCTCTCTCTCTCTCCTCTCCTCTCTCTCTCTCTCATCTCTCTCTCTCTCTCTCTCTCATCTCTCTCTCTCTCTCTTCTCTCTCTCTCTCTCTCTCTCTCTCTCTCTCTCTCTCTCTCCGGGATTATCTCGTTATCATAGTGCTATAGAAAACACAAAAACTGTCCTGTACAGGTCGCATGCAGCGGAATTAGTGTAACGCGGGAAGCTGCCAAGTTATCTTGTACTGCTTAGTTATTAATCGCCGGTTACGTGGCACCTTAACAATAGCACTCATTAGGCCTCCTCGATTTCAAAGTCCTGGACAGTCCGCAGGCCTTCGGACCGAGAGTCCCTCAGGAGAACTTGGAAAAATCGAGCGCCCGATCGCGTCGAGGGCAGTCCGTGAACGGTCCGGAACTGATAATGGAGGAAACCCATTCCTGGCGTCTACCGACTTTGTGTGCACATCGATGAAGTGAAAAAATGTCAAATCTGTTGCCGCAACTGCAACCGCAGCTATGGGCAATATAAATATGTAGCTCCTAACCTTTCATATATCCATATCTCTTCTCCCGCTGGTGCAGCAGACGCGGTGGGAAGGATGAAAGACAGTAAAAAATTTCTGGCGGAGAAAAAAAAATATAAGAGGGGCACTTGACAGCCGAACCGTTCGTGTAATAAGACATACGGGCGCATTTCGCTCACAGCTCCTTGGAGCCACGCGGGGGCTATTTCGAAAACGCAATGTGGCGCTTTGCCCCCCATCTTCACAACCTGCTTGCACCCTGCTCAAAGCGAAATTTCCACCAAAATAAAAGCACCACGCTTAGCTCTCACTGGTCGTTGCTTCGACGTTTCCTTTTTCTTGCTTTTTATGACTTTGTTGTTTGCTTTTACCGCATCCTATCATGCCTGCTATCTTGAGAGCGCCTCTGTGTAAACACAGCGAGCGAGCTTTCTGGAAGGCCATCACTTTCCTTAAGCAAAGTATATGGCCATCGCGCCAGAACTTATGACTGTCTTTTCATTTTTTTTGGAGGGGGACAGTGAATGAAAGGAGAGGACGTGAAATCACTCATTATTATACATACTTATTTTACTTAACACTTCTTATTTAATCCTCTAACCGTGAATGTCTCCATCCAAATACAGAAATACAGGCTTTCAGTTTATGTATTTAGATGGTTTTGACAAAGGGTTATCGTTCTTTGTGTGGTGTGTGTGTGTGTGTGTGTGTGTGTGTGTGTGTGCTGTGTGTGTGTGCGCGCGTGTGTTGAGTGTGCTGTTGTGTGCTGTGTGCGTGTGCGTGCGTATGCACGTTGTGTGTGCGTGTGTGAGTGGCGTGGTGTGTGTGCGTGTGTGTGCGTGTGTGTGTGTGCGTGCGTGTGTGCGTGCGTGTGTGTCCGTCCATCCGTCCGTCCGTCCGTCCCTCGAGGGATAGGCGTGGGTCCTTACGAAGTAGCGACATTAAGCCACCCTTACTAACCTTGTTATGGTGTCCCCCTCCACACTATGGCTCCAGCTGAAACCTCTTTCTCCTCCCTCCCTCCCCTCCCCTCCCTCCCCCCTCCCTCCCTCCCTCCTCTAAATACATCTCCCTCTTTCTCCCTCTCACTCTCCCTCCATCCAGTCTCTCTCTCTCTCTCTTCTCTCTCACTTCTATTCATGTTGTTCTATTCTCATTTGATTCCGTCTCTCATCTCGCGCGGAGATGCGGCGCAAATTAAGTAATACTCGCACCCTTAAGAGACAACGCGAACAAAACGCATCAATCAACGCTTCTTTCTGAGTCGCTGGCGTCAACGACGCCCACGTCTTGGAAATCGTGCTTCATACTCATCTGCTTTTAGTTTACTTCCTCTACTATCAAAAATCACCCCTAGAATTGAATGAATTCTACGGCTTCTTGCTTTATTCCTGTCCTGATAAGTTATTTGATTTGCTGCTTGTTCAACAAAGCCCGACGTTTTTTGTTCATTAACGCTGACAGTGACATAAGAGACACCCCGCAGGCAGGTATTAACCAGAGACAATGACTTTGAACTTTCTGCGCCTATCTCCGGGAATGGCTCAAGCCCACACACGCGCGCAAAGTGCGCTGCAAAAGCGAATGGAACTACTACTAGACAGGCGCGTAAATTTTGGAATGCGTACTACAGCGCAGCAGGTCAGAGCCAGTAAAGTTCACCAGTTAATAGGAAGTATTGATAAACGCCATTAAGAGCGCGTTTTGCGCTTTCAGCTTATACCACATTATTATCGACGAAACGAGGGCACGCGTCTGCCGGGTGGGTCATCCATTACGCGTGTTGGAGCAAGTAGGTCGAGTCGAGAACGGCAGTGAGAAAGAGGAAGAGGTGCTGGATAAGGATTACCTCTAATGATAAGGAGAAGCTAGCCTGGCAGGGAGATTGGCTTGATACTCCCCATGGACATGAAAGGCGCGAAATGGGCGAAAGAAGCGAAGACAGATAAACTCATACAAACACTAAAAAGCGCAGGTAAGCACACAGAAACTGACAGACACAGCTATGCGTACACAGAACACGCACAGGAGTAAAGTTAAGGCAAGCGCGAACGGCAGTAACGCTGATTAATCCTATTCTAAAATACAATGTCTGTGCTTTTAGTGTGTATTTTAATATTACAGCTAAGGTGGTCATACCCCTCAGAGGTATTATTCCGTCCGCAAGCGCCAAAAATTATGATACACCACCCCCGCTTCACCTTCCTAAGGAGGTGGTGGAACACTATGCAAGCACGGCCTTATTCGCGTGGCCTTCTGTCTCGCATCGTTGTCTGTGCCATGGCCCCCATTCAGTCGTTACGTCGCCAGTTTACTTTACTGATACGGGCTCAACTTCACCAAATCAATTGATGTTTCTAACAACTGTAGGAAGTAACTGTAACGCTGACCTCCTCGGGCTACAGTTAAAGCTCCACCAGACTTGAAGTGTAAACCCCATCAACGACAGTAGAATCAGAAAAAGCGATCAACTTGAAGCTACGATTTATAGTAAACAGTGGGAAAAGAATCGAAATAATTCCCAGTAGCCATTCGCCGCTTTGGTTGGCTGTCCAAACCGAATAAAAATGGTGCTCGCCTACCAGGTCACACGGAATCAGCTTCAGTGGCAGCCCTGAAAGCGATTTGTTCTGTATAGTGGTCCCCCTAACGATGGCACGTGTACTCAGAAGACAAATCGGTTCCTTCTTCGCCAGCAAGCGCACTGACCTGGTTTCATGCAGCCCACACAACAAATCGCTTCATCTCTAGCCTTACTCCTCTTCCAGTTTAATCGTCATTCGCCCAGACATTCCCCCGTTTCCTTTTTTATGGGTCCTCCTCAAAACTTTTTATTTTTTGCCGTCCTTGCAACCTCATATCTTCCCTGCTTCAAGATCTCTTTCAAGATAGGCTGTACGTTATATAGAAGGATAAGAGGGAGACGGCCACTCCATACGGTTGTCTTCTGCACTCTCTTTTCGTAAGCCTCGATCCATCTTCCGCATCGCAGCCTCTCCACAACATTTACAGGCACTACATCGTCCGCATTAGCACTGTCAAAATGAAAACGGGATTACGCCATTGTTGGAGCGGGATAGGCCTCTCTTTTTTGTCTGACTTAATCATGCCAGCCTAGACCTGACAACGCGTCGTAGCGAATGCTCATTATGAGGGCGATAGCATTAGTTAAGTTGGTACGCTGAACATCCATCGTCCCTTGCACAGAGGCGACACACAGAATGGCCGACGGTCCAAAGAATAACAGGAAATATAAGGGGAAAGAAAGTTGTGGTGGGTGGATATCAAAATAAAATCAAACACGTCCCCAACACCGCCTCAACGCGGCGACCAATAGTTGTCTAAAGGTGACCTAGTAAGCGAGCGGTGGCCTTTGAGTTAAGAACATGTACTGAGGCCTACATGAGCAATCTGAACAGGCTAATTACAGGAATAGCAAGCTGGCAGTAAAGAACGTGCCCACCGAATGTTCAATTTGCTTGGTGATGCGAGCACGGGTATATGCCGTGCCTTAGTAACTTACAGAAGAAAAAGACGCAAAGGGTAAAGACGGATGCTAATAATGAGAGATAACACGTTCGGCAATAGGGCACTCAAGCTTTCACAATCACTTAAGGGGGCTTAGGTCTCCCCGTAATGTTGTTACAGCTAACCAAAAGTTTCGCGTGCGGAGAGTACGCTGCAACGCCGCCGACGCCATCAGCTATTCGCCCATATTACAAGTTGTAGGCGGAAACATGGCGGTGTCCAGGCTCCCGAAAAACAAGGAATACTTCGGTGCAAGCAAGTCTGCTTCCGCGTGGGGCGGTAGTGGGTATGGCTACGTGACCGGAAACAGCGATCTCCCCATCAAAGAACGAGAAGTGGCCTGATGACCACACAGGCACGGTTACTTCCGAGGCCAATAGACATACGCACTATGGCAGCTGCGTATAAAGACAACAATCCGATACACTGCTTCCGCAGACGTGGCTAAAGTGGCCTGCACCAAAATAGGGCAGATTCGATCAGATTTGCCAAGTTGACGTTTGTTTTTCTACGACGAAGTGATCGCTCTCAATAAGGTCACCACGTGCCTCGTGCATCCCATGCAATTCCGCTGTTCGGCGTTGGCCCATGTTGCACGTTTTCTCATCGTATCCGGAGCACGATGGGTCTTCTTAGAAGGCCTTCCTCAACCGAGCCCTCGCCTCTATCGATCCCGACTGCACGGTCAGCCATTTCTTAGCGAGCCATTCAGTCGCCGGTGGTCAGAGATTGGAACCAAAGCGGCGGTTACAGTTCATCTCCAGTACCGGTGGTTTCTGGCGCTGCTTTGAAGTGGGCGCGAAGAAACCTCTGGAAGTGCAGTGGTGCATTGTGTTGGAGTCATGGCGCCGCAACGATTGAGTATACTGCGCCGTCTGTTAGAGGCGAGGCGCCCGTTTAAAGACAGCTGGATACTTTCCTTATGAAGGTGATCGGAACTAAGCCTTTGATGGCTGTTATTTCAACGTTTCACGATAGTACAAGAGTGAAATGCATGACTTAAACGCTTTGAAGTACCATCGCATATGCAGAAATGAAACAATTCCCGATGTTTAGAAGCCCTCAGATGTCTTTGTGTTCATCAACATCACATCTGACGGTTAGGCAGAACTTCTTATTCGGTTGGAAATTGTTTGGAGATACCAGCTAATTCACGTTTAATTGTATCTTTAGGTTTAAAAAAGCTGCATAGTTCGTAATGCTTGTTTTTAGCAACGTCATGGTTAGCGAAACTGATTTTGTGATTTGTGTAAGAGAAAGTGAGAGTCACCGAAGAAAATTACAATAAAAACGATATTAACGGCTGTCCGAAACTCCCAACATGACAATTTACAGTCACAGTAGGTATTTGAAGGTAGCAGTATTTTATGCAGGTGGATTTAGGGGGAAATTCTGGGCGAGAATTACAGCTGCATTAAATGTACCCTGCAACATCTGCAAAATCTGACATGCTTTCCAAACGCAGCAAAGCGCGTTCAGTGCTTTGACTGAATGAACGCGAGTTACGCAAGACAAATGCTACTTTAAAGATTCATCGTCAGACCTCTGCACCTGACATTGCATTGGCGCTCGAGTTATATTTGGCGGTGTAACAAGTATCCTCTTCTCCCAGAAGTTGTCAGAGCAACACTGGCTGCTAAGCGTAAACGCAGGGCACATCTACAAACACGCAGGTACGCAAGAAAATTCAGGGCAATGTAGTGGCTCCTGTAGCTCAATTTGTAGATGATCGGACGCGTTATCTGAAGGCCATTGGTTAGGATACCACCAAGTGAGCAACACCGCCAAGTGAGCAAAAGAACACCAACTTCCCATACGCCCTCCCTAGGGTTCTACGCACCGAGCTCAGCATTGCAACGCCATCTGTACACTTTCACCGCAAAAGCGTAGATTTTAGCGGTTATTTCATTCTAATCTAAACGCTCTGTCAACTGCTTTTATTTTCTTCCTGCTGATAGTTCTTTTTTTTCCTGTCCCTGAGATAAACTTTAGCACCGTGGTACTGCTGAGATCAAAACGAAAAAATGAATGAAGCGCGCAGAAAGCAGATCATTAAACCTTTTTTTTTCGGTTTCAACGTTCCTGTTGTTACCGATCGCACATGGGTTCTTTCTTTACCGTGGCATGGCTACGTTCAGGTTCAATTTCTTCTTGGGATTATTGTTTGGCCGTTGCTCAGCGGCAAGCTAAGTAAATTTCAAATAAAGGACACGTTATACGGCTGCTCGTGTTTCGGTCATTTCTGAAACATGTGCCCTTGGTAACGTTTGACTCGCATTGAAAAATAAATAAGCTGCAAGATTGATCGATATAGTCGCTGACTACGCGAAACTAGAGAAAGTTCATTAACGACTTCCACCGAGCTGATGTGCTGGATGAGGCGAAACTCATTTTTGGATGTTTGTTAACGCCAGTTTGAAGAGTGCTTCCCTCGTGAACTCTGAATGCTTACAACACAATAAATTTTCCGGTAAAAACAGGCAACCCGTTCTCTTCTGAACCACGGCTTGACTTGGCACAAACGTCATCGGTAAATGAATCCCAAACGAAGTTTGAAAATATTACACATCAAATTGCATCTGAGTGCTTCAACTTGAAATTGCCTACACAGAGCAGTGTACAAAAGAGACGTAACCTACCCCACACACTTTTTTTATACTCCTGCGTACAGTCAAACCCGGCTATAACGAACCCGGATAGAGCGAATTATGCTATATATCGAACAAAAATATTTCAGTTACGGAAATACATGGGAAACATTTTCCTTATAACGAAGTTCACATCCGCTGTATCGAACTCTGGGCGCCTAGAATGGCCGCCGAAATGCATGATCTCGGAGCGGCGATTGAGATGTGGATTGGCCGCGACCACGGAGCAAGAGCCGCGACTGAGGCATTGCGCCTCGCACGGAGCGACGTGACGCCCAATACTTTCCGGAACTGTTTCCGATGCGCGGGACTCGCGACGGAACCCGCCCAGTCAATGAGTGCGGACCAATACAGCATGCAGCATCGGTGAACTGTGGGAAGAGCTCGCCAACGTTCCCGATGATGTCGCCAGTGCCGTCCGACGCTTATAATGAAGCGCTTTCGGCCGTCGATGTGCTGCGCCAATGCTTCTTAGCTTTTAAGGACACGGACTAGGAACTGGAGCAAACAATGTTTCGTGTAGAGAATGCTATGCTAGTTGAAGCCGCCAAAACGAAAGTGAAAACAA
The DNA here is from genome assembly GCA_013339765.2 of Haemaphysalis longicornis. Taxonomy (NCBI): domain Eukaryota; kingdom Metazoa; phylum Arthropoda; class Arachnida; order Ixodida; family Ixodidae; genus Haemaphysalis; species Haemaphysalis longicornis. The sequence goes on along the minus strand of CM023453.1, from coordinate 25,819,381 downwards.
AAATCCCCCCCCCCCCCTTTTTTTTTGCAACGTGGGCAGTTAAGGCGGAAAGTAGCTTTGATACTTGCAATAAATTGATTATGTTGGTCTGGTAATGGCTACTGTAGTGTGTTCGTTTCTGCATACGCAGATGGCGGAGTTGGGGAGGCGGCGGGGCTCTCGGGGATTGCGAACTCGTAACAATAAGCTCCTTATAGGCGGGTTCGGCTATATCGAACTATTGGATATATCGAACTAATCGCGGTGCATATTGCAGTTCGCTATAAACGGGTTTGACTGTATACCAAATTTTCTAATTTAATTTCAAGGAAAGTAAATTAGCAAGGACATTATAAGTGGTGTTTCCGCGAAAATCTGCGAGCATATTAACACAATATTTCGGTAAAACAGCGCGCTCTGAACTAAAATACCCTAGCGCGGTATTAAAAGAATATATGCTACGCAGAAATCGGTAACAGCGATACTAGGTTCAAATGGCGTTTACGTAGTGCCAAACCCACATGAAAACTTTTACCATGTGAATCTGTGTGTGCCTACGAGGAACTTTTAACGTATACATACCTGTAAAACAATAAAAACTTACATTTCCCAGTACTGACTGAAGAACAAACGCTTCCCTGGTTTGTAAAGGGTGCATCATATAATGATTAGAGAGAGGTTTTTTAGGCACCAAAATCAAGTCTTTAGGCGCCTATAATAGGCACTCAAAAGTGTCATTTAAGCAAATATAGGCGTCAGAAACTCCAGTTTAGTCATATATTGGCCCAATTATTATTCACTTCAGAAACTATACTTTAGGACAACTTCTTCCTTCGAAATGGAAACAGCAGACAAATCTTGAGGTATGGGAAAGTACCTTTTTTGTGGAAATGCGCCAATCAAGGGTTGCCGTTTTGAGAGATTTACGTGAAATGTGGGTGATTCGGCACTAAAAGAGCGACATACTAGCCACGCAAATCCAGCCGTGACAATGTTTTACGGCATGAAGTTGTACCTCCTTTCAGTCGACATCTCTGTGCAAAAAAAAACAAAAAAAAAACACTTAAAGTCCACGGAAATGGCGGAGAGTACTTGTACTTTGGAGCACATTATGATTTGACTCCATCAGGAATATCAATGTGTGCCGCTCAGAACCTTCGGAAGTTCTTTTAGCACAGAGTATCCAGGAACATTATGTGATATGTGCGAGACATATTTAACATTCGAAATAGCTTTGTCAGCAACCGGTACTTCGGGAGGGCGGCGGACCTGTGCCGTACTTTCGAAATGAGGCATTCTGGTATCAAGTAGCGCCCAAGTTTTCTGCTGCTGAAAGCTTCCCGCTCAGAATGTGAAATAGGCACACGAATGTGGCAAGTGGCGCCTAAGTGTAGCTTTGCATAGAATATTCCGGCCTGCGAGGCTCTTCGCTGCTGCAAAGAGGCTCTTCGCTGCTACTAACCCAAAAGTGTTTGCTGTAAACATCTCGCAACCTTATCGTAAAAATAACAACTGCTCGCAAATTCACGGGGATAGGCTAAAAAGGCAAGAAAAATTTCTCTAATTTGTCGTATTTTGGCGTGTCGTACTGTCGTGTTGTGGTATTCTTGTCGTGTCGTGATTCTGATTTTCTGCCGTGTGTCGTATTCCTGTCCTGATATTGATGTTCAGTCATGCCGAATTCATCTTCTGTCGTGATCCTGATGTTTCATCACTAGTTGCACATGGTCTGCATGTTATTGCCCATTGTGAAGAGTAGCGTAAATGGCAGTTCTGTTGTGACTACAGCAATGGACTTTGTAGTTACGACAGGAATGTGGGTCTTAAAAGCGGATGGTTTTGTCCTAACAACATGACTTCTGTTGTCACAATAAAGGTTTTCGTCGTACGACAGGAATTCTTGTTAGGTTTTTGCGGCATTCCTGATGGGATTTTAGACTAGGCGCGTGCTCGGAGCAAAGAGATACAAGTCTTTCGGCTTAAAATAAGATCCAACTTGTCGGTAGTGCCCAGCAAATTATTGCGAAACATATCTCTCCACCCTTGATAGCGGCCGTCACGTAGTAGGGTTAGCACCCCTATGTCCACAAGACTTTAGTGGCGGCTTGTCAGCGCTTTCCCTGGAATACGGCATACACGGGTTGCAGCGTGGTATATATAAAAGCGATAGGAGAGCGCTTGCTACATCCCATCAGCATCAGACGGAGGGTTTCCGCCACGGTTCACCTTCTGCATACACGGCAAAGCCCCAGCTTTGCTGTAGCACAAGTAAGCTCCGAGATCTAAAGGAACAATATGTCCAAGGCGTGTTATCCGAGAGGCCAATCGACACCGCATGGTGCTTGCTCCGGGAAGTAAACTGCAAAAGTTTTGCCTGTTGGCCAAATCCCAGTGGGCTGACGCTAATAATCATAACACTAAAAGAGACCTTCCTTTTTCATTTCGTGCCATCCGCTCCAGGTCTCAGCCTGTTCATCCGAGGGTGGTGAACATGTTTGTTCGCCTTCCGAAAATGCGCCTTAATAAAATTACTTCAACATGATTGCAAGACCAATATATAGGTTTTGAAGCGCCCCCACAGTATCGCGCAATTAGACAATTGTTGTAACAAACCTCCTTATTTCGACAGCCCGCATCACTGACAAAGGAAAGAATGCCGGAGGTCGAGCAGTTCTTGCAAACTGCGAGCTTTATTGGTATTATGATTTTACCTTTGCAGGTCTTCCTTCTTCACAGAGTAGAATGCCACTTATTTTTTATTGCGTTTGCAATGTACAGGGCATGTCTGCAAACGTTCCGCCATTGATAGCCGGACACACCCAAATAACATAACATAGCACAGAAAACTCATGCTGACACCCGGCGGCGACACTGGCAGCGGTATCGCAGCATTCGGGCCACTGGCAGCCCCCTTTAGTTGCTCGGGGTAACGCCAAGACAAAGTGGCAGTGGCTCGAGCACGGGCTTCCCAGTCTCGCCCTGTCTGGCACAGCGCGTTGATTATACTCGGAAAGAGCGTGAAAAAACCGCTGACTTGCGGGCTTCTGAAGCGAGGACAGTCGCACAGAACATGGGCGCAAGAAACCGTAACAAGCAATATATAGCCAAAAAACGCATTTTTAGGCGCTAAAAAGCATTAATAGGCTCAAACCTCCGAATAGGCACTTACAGGCACAATAAAGTATTCCTAAAAGTGTTTAATTTTCCTTTGTTTATGCTTATATCTTAAATAGGCTTGATATGGACTCAAGGAAACAATGGGTATAATGTTTAAAGTTTCTGTCGTTAATGATTCTACGGAGAGGAAAGGACAATGCAGATGTCTTTCAGAGATGCTAATCTTGGATTTTTTTTCTCTGAGTTCTCTTTGCACATACATGGGTACATGCCTTGCGAAATTATTTTTACATGAAAGGGTTTTATTCCGAGATTCACGAAGGTTTCACTCACGTCATATTCGTCACGGAAGTGACGCCAGTACAACGAAGCAAGCGGCCTGTAAAGGGTGCACCCGTGCACACAGGGTCTTCTTGCGGAGAAGCAACCGTTAGTACTAAAGAGTACGTTATAATTCTGGTTGTTCGTTTTCGGGTTTTATTTTAACACGAAAATGTTTTATGCCAGAATACATGAAGATTTCACTGACGTCATATCCGTCACGGGAATGACGCCAGTACACCTTTGACGAAGTTACCCGTCAACAGGACGCCGCTCGCCAAGCACACCCACAAGACAGCCGCCGACCCGCAAATCATGCTCAGCTGTAGACTTCGCTGCACATTTCACTTTCATGTTTTACCGATTTCTGGGAGAGAGGAATCAACCACAGTTTTTTTTTTCTCAGGGAGTGGCTTACGTCAACGCGGCTGACAGACGCGTCGCCACGGTAGCGGCTGCACCAGATTGGCCAAATCAAGCCATCGCTTCCAGCTCAGTCCCGATAGCCTCACCGGAGGTTGAGGAGGAACTGGCGCTGTCGCACGCTTCCTCCACAGCTAAATTAATAGTCAGTGGTTCAAACGCAAGCACACAAAATTCCGGGAAAGGCCGCATTTCGCCCGAGGCCCTCGAACATATTGGCGAGGGTGTACACCAAGCTCGGCGCAGGTGGTCGTAACTCGTTTGGGCCCCGGCGCACTGCGGTCTCCAGGGAAACGAAGCTGCTCGCACTGCGGCGCGAGAATTCAGCGCCCGCGGCCGCTTGACGATCGTCCGGGATGAGCAGCTCGAAAGCCTCCGTCATTCAGACTGGGACCCGCCGGTCACAAAAACTTAGATAAAAAGCAATGCGTAACCTCGGGCCATTTACAGACTCACGCTTTCCCACACCCGGTGGCGTATATCCAGTCAACTGTGCCCAGGGAAGTATATGACGCATGGTAAATGATGTGCCGGTAAGCGGCGACCTTCATTACTCCACGTGGCATGCTTTCTGAAAAGAACCCCAAAAAGGTACCAGCTAGTTCATCACTTCTACTTCCCGTAACCACCCCAGAGCATTGAGTAATGAGGCATTATCGCTTACGGCTACCCCCTAAGTGTAGCCCCTGAAGAGAGAAAGGAAAAAAGTAATAAATATAAATTGTATAAATAAACCATATATAAGAACGAGAAAAATAAACATGCTGTATAGGGGTTAGTGATAATTGAGACAAAACACCTTGAAAAGAAAAAAAAGGTAAGTAATAAATTAGGCGGAATAATAAAAGGGAGAACCAATGCAAACGTGGTTAGCAAGAAATGGGGAGGTGAAATGGATACATAGATGAGAAGGAAAAAATATTTATAATCTGTGAAACCGGACGCAGGAGGCATGCGGACAATGTGTGGCATTGATTGAAACTGAGTCAACTAATTATTATGAAACTTTATAATGTTACAAGGGGGATGCTGCCCTTTCCCGGAAGTTTGGATAAATAATACTTCTCCTCCCGCCTGGGCTAAAATAACACCTCTCGCGGAGAGCTAGAGCATCAGAGCTAAAACTGCACAGCTCCGACCCAGATCCTGGACTCCGCAGACGGGTGAAGACGCAGCTAAATCCGAACGCCTGGCCGCCGCCAGGGGCTCGAGTGGAGATGACTTCTCACTGCCCTCCTCATTAAACGTCACCTCGGACAATGCCAAATTTACCTACACTACAACTTCTTGAAAAATATCCCTTTGAACTCCCTGAAAACCTTAGCATACTCGTTTAAGGCAATCTCAAGAATGCACCATTTGAGGCGGCGTAATCGAGACCCTTAGAATTTAATTGGAGCGGCCTTTTCAATTAACACAGCTAGCGCGAGCACGGCTTTCCGCGACAGTTTCTTTTTTGACCCCAACCGAAGACATTGTTTGCGCTCCTCTAAGCGCTAAATGTGAGCGGCTATCGCTTTAGCGTCATTTGCCGATTACATCGGCCGGTTCTCATTCCAAGAATTCCTCCCTCTCTCCGTTCACGCGTCGTTCTTCAGCGCCGTGTATCGCGTTACGCCTTGCGTATCGAGCTGGCGGGCGCGCGCGATTGCGTGGGAATGCTCTTGTAAGATCGATGTCGTCAGCCCTGTTGTTTGCGCACAGAAAGTAAACCCGCGCGGCCCGACGAGCCCGTTCCAGGTTTTATCCGACGGGCCGGACAAGCCAAAATCCAGCCGGCCTTGAACCGCTTAATAGGACCAATAAGGAGCGTAAACACGGCCCGTGACGCAGTTTGCCCGCGTTTCACAGGATTACTGTACGTTGCGGCAATGTCTGCGTGTGTGGGCGTGGGTGTGCGAGATTTTTTTGTTTTTCGCCGCTATTTTTCGTACGTCTCGTGTTACGTGTACCATTCTCCCGGCAAAAGAACCTCGACTTATAAACGGAGGTACGCTCCCCCCCCCCCTCCCCATACCAGCGCTTTTCTTTGCAATGAAGGGCGCCCATTTCACCGAATGGCGTTTACTCTCTTTTTCTCTCCCTCTCTTCTGTCTTTCTGGGTCCTTTCAGTTTCTAGAAGACCCAGCTCGAGAAGCCGATACCTAACCGAATATTCTCCCCCTCGATGAGGGAGAGGGGTGAACGTGATTTGTGCGTAGCTGCGCGTTGATATAGCTTCTGCCGCATCGACTTGTGTACAACAACACCCACTTGCATGTATAGAATTAAATACGACAATTGAATAGGAACCGCTTTATGAAATGTTTAAAAAAGAGATTCGTTGTGCCGGACCCCTTTCTCCCCTCACGACACGTATCAGCATTGCAGGCTTTCCGAAAAGCCCACGCCCCATGTGCAAGGGGATCTGCGCTTAAGCCCATATCAACGTACGCACTTTTGGCACATGCGCGTGCTCAAACGATATTGCTAATGCTTGAAATTTAATTTCTGGCTGACCAACAAACGGCCTCGCAATGTTTATCTTGGTTAAAAAAAGGATTATTTGGTCAAGGAAGCCTTCGCGCGATATTTCGTGACTGGCGCAACCACCCATCCGCCGTTAGTTCTCTCGACCAAAACAACAGCAGCCGCGGTAGGTTGTCGAACCGACGACTTTGTGCTCAGGAGCGATATTGCAGTACTGCAGCCCCGATACCACATCCAGTTCTGATGGCTGCTATGCGCAAGAAAAAAAAAAAACAAGTTATGTGTCATGCTGCTTGGTGTTCTCACAAAAAATTTGTCTCTGCGACATAACACACTGCAGTGCTACACAAAAAAATGCGCTCTGTCCCTCCTTACACTCTACTCTTCTATGCGCAAACAACACCCTTGAGAACTACATGAGGCTACGGTAAAAAACACCGTGGCGATGTGGTGGTATCCTCTAAGCAGACTGTTCCGACATTGCTAAAAGGGACGCAGGATGGGACGCAGACCCAAAGGAAGGTTGCCTGTAGAAGTTTGGGGCGAAAAATTAGTAAACATGAAAAGGTTCTGCCGTCACTGCTTGTAAGTAGGAAAGCTCTAAAAAAGGCGCAGCCAGACATAACAAAAATACAACAGAGTAAGCGGATTAAAAACTTCCGCCTTGCCATTCAAGGTGAAGTGAGGAAATCAATTTTTGCTCTACTCTACAAAAGAGCCGCTCTACCGTCCAATTGCCACGACCATACGCAAGTACATCTCGACCTGGTCGCACAAGGGGGGAGGTTTATTACTTTCGGGAGCCTGAAAATCCTCATCAGATACGGAACATAGAAAACACACAAAACGACACGGAAATCAAAATCAATGGTACGCTAACCTGCCGTAATGGATTCTTGAAATAAAAGCGAAGGAGTCGGGACTGATCGCGCACAGCGGAAGCCCGGCTAGCTTTTCTTTCGATTGAAGTTGATTTTAACTTTTAAAGGAGAGTAAACTCGCCGAACGAGAATAATAGATTGAAGTTTGTGTAGCGCTGTCAGAGCACTTCTCATTCTTCCTCCTGTTTGCTATTCTTAAGGCGATTTTTTTGCTCACTGGCTGTGTTTTTCGTGCATAATGGGGAAAAAAATTTCGCAGAACATTCATAGTGATGTACGGAGAGATTACATGAAGAGAAGATTGGGTTACGCGGCTCGCCCTAACCGAAAAAGACAGAAAGCAAATACGACTGCAGCAAATATAAAATAAATCTAGCATCCTATTTACTCAAGAACTATGGCTCCGGGGCAGTACGTTACTGCCTCAAGTATCGCCGCGCAATATCCTAGAAACATTGGTTAACACGCTGACCACTGATTTAAACTCCCTGACATTCCCTGTTACCTATAACAGCGTTTCGACGCTATCTCGTATGAAATTGAACTTATAACGTCGCACACCAAATATGACCACGTTGTTTATGCTACAGCTAGCGTACGGTTGAAAGATCAGTGGCTTAACCTTGAACATACTAGCACTATACCATCAATGAATCAACTATATTATGTTCTTCATTCGTTCTACCATATTAATGGTCTCGTATTAACACAACCAAGATCGGTACTGCCGTTTATTGCGTTGGCATCCAGTGTGGTTAGGCCGTTTTGACAGGTACGCGTGAAGTTTGTTATAATCTCCAAGGAGCAATGAAAACCTACTACGCTTTCCGGGAAGGTCATCAGCATAGCACTGGCCGGACATACAGGCACAGTGGCGGCCATTTTGTAGGTTTGCGTGAATAAACCAAGTTGGCCCAGCAGGGGTTTCTTAAAACGCGGTGAGAATGGCAACAGTGGTTTACGTTTCCGTGTAGCAACAACTAACAAAGGTTGCCCGTGTGACGACGGCACATGAATACTATTTAACTGTTCTGGCCGTGCACGGAACTGCCACTAAAACGTCTGATACCGTCATGGGCTTTGCTGTCGAGCGACAACGCCCCCTCGATGATAACAATCTTAAAGAGTTTAAGTTAAATAAAACTTGAATAGTAAAAACCGGGCTAAAACACTTACAAGACTCAAGATTGCGAAAAGTTTAAAGTCGATATCGATGGTATGGCTAACGGGCTGAAACGGCGTGCAAGAATGGAAGGAGCAACCTCTCAAACTGCCAACCTTTTCGCCCCTTCCTTCTCCCGTTACTTTTTTCTGCTTGCTTAAAAACGCACACAAAGTCAAGGCGTATCCAAGAAATGATTTCTTCGGCGCCCGTAAAGCAAACAGCCCCCGACAAAACAAATGCACGACAAAGCAGCACATCCCCAAAATAAACCCTACAGAAACGGAGTGGTTTGACATGCAACTTGAATGCACGAGTTAAAAAAGAACACATCTATGGGCGCTCGTATGCACTATGCGATCTGGGAAAATCGATAGGGAGGCACGTCCCACGCACGTCAATGTCACGCGCTGGACAGAGCGAGTCCACGATTCAGCATTACTGCTGCAACATAATGTCGCGTCACGCCAACACTCGGTTGCAGTCTTGTATGCGGTATGGAAGAGTCGCATAGGAACTCAGACTGAGCCTTTGTGTCATTGAATCTTAATACTCTTATTGCGCAGAAAAAGCAGTCACGCAACCCAATTTCTACGCACATTACGATAACTTCACCAGACAAAGGTAAAATCATAATACGAATAGAGCGCTTAGTCCGCAAGAAATTCTCGACCCTTGACATTTTTTTCTTTAACAATGATGCGGGCTGTCGAAATAAGGAGGTTTGTTACAACGATTGTCGAATTGCGCGATACTGTGGGGGCAGTTTAAAACCTATATAATGGTCTTGCAATCATGTTGAGGTAATTTATTAAGGCACATTTTTGGATGGCGAACAAATATGTTCAACTCCCTCGGACGAACAGGCTGAGACCTGGAGCGGATGGCACGAAATAAAAAAAGGAAGGTCTCTTTTAGTGTTATGATTATTAGCGTCAGCCCGCTGGGATTTGGCCAACAGGCAACGCTTTCGCAGTTACTTTCCGGAGCAAGCGCCTTGCGGTGTCGATTGGCCTCTCAGATAACACGACTTGGTCATATTGTAGCTTTAGATCTCGGAGCTTACTTGTGCTACAGCAAAGCTGGGGCTTTGCCGTGTACGCGGAAGGTGAACCCTGGCGGAACCCCTCAGTCTGATGCTGATGGGACAAAGCAAGCGCGCCCCTACCGCTTTTATATACAGTAAAACCCGTTTATAGCGAACTGCAGTATGCACCGCGATTAGTTCGATATATCCAATAGTTCGATATATACCGAACCCGCCTATAACGAGCTCATTGTTACGAGTTCGCAATCAGCGAGAGCCCCCCCCCCCCTCTCTCTCTCTCTCTCTCTCTCTCTCTCTCTCTCTCTCTCTCTCTCTCTCTCTCTCTCTCTCTCCTCCCCAACTCCGCCTTCCGCGTATGCAGTAACGAACACAGTACAGTAGCCATTACCATACCAAAATAATCCATTTATTTCAAGTAATAAATCTACTTGCCGTCTTAACTGCCTACTTTGCAAAAAAAGCGGTGATTTTTGTTTTCACTTTCGTTTTGGCGGCTTCGACTAGCATAGCATCCTCTACACGAAACATTGTTTGCACCAGTTCGAGTCCGCGTCCTCAAAAATCTAAGAAGCATTGGCGGAGCACATCGACTGCCGAAAGCGCTTCATTATAAGCGTCGGACGGATTTCACTCGCGACATCATACGAAACGTTGGCGAGCTCTTCCCACAGTTCATCGATGCTGCTGTCTTGGTCCGGACTCGCTGACTACGCGGGTTCCGTCGCGAGTCCCACGCGCCGGAAACAGTTACGGAAAGTATTGGGCGTCCCGTCGCTCCGTGCGAGGCGCAATGTCTCAGTCGCGGCTCTTGCTACGTGGTCGCGGCCAATCCACATCTCAATCACCGCTCCCAGATCATGCATTTCACCGGCCATTCTAGGCGCCCAGAGTTCGATATACCGGATGTGAACTTGGTTATAAGGAACATGTTTCCCATGTATTTCCGTAACTGAATTATTTTTGTTCGATATATAGCATAATTCGCTGTATCATGGTTCGTTATAGCCGGGTTTGACTGTATACCACGCCGCAACCCGTGCATGCCGATCTTCCAGGGAAAGCGCTGACAAGCCGCCACTAAAGTTGTGTAGACATACGGCGTCTAACCCTACCACGTGACGGCCATTCTCAAGGGTGGACAGATATGTTTCGCAATAATTTCCTGCGCACTACCGACAAGCTGCATCTTATTTTAAGCCGAACGCTTTGTGTGTCTGTGCTCCGAGCACGCGGCCAGTCCAAAATCACAACAGGAATACCGCAAAAACCTAACAAGAATTCCTGTCGTACGACAAAAACCTTTGTTGTGATAACAAAAGTCATGTTGTTAGGACAAAACCATCTGCTGTTATGACACACGTTTCTGTCATAATGACAAATACAATTTTCTCAACGACAAGCAATGCTGTAGTGACAACAGAACTGCCATTTACGCTGCTCCTCATAACGGGCAATAACATTCAAACCATGTGCAACTACTTGTGGAACATCAGGAGTACGACAAGACAGGAATTTGGAACGACGAACATGAAACTTAGGACAGGAATACGACACGCGACAGAACATCAGAATCACGACACGACAAGAATACAAGACGACAGTACGACACGCGAAAATACGACAAACTACAGAAAATTTTTTGTCGTCTTTTTCGACTGGGCGGCTTGTGAGGTACAGAAAACTGGTGTCGCGAAAAAGTTTACTAAGTGCTCACTGATGACATTGAACGCCAATACGCCATGCAGGAAATCCAACTTTCTCTGATGATGATGAAGAACGATCGTGGGTGAAGTGAAAGAAAAAAAAAACGCTTCCCGTGGCTAGAATCAAACTTGGGTGCCTCGCGTTGGGAAGCTGGCGTCTATCCGATTGCTCCATTTCGGCATGGGCTAAGCAACTGCCAAGCGACCCGTAACGATTCGCGCCGTACACCCCAAACGTATTTATTTATTTATTTATTTATTTATTTATTTATTTATTTATTTATTTATTTATTTATTTATTTATTTATTTATTTATTTATTTATTTAAAGTGCTCACCAGCAGTGTTGGGCCTTTTAAGGTGATGCTGTGGGTACATGAATTTAAGGCGTACGAAAAAACAATATATAGGAATAGAAATAAATAAAAAATGGGCAAAAATAGATGTGTGGATATGTACAAAAGAGGAGAGTGATCAAAGAAGGCAATACATTTTCTGGACAACAAGAGCTCGGAGGTCGTGTGTGTAGTATGCATTAATGAACACATAGAAGCATAAGCAAGGTGGAGGTTTTGGTGCAGAAAACAGAGGGAGAAGTGCAGGGGCGACCCCTCCAGAACATGCAAATTCAAAATATCAAACTTTTCAAGGAGCGTTTCAAAAGAATCGGGTTATTGCAAAAAAATGTCTATAGAAGACAAAAATCCTGGGTCATCTCCTCTAACATGAAACCTGGGGAGGGCGAAGCGTGCGTGTATAAGTGTATGCAAAGATTGTAAGTATCTTTTGCCACACGGCACGCGCTCATTGGGCGCCGGAGAAGCGCCGGTGGGAGGAGCAATTGCGCGCTTGCTGTGGCGGTGTCGCCCTCTCTTGAGTTGAACAGGATTCAAGCAATTAAATGAGAGACAAACTGGCTGCAAGTTGTCGTCGTGTCACACGCCCCAGCATGCTAAGAACAATGCTTTACAGGAGAAAAACTGGTGTTTGAAACAAATTTCTAGAGGGAATTTAACAAATTTTTGTTAGTAATGCAATTAAATACTGATTTATCCTGTATTTAATTATTTTAAGTTATCTTAGTTTGCTTTGAACCTGTTTTATTCATTATAGAATTGTTTGTTTACCATCGTTTGACTTATAAGTGAGTCTTGACAGATATGTCACGCTCATATCCCGTCCTATCCCGCGCTTTAAATAAATCGGGTTACTTGTGCCAGAGTTTTCTCCTTGAAAAGCAGCACCTGTCTGAATTTGAATCTGAACCTGAGAGTCGTACAGAATCTCAAGGACAGAAGGTAGGAAAGAATCACGTTAAACAAAAGTACACAAACATATCCTAAAAGGGCCACGCAGAAACGCGACGAAAAGGTGCCGAGGTTTTCTCCGGAGTTTACGCCAGGCAACATGAACGCAGCGTATCGGAATTATTCATAGCCTTCATGGAGGTTTTGGGGAGACGAAAATGTCAACTTATTCTCACCAGCTTTATTGTTCTCTCTCTCTCTCTTCTTAGTGTTTTTTTTTTTACACCTAATGCCTGGCAGAAAGCCGGAAAACAGGGAAACATAAGGCGCCACAAATACGCCTGATTTGCGCCGGCCCCACTTTCGTGAAAGCCGCAGTGACGCAGATGCTCGATGATGCACGCATCGCAAAAACAGAACGGACCGAGCTGCCCCTTTTGCGAGCCCTTTTTCTTCTCCGACACGCCATCACTACAGCGGGACGATCACGCGAGGAATGACATTTTAGATTCGTTCCTCCTGCCACACCACATGGTAGAAGCACTGGTGTTGCTCGCAAGCTGGGAGAGGACGATACTTTCTTTGTTATTTACGGTTACTGTTAGAAAAATCAGGTCAGCATTGGTAAAATGGACAGCGTCGTGCCCGGTCAGCTCCCCGTTTGCTTGCCTTCGAGGCAGGGGAGGGACATTTTGTCGGAGCTGAAAAGAGCCTGCGAAGACGTAGCGGAGCGAGCGCACAACCATCATGGCGGCCCAATCCCCCAGCTGCCAGATGGCGCTGCGTACGCAAAGTTGCACCGCATCGGATTTGGGGGTGTATACGGAGTGGTGCGTATACCTTTTGGGGAGGCTGTTGCCAGCTGGTGCAGTTTTGTATATAATACTTTGCTTACGGGGCATACCAGGCTGTTTCTTACGAACAATCTTTAGTCGTCGTGAGTCTCCATTTCTGTACCACAAGTATGGTAATCGCTTTCACGCTGACAGAAATTCTCGAGCAGAAGCAGAAAGGCCTCTCTCAAAGGTCTACCAGTGCAACAAGCAGCCAACGCGCTGCCCAGATATCTATTTCACGCACGCACGCACGCAGAGTATCGCCTGTTATAAAACTTATCAGCAAATACTTCACGCGTGGTGCAGCGATAATTCCTTGCAGATTTCCCACACCCAATATATTATTCTTGGGTGTCGCGCCACCATTTTACTACGGCCCGAATCATCTCCCGGTGGTGTTTGTGTGCGTTAATACCCCCCTCCCCCGTCTTTTCCCCGGAATTTCCGCCGCATGTAACGAGCTATAGCATCAGAAGAATGAAAAGGAAAAATTTCGATAACAATTTCCAGGCTATGTGCGTGTGCGCATAAATGCGCGTTCATTTTGCATTGCTTAAGCAAACGTGATTCTCAACTGCTGGCCTCGTTTGCTTTAGAAAAGCCTTGTCTTTCAATTTCATGTTTATTTTTACTTTAATTTTTTGCGTTCATAATGAGTACTCATTATTTCCTCCTGGCTGATCTCGAGATGCGAGAACAACGCCTCATTATGGCGCAGCATTTTGGGAGCGCTTATCACTAGTGCGAGTCAGCAGGGTGGGAATTCCGCTTCCCGTCCTCTCATCGTGAGCAGCCTCCTCGGAAAGAAGAACAACGGGAGGAAACTGGTACAAGGCAACGAACATCATGCCGCTTACGAACAGACGCCGAAATGTTCGCTGTAGATCGCTGGCTTGCTCGTGCTTTCGTAATTGCTCGACCGCACAAGTTGCAACATGCAGCAATAAACTGCCCAGAAACAAGGCTATCGCGCCTTCGCCATTCCCACAGGACACTGCACGGTTCTTACCGGGTACAGCGCGGTGACAGGTACATGAATTAATTAGACGAGACGTTGTTGTATAACGCACGCTTAACATCAGTATGGCAGTAATTAGAAATCGAGACCGTGCGACGCGATTATAAAGGAAAATTAACGGTAGTAGGTCACAAACCCACTGAAGAATCCTTATCACTCAATGAAATACGCTTGGGGCTCCGCTTCTGTTGGTACGGAAGACGAAAACAGATTAGCTTGATTTTCTAGATATGTGCTGTAAGTAGCAGTTGTGGTTTACCTTGTGAGGGTATTGATTAACAAGATTTGAAAACTGTTTTAAGTAGGGGTGTGCGAATATTCGAAAATTTAGAATGTTACTCGAACATTAAATGTTATATTCGTATTCGCTTCGAAAACTATGAATTCGAAACATTTCGAATATTCGAACATGTTCGAATAATCTGCTATTATCGAATATTTTGATTGATTAGTTTAAGGGGAGAGCATGTCTTTTAACTTCGGAAAAAGGACCGCAACATTGTTTTCTTTAAAGCCACGTATTCGGCTTCTATGTTTTCTGTCCTGGGCGTTTGAATAGTTTGTCCGCCGAAAACCGTCGCAAAGTGGTATAAAGAATAGTTCTGCCAGCCGCGGTGTCAAAATGTCAAGGGAAATGGGCGAAAAAATTACTCCCACCTCCCCTCGCGGGAACCCCTGTGTAGATGCGGCGCATAGGGGGTTCCGTTGTTGTTTCCGTTAGGTTGATTCTCCCATCGCGTGAAACGTGCCGTGAACCCCCTGCCGTGGCTATGACGCAACGTTGCGCGGCTATGACGCAACACAATCCAACACAATCCACTTTAATCCAATCCAATCCAATGCCCCTCGCGAGAGAGTGTTCGCTATCGGAGAGGAGAGGGGATGAGCGGTGGAGAGCGCAGCTCGCGCGGCGAGGAGAATGGGGGACGGCAATTTTCGGAGCGCTGTATCTGTGCAACGGTGCCACAGGGCGGGCCGTTTTGGTACCATTGGACCGGCCGAGCGATCCTCTTTCCCAGTCCCTACCGTCTCTTTTATCATCGTTCATTCACAAGTACACGAATGGCAGAAAAAGAAATTCGCATAAACGAAGCCAGAAATAGATGCTGAAGCGTGGTTGGCCTTTCGGTCGGCGCGCGTTGAAACGGCCCTCCTGATTGGGCGACGCTGCGGCAATGCAAGATGGCGGCCGCCTGAACTGTGTAGTGCGCGTTTATGAGTTCACTTGCACTGCCTCGATCGCCCAAGTTTCTGTTCAATCATTTTATCTGCTATGGTATTCAACACGGGCATTATAGCGATGGCAATTCCTGAGATCACAAGCCGTATTACGGGAAGTTGCGTGGCTCGAAAGGCGGAGGTCATCAAACGCTTCTTGGTGTGCGTGATTTTACGCTGGAGGGTGAAGCGCGGTGTGCGCGCTTGTGATAGCGGTTCGCGCAGTTAACTTTCGTCTTATTTGAGATGCTCACACGCTTAGTTATTGCTGAGCTTTACAGTAGGCTCGCTAGCCTTGGGAATGAAATGGCCGACGCGTCAAAAGCTTCGGCCCGCACGGCGTAGCCGCTGCTCGTTGGAGCATCGCCTGGCTGCACAACCTGGTACGATTGAACGCCAGTAGTTGTAATTAATGCCTGTCACTTTAGAATTAATCTTAGAAGCGACCTGGCGGGCCATGTCAGGGATAAACAAAGTATGACATGTTGCGGTATACGAGCGCCGCGATGCGGGCAGGCCATATCGCTTTCTTGCGCAACGTAAGACTGTCATGACCTCGTCCATTCATTTGGGAATGCAAAGCACTTTGAACAAGTTTTCTATCATGTTTTATAGGCCGCTTAAGCTCGGTGCAAGGTGGACAGAAAGAAAATTTTATGAATAAAAAGTTTTCAAAATATTACTTTGAAATTTTTATGGTGTTTTCACAGAAGCACTTCCAGTTGCTGTACTAATTATCATCAATATTCACAAAAAAATCAAAAGGTTGATTTCGAAAGCTACATTCCCCCTTAATTATTCGATATTCGATTCGATATTCGAAGCTAGATATTCGTATTGGATTCGTATTCGAAAAATTCGATATTCGCACACCCCTAGTTTTAAGCATTCCAGAAGCAAGACCTTTCATGTAATGTGCAGTTGGAGTGACATACCAGATTCCGTCGGCAGGGGGCAAGGCGTATATTGGACAAACTGGAAGATGTGTCGACGACCGTCGAAGAGAACATTACCTGCCACTAAATACTAAAAATGAACCCATTCGCCTATACATTGTACTAGCTGCGAATGCCAGGCAGTATTTCGAGAGATGAAGATTACGAGTAGAAGCCGAGAGCAGACTGTGCCCAAAAATGTAGAGCCAGAACATATTAAAAAGAAGCTGACAATTGTTTCGGCGAAACATCGCTATTTTTCCGTGGAAATGAGGCTGCGTTTCATGGTATTTTGAAATGGGAATGTGAAGGTATCTGTTCGATATATAGCTTGGTGTCTTCTGCGAAATAAACAATGTTATGAGCGAGGGCTTTCCCTGTCAATTTTTCGTCTTTCGTGAGTTTATTAGTTTCGCACTTTTTCAAACAGAGTGATAGAACACATCACCTAACAGCAAGTTTTATTAAGTTAATAAAAATAGTAGACAAACCGCGAATGTGCTTGTTGAAAAAGATGAAAGATGATTCTTTTGCAGCCTTTGTGAGTTAAAAAAAAGCATTCCTAACGGACGGAGACTTCGAAGGTAATATCTGTACTGTGCGCCAGCTCCGAAAATTAAATTTCGGTATAAGGGCTCCAGCTTCGCATGCTTGAGCAAAGAAGTCTCAAACAGAACTCAAGAAAAGCCTCCTCTACCACCAACCTACCTTGGAAAAACACTGCAAAAAAAGTATTTGGTGCGGCATATCCAGTACCTCCAGAGAAACTGAACCAGGTATTGAAATATCCGGAAAAGTACTTTGTAGCGGCAGGTTATTTTACTCGCGCGATTTCTATTTTTTGCAAAGTCGTTCGTTTGCTGCCCTACTGAAGTTTCTCAAAATTATTTTTTTTAGAAAAGATTCGAATAACTCTTTATGAAAAATCTGAAGCGACAACAAATACCGGAAACAAATTTTAGTGCCGAAATCTCAGCTATCATACGAATTGTATGCAATATCTGACTTTAAACCTAGGAATTCTGAAAAAAAAAATACTGTGGAGGCCCAATAGCTCAAATATTAAGGTGCTGCTTTAGTTTTGTCTTCTCTGTCATACTCTTCCTCTTCGAGGCTCCAGCGGTCGCAGTATTTTCATGTTTGAGGCTTAATTTGCCTGCTCACATCTGCTTACCACAAAACACAGCATCGCCCATAAGGAATCTGGACCAGTCTGTAACGTATTAACGGCGTGATGGCGAACTCTGTCACATAATGGCCGGGTATTGTTACATTGTTGGGCGGAGCAGTGAAATTTCCTTGTCATTCGGAATGCACCGCTGCTACTTTTAAAACTTTTCCAGCCAACACTTGTCCAGCGACGGAATTTCTTGCCCTTTCAAGCGTCCGGTATGGTCGTGCGTTCATTCAAAGAACGGAACGGGAAGAAAATATTGGCACGCCATTCGCAGCGATATAGCATCTTATCAATCGAAACAAATAAGCATAAAAGGTGAGCCTTGACGCCCAGAGATCCGAGCTGTACACATCTGCTTCCAACTGCAAAAGCGACTCCTGCGTGCTGCCCGGAAGTTTTGAAACATACTCGTGTAGGTTCCCCCAACGCATTTTTGCGCTGTTCGCAGCATTCTCGTTGTCGATACCGGGAAGAAGAAATGCAGCTTCTAGCCTCATACGCACCCGCCGCTCTTGCGAAGCTCTTTTTCCGCTAGCGATCAATGGCACGCGACACAACGTGTATTCGGCGACAAGTTTGAAACAAGTGGGACTGTAGGACGCTTTCTTGACCCTAGCTGTGAATCGGGTCACAGTAGAAACACATACGCGTGAGCGGGTGCAAATTCTTTTTCAATCGCACGCCATCGCACACCAGAGACAGGTTTATTTTTGTCCGCGATAACGCCGCTGAAGAACTTCCGGAAATTGAAGGGCAATTATTTGCCTCCCTGATGCAGAAACTCAGAAAAGTTGAACGATAGTCAGACGACCCTGCGGCGACGTAGACACCGCATAATGAAATTCTTACTGCTATGATATTACGTTTTATTGCGTAAATATTTGCGCGTTGATTTTCAATATAATTAAATTATTGCAGGACTGCGGTTTCATGCATTGCTAGGAGAACTTCTATCCTTTCCCTGTCAGGAACACATCCTCTCTTGTAGATCTCCTCGTAGCTGGATCTGCTTCGACGGGCCATAACAACTGGTTCTACCCCGCTCAAGCGCGACAATGACCACTGGCGTCACAAAACGGTTGACTGCGAGCGGACATGACGGCCTCTAATCTCACCAACATTTTTGGGCTTATGGAAGGAGGAAGGAATAAAGGTGAAAGAAAGGCAGGAATGTCAACCAGGCTGTGGCCTAGTTTACTATTCTACACGTGGGGAAGGAGAAAACTGGGAAAAAAAGATGAAAACTATAAAATAATGGGAAGGTAAAAACAAAAAATTCCTATCTGCACAAAACGGTGTTGGAAGTGTCTACCAGCAAAGTGCTAGCTTTTCACAGAAGCCTTTGCATGCTTAATTGTTGTCGGTTAATGGCGAAAGGGTCTCTTATGTGAAATGTCACAAGTTTCTGGGCATTATTGTCGATAGAGACCCGTATTGGAGCCCCCCCCCCCCCCCCCCCTCCTCTCCCCCCGTTCATTGTCTGAAGAAGAGGCTGCCTTCAGTAGCCCATGTTCTCCAGTTGATTGGCGGCAAGACATGGTGAATGCTCATGATATCAATGTTGCAGCTATATAATGCACTATCCTTGGGCTCCCTACGGTACATCTTGCCTGTACTTTCAGGTAAATGCTGTAGAAATATTCAGGAGCTGCTAGAAATACAAGCGCAGGCCCTTCGAACTTGCCTTGGCCTACCACGGTGCACGTGAACAGCTGCAACCATTGATGTGGCTAGTGGTCACCCCTTATCCACTTACGTGGCAATTGATACACTCGGGGCGGATTTTGGTTGCGTAACCAGACTGCCTGATCATCACCTTGGAGTTTGCCATCGAAACGCCCCCATGCATCTTTCGCAAAGGTTGTAGCTGTCCACATCACTAGCTTGCCATCCAACTATACTCCTGCGACGAGACCACTGCTCCCACTTTGGGCTTATGGCGGGTGGTGAATAATGTACTAGGAGACCTAGTGACTGTCGAAATTTAATAATTTCCCCAGAATATCTTTTTCTTAAGTAACGTACAACGCTTCCGCGTTTACAAACCAGGACGTTTATTTCGCTGGGACCCCAGCAAGGCACACATTACTGGAACGTTATGAGAGTCCGCCCACTACGTTCCAAGGTTTTCGTTTTTTGCATATTAATAATTCATAGCTTCATTTAGTTTTTTCTCCTTATTATGTTCTCTTTCTCTCTCTTCCCTTAAATAAAATCCTCGGTGCGCCACGGCAAGCGGCCATTTCTTCTCAGCGTATGTACGTGAGGCTGATTTCCCAGCTAGATGAGTTATTCCGCATTTCCCCAGCAACAGCGCACTCACCCCTCTTTTCCCGTCTTGCCACGTAAGCAGCCTTTCCTTTTTGCCATAACGACAGCGCTGGTCGCACGCTTGTGATAGACCCTCAACTATAATAACAAGGCAGGAGTTCGCTATTACCCGTTACGCAGGAACATAAAAAAAATTCTCCATCGTTTCAGGCCTAATTTGAAATCATATAAGCGCTGACCACCCTACCTATTAAGCTATGCCTACGGGGCATCTATAATAACGACTTACCGTCGAGCGCGCCATTGAGTAAGCACCGACACGCACCGCCATGCCCACCAGGCTTTTTAAACCACGGACATTTGCAAGTAAATCAGGCGGAGGCACCGCTCAATCAACTGCATGTCTCCTTTCAATTGCTAAAACCCTAACATAAATGCGAAAATAAATATTTCAAGGCACGCCCAAATTTGCAAACACGTCGTTTTTCCGACGTTTCCATTTGGTTTTCTGTGAAAGCATGCGCGAAGGCGCAAAACGATGCGTCTGCTTCTTTCCATTTCTTATTTTGAGGGGAACGCTCCTCCGCCGTTTTAAAATATGCATTCTTGATATACGACATTTTGCTACCCATTGTTAAACTGTGTGCGGGTTTGCATACGAGGTCTTTGACACCGAGATGTGCACTTAAACTGCAGTATGTAGATGTTATTTTCTTTTGTCTGTTAGTAATGCGACATTTTATTGCAATAGGATGCAGGATCGCAGATAACTCGTAATAACAACTTATAGAGGCCACGTGATGACGAGAGATGGGAAGAGTGAAACCGCGTACTAAAATTAATCGAAATCACGCAGTTGACAGTAACTCTGTGTGGACGAAACAGCCATATGTTGTTTTAAAATGGCGTGACGTATGAAAAACTGGCGATATCTCGACTTATCAGGAAACTAAGAGTGAACGAACCCATCGCTGTAACGCAAGAATATTATATATATATATATATATATATATATATATATATATGAAGTCGAAGAAACTTCTCGAGGAGCCAGAAGAAATGTTGAAGAAAATGGTTGACTGAAGATTAAAAACAAAAGAGTGGTTTACTGACGTTTCGACTGGAGAACCAGTCTTCATCTGAGTATTGTTATTCAAATGAAGACTGGTCTCCAGTCGAAGCGTCAGTAAACCACTGTTTTTGTTTTTAATCGTGAATCAACCGTTTTCCCAAATATTTTTTCTCCACTTTTCTGTCTATCCAATTTCTTTATCTGTTTCAATGATCTATCGCATTCTCCCCTTTGCTTTTCGAGGCTTTCTTGACGGTCAACCCTTATTTCTAATATATATATATATATATATATATATATATTATATATATATATATATATATTATATATATATATATATATATATATATATATATATATATATATATTTGGGCCCTTTCGACACTGCATGAATGAAACCGTTGGGTTGACTGGCCTCGGTAATCTAGCCATAATCGTTACTGTTTTCCCGACTATTCGCAGCGAACAAAGAAACAACACAAACTAAAGATTTTCAGCTCGCACGCCAGTCTCCTTTGCACATTTAAACAACGTAATCAAATGAGCAGTAAATGCGCTGACAGAACTCAAATGACTCCCCCTTTTCCCTTCAATACCCTACAGACACAAAAAAAGACTCGAAAGCCTTCCCAATCACATCCAGTGTGCTGACGTGTAATGGTTTTTCTAATAAAATATTTCGCGTTATCATTAAAACGAGTGAGTTGCCTGCTTTTGATACCACCGACGCCAAGATATTTTAGCAAATACTGCTGCTAGTAGCCTACGTGCGCTAACGTGTGCGCAAAGTGCTTGAGTACGCACTCCCGAATCCGGTTTTGTGTACGTCAGCGTTACAAAAAGACGAAATACATTTTTACAGCTTGGGTCGTTGTTGCTGGACAGTTTTATATCAGAGTAGAGAAAACTTTAAAAAATGACGCTGTCTGTAGGGAAAGACAAAGGCTGCTTGGTTGCGGGAATATTCAACGAAGTGTTACTGTGCAATTTATGGCGCAAGAGTATGCAGCCATCAAGAGGCGATTTGCCTATTTCGGACAAAATTACGGCTAACGTAACTTTCAGAATTTCAAAACTATGCCGACTTTGGGCGCATTTTAATGGCGCACAGTTGCCTTTTCCGTTTATTCGTCCCACGCCTTTACGATAAGTGTAGGGCCCGCAGGGCAAAACCACTGCGTCGCTGCAATTTTTTTTTTTTTGGTGCCGCAATGTATGACTTGGAACACGTCTTCGTGCGGTCTCGCAAAATTAGTTTTGTACTATCACGATTACATTTTTTGTATTTCAAAGTGAATTTCCGACGTGTTTCCGATGTCTGGCCAGAAGAGCACGGGTATCCCTTCCAAACACAGCGGTCCGCCTTCAACATCGAGTACGCCAATGTTTGCGGGTGATAATGGACAACATGGCGTTCTGAAGCCGGATGCCCTTGTAAATAACGTAACACGGATTTCATTTCAGTCCTGTTGCGTCGTTTTTTTTTGTTCTTCTTTCAGTTGCACCACAGGCGTGAATGAAACTTAACTCACCCTTCCATAATTCCCAGATAAAAAGCCAAAGACAGTTTAAACAAGTAGTAGCATGCGAGCCTTGCCACTGTCACGAGATAATAAGAGTCACTAAACGAATAGAAGTGGGTCACAAAAAACTGCCAAACATGGCATTAGATTTAAAAACTTCGACAGCAAGGGCAACTGCGTTCCACAAAAATATTCTACCATTTTGGTCAAAGAGCAATTCAGAGTTACACTGGAGTGACAAAAAAAGGCAGAAGAGCAAGCCACCATTAACACCGGTGTTGCACCGGTGTGGCACCGGTGCAGCAACCACACAGGCTCACCTTGGGCAGAGAGACGCTGGTGATGGCATAGCGCGATGGTTTCCGGGATTGCAAGAACCGAGCTGCTCCGCTGTCCAGACTGCTACCGCGACGGTTTTCGCTGTTCGTGCCGTACGTGTTTTGTCGCAACGAGGCTAGACGCTCCGTACTCGCCCGGTAGGTGGCCACGCTCAGCTTCATGGCCCACCACGCGCGAGACCGGCGGTGAGGGACGCCTCGGCACTTTCTTCTTCGGAAGGAAGAGCAGGAGAGTAGCGTCTCGCTCGCGTGGTGTCACTGCTGATGTCGCACACACCGGCGTCAACGCTTGCCGGGAACAAATCACGAAAGGCTTCGATACGGGCACCACCCCTTAAGTGAACCGTCCCCTCGCTGTTCCTCTAGCGTCACCTTTTCGAGCGGCGTTTATTTACCGCCCTTTCATTCGTTTCTCAAACAACTTGCGACAAGTCACTGAGCGCACGGACACTTGCACCGCTAATGGCAAGGCGTAGAACAAAAACGTCGTCGTACACTCCTCGCGTTGAATATCGCGATTCGAGCTTCGGAACGCGAGCGAATGTAGCGTACTTAGCAAAAGCGCTTTTTCTGGTCTAATTTGGGCGATGTTGTACGACGATCTGACGCTGGTAGCGTACGCCGTCTAGCCAAGAAGCCGCCGCCAATAATTCGCGTGTATTCGCGGTGCGGTATGACGCGTTTGCCAAAAAAATGTGACCGGAAGAGAATTTCCCGAGCTTGTTTACTCAAGACGAAGCCGCGATGGCAGACACAAGTTTATTCTAAGGCAGCAGAAGCCGACAGACACGTTGTTTTTTATTTATTTTTTTAGTCTTATTTGGTCAAGCATTTGTGCGGAAAGTTGAAGAGGCGGTAGATACTGCTATTTTTACACGTTTAGAGTATCGGTGCGTGATCTAAATACTCCTTACAGAGCGCAGCGTATAGAAATGCTTCCTGGCGATATCTATCAGCACAGATTAGAATGCACAGCTCTAACCACGAACGTGAAACAGCTGTGTAAGCTAAGTAACGCGTGAACAAAGCGAGGTATTGCTAACCCTACCGCTACAAGTTATACAGCTACAAGTACGCCTAATTAACAAAAATGCTTAAAAGCCAGAGTAGCTACTATCTCTAGGTGATGTAGCCTAACGCTACATGGTACCGTGTCGTGCTGAGATGCTCTAAAAATACTCGAAGGACACCCACGCGATTCTCATTACTGCGATTCTTCACGAACTGTCACATTAAACGTTAGCCGGCGTTTTTCTCTAAACATACGGCAAATTCGATCAATATCTAATGCACCAGATGGTGCCATTGCACCCAAAAGCCTTGATGATATTACGTTAGAAACTAACGCAGCCCTCTGTAGGTTTAGAAGCTGCAGCGGCTTTAAGCATGTTGTGTTTAGAATAAGCTGTAACTGCGACACAGCCGCGTATATAAGAAGTAAAAGAATCAACCTTTAAGATTACAAGTTGCGCTATGTACCGCGGTTACGCTATGACCTTAACGCACGCAAAAGGCCTTGAAGCGAAGTGACCCAGAATGGAAGCTTGGAGTAAGGAGGGAGAGAGAACACTTCTGTGTGGAGTTCTAGACGAAACTTAAAAAAAAAAAGTAGGCACCGGCAGTCACTCGTCACGTAATCCGTTGTGGGCCGCGCAGCAGCTTTTACACCAGGACACTAGAAACGAAGCACCACTCCGGAGACGCCCTCCCAGCACGCAACCAGTCTTCTCGAGCGGGACAATGCAGCACACGCACGGAAGCAAAAACGAGCGATGTTCGGCGATTGGCATTCGAAAGTATATTTTCAAGGCATCCAGTTGTTCTCGGTGAGCCCGGCGCGTGAACAGCAAGAGTGCGGCAACAGAACGATACGACAAGTGTCCGACGCAACAACTGCGCGTCGGCGGTGTCCGAAGGTTGTCCCCGCTGCCGACGAGTCGGGGGAGGAGAACGAGGGGGAGACGCGGATGAGGCAAGTTTGGGTGTAGCCCGAGGGAATCCGGGGCGTCGGCGACGGAGCAAGGCCGCGTTGTACGAGCGCAGGTCGGTCGACTTGGCCGTCAGGTCTCTCCCGAAATGGGCGCGATAGAAGGCCGCGACGACGGCGGGACATGTGCGCGCCCGAAAGGGAAGAGAGGCCGAGGAGGCAGGCGCCCACGGGGGGCCGAGAACTGCGCCGCCGGACAGCGCGGCTTGACGGGCCCAATCGCGGAACCCCGCGATCGACGCATGCGCAGAAGGGGTGCCGAGAGCAGACGACGTGGTGTGCGCCCTCCTCGAGCGAGCGACGGCAAACCGAGGTCCGGCAGGGCGCCAGCGTGCGAGAGTGGTTTCGACCGGGCTGAGATTCAAACTTCGGCAATAAAAAAACCCATTGAAGGGGCGTTAACCTGTTGTGAGTACGATGCACCACATCGACAATCACAATGCTAGGTTTATAGCTTTTTGTTTGTTTTGAGACGTGGTACTAGTACGGAATTTACTGACGCCATCCTATGACAAGAAACTCACAAGCTTGAACTTTTAACAGCAGAGCTGTTTGGGACGACATGCGTCTGTCATAGACAGAAAACCCCGAAGCCTCAAGAAACAAAGTGGTTAGGGAGGTTCTGTGAATTGAACCCGCGACCTTTATGCCGTGAAACCCCCAACCTAACCACTGGGACACCCCAAAGATCCGAAGGTAGGGGTTAGCAGCGGTAGTGAGCAATAACATGTGGAGCCTATTGGAAAGAGACAGAACGTTTCCAGTGGCCACAATCGAACCTAAGTCCCTCGAGTTATGAAATTGGCGTCTATCCGACTGAGCTAGCCGCGCATTCGGGGTGCACAGCGTTTCATTTGGGTTCGTATCGCAGGCGTTGGCTTCGGACTTGACCCGGCGTTCTAGCGCGTGCTAACGCGGTCCACCTTGGGAGAGATGTGAAAGCCTGTGGAGGAAACGTTCAGGGCCTGCCGGTCATGGAGAACTTTCAGCGAGAAGTTCTGAAATGAAAGTCAGGTGATGACATGTGGAGCTGAAATTTGGCGCCTTACTAAACAGCTTGAAAGCAAACTTAGGTCGACTCAACGGGCCAAAGAACGAACAATGATTGGAGTAACACTTAGAGACAGGAAAGGAGCTTGCTGGATCAGCGAACAAACTTGAGGAGAAGATATGAGAGTTCAAATAAAGAAAAAGAAATGGAGTTGGGCTGGCCGCGTAATTAACGAAATGACAATCGGTAGACAACCAGGATTACAAAGTGGACACTGACAGAAGGGTCTAGAAAAAGAAGAAGCCTATTATTCGATGGAGGGATGAAATAAGGAAATAAGGAAATAAGGGAGGCAAAAATTGAACTCGGTCGGCAAGAGAAGAGGCGGATGGAGGTCGATGGGAGAGGCCTTCGTCCTGCAGTGGACCTATAGTGCATACCACAAGCTGCATGCAGCACTGTGGAGGTGTTTGTCAATAGAGCGTTCACTGAGGGCGCCTAACGCACCATGAAGGGGGTTTTGGCAGGACCTTCAGTCTCCCCTCTCGTCTGGTGGAACCGCAACGCCCCGGCGCCTATTGTCGATTTCTTTCGCGGTGAGTTAGGCCCCTCAGTGAGCGCTCCATTGACAACAATGTAACATCCACAGTGCTGCATGCAGCTTGTGGAATGAACTATAGTGGGCCGCTGCTGATGATGACGATGTAAAAGTCGGGTCTCCGACGAAGGGAGAGGGGCCACCACCTCTTCTGTTTCTCCAGCCTTGCACCTTCAGTGCAAGCTGCACCAGTTTTTTTTTTCAAATATATACTGCCAAAACAATGCCTATAACCGGAAATTGACATAAAACTGTGGTTTGTTTCTGCAAGTAAAATGAGGCGCCGAAGGCCAGTAATAATAGAATCTTTATGAAGTTTATTATTTGGAGCGTTAAGGGGGTGTTTAGGCTGCAATTTACAATTACGTAATCGAATCACATAACTACTTTGAACACAATCCATACGCATATGTTTTAATGCACTTCGAAAAGCAATCTCTATTTCTCACAAGGTAGGCTTTGCCTCAGTTAAACGCATTCAGTGGTGGTGCACCCTTTACAGGGGAGAAAAAATTAGTGGTATTTATTACGAGGCGAAAACCTTGTCTTAGAAAACGCTAAAAGTGAACGGCAGAAGTAACCGTCTTCTTCGACAGGGTCAGCTCGAATGGTCCCAAAAGAAGCGTGACCTTAGAGGCGGGAATGCGCAGAGGAAGAGCTTGCCGGAGCTCTGGTGCCGTTTCGCGGCTTTCGCATCCTTAACCGTAGGCAATCGTAAGTGTCCCTGCCAGTATTTTCCGATTTGTTTACGGGAAGATCCCACCAGAAGAATTACATTAGATTCATAGCTAGGTACTGAAAAATAACACGTCGTGACTAGCGCTGATATAAGACCAACCCTAAGCCGAGATTTTAACAATACCATGAAGTAACAACGTGGGAACGGCCGAGTGGGGAAATGCTTAATCGTTTACATTCCACAAACCAAATACAGTTGCTCAAACTTCTTTTTAGTGGTTAGTTTCCCCATCGCAAAACGTTTTTCTTTGTTTTCAAAGTTTGGTGATTTATGCAAATTTGTTTTACACCTTTTTAGTCTTTAATTCCGTCCTTCCATTTTCCAGGGAACACTTTCTCAATTCTTTGTCTTGGTTGAGCTATTTAGTAGAAGAAATGTAGAAACTACCAATAGGGAATTGTCGACTACTGCGAAAACATTCTTTCGGGGGGTTCATCTCTGCCTTGCACTTCATAACACGAGCTACGCGAATGCCTACTGCTTCGCTATTCCTCCGTAGGCTGCTGTCTACGAGAAGACATCAATCACACAGGGGGACACACGTCAGTAATGCCGAACGCCCTGTCACAAACCGCCTCACCGTCACGTGACCAGACGCTCTACTGCGTGGTGTGGTGGGCACAACCAGCCATTCGTGGGGCCCATGCCCATGTGTCACGCATCGTGTCAAGTGTGACGGACAGGTGGGAAGATTTCTGAGGCGAGCCTAAGAATGCTTACGCATTAATTACAGGGTTCGCCGTTTTTCCGGCATTCTATATTTTATATTCTTCTGATTTTTAGTGTTTCGAATTTACATTTGGAACTTCCCGAAATCTGGATTATTGTGGAAATGCAGGGAGTTACACGGTTCGCCAGTTTCGTAATCATTTTATATTTTTCTTATTTTTTTAGTTTTTCAAAGTTTCGTCCGGCCAATTAGCTCCATTTACACTATTACAACGATTACAGGTGGAACTGTTGTGATATCTGTATTACTGTGGAAATTCCATGCGTTGTACGTTGTGCCATTTTTCCTATTTTTTATTTTTCTTATTTTTTAGGTTTTCAAAATTTCGTCCGACCAATTATCTCCATTTACGTTATTATAATGCTTACGCTTGAAAATTTTCCGACATCTGCATTATTGTAGAAATGCAGAACCTTGAACTGTTAGCCAGTTTGCGTTTTATTTGATATTTTACCTGTTTTTTTATTTTTTGCAAAATTTTGTTCGGCCAACTATCTCCATTTACGCTATTATAACGGTTAAAATTGTAACTTTCGCAAAATCTGCATTATTGTAGAAATGCAGGGCGTTACACAATTCGTAAATTATTGTAATTTGATTACTTTATTTTTTAGCTCTTGAAAATTTCGTACGACCAGTTATCTCCGTTTACGCTATTATAGCGATTACAGGTGGAACTTCCGCGATATCTGCATTTTTGTGGAAATGCAGGGCGTTACATGGTCCTGGCTGTGCGGGTACTCAGCAAAGAATGCTACGCATTAAAAGTGGCTAAGAAAGAGAGAAGAGAGAGACTAGAGAGAGAGAGAGAGAGAGAGAGAGAGAGAGAGAGAGAGAGAGAGAGAGAGAGAGAGAGAGAGAGAGAGAGAGAGAGAGAGAGAGACGCGTTTTATTGACAAGCAGAGAAGTCTGCCTGGGCTCTGATCTTAGCTCTCTACTCCATATAAAATAAAAAGAGCGAAAATAGGGGAAACACGGAGCACACAAAAACGCAGGAAAAAAGGACACCGACACTAAAGACGTAGGAACGCTCCCTTAACACACGGACAGGAAGTTAGATAAAGGTACATTGTTCACTTAACTTTGTCCAAGCTGAATTGGTTGAGAAAAGACAAATGACCCTTTTAAGCTGTAGGATCTACACTTGGGACAGTTTCAATGCTGGCAATTTAATGATGTAAGTAATTTCTCCTCTGATTCCCCCGTCATGTAAAATGAGGCTTGGTTGACAGACAAGAGTGCCGGAGAGAGACGCAAGTGTTGAAAGTCGAACGGGCCCGAGTCAATCGTGCTCTGGATAAGTGCTGGCGTACAAAAAAACTGCTTCGTACCAACGAAGTTGGTTAAAATATTACATTTAGCGATTCTGTCAACGTATTTCCCTCCAATAACCACGGCGATATCCATACGCGCAGAAGTGTGATATCTATTGTTTGCATACAAAGATGGGGTGACTTGTGAGAATTGAGCTAAGGCGAGCAGCTTCTATTGTCGGTTTGTAGTGCGACAAAAATTGCTCCGAAGCCGCTCAGTGGGGTGTTAGTCCGCCTCAGATGAGGGGAGGAAGGGCCGATAAACAAATTCAAACTACGCTTCTTTTCCCTTTCCTCGTGGTTTCATTGGGGGAAGCCTCTCTACGCCAGCAGAGCAGGACCAGAGGCGTTTGTTCTGCTCCGAAGATTCCCGCGAGGGCAACAAGATTCCCAGCCGCGGGCAACAATAGAGCCCATCGGCGAGCCGGGTCTCCATGAAAGAGCGCCTACATGAGTGAACAGGACCGCACTAGCGCGTGTCCCATTTTGCTGCGCCACAAAGGAAAGCTCGCGCCGGAACAGAAGGAAGGAGCAAATGTGAATGACATGCCATCGCGAACACCGAGACTGGTATCCCAGGCCTCGAACTCTTCAGCGGAAGCAGCAAACCCTGGGTCAGATAAATAGGCCACTAAGTTCGCTTTTGTGATTGGGCAACATTGGTAAAACGTCACGAACCGAAGCCTGCAGCAACCAATCGGTTTTCATGAAACCCACAGCGAAGAGGGAAGCCTGGTGTACCGGTGTTGCTGGTGGAACATTTGACGCCACGCCCATGCCTTGACGAGCGGCGCTGATGGATCGTCTTTGAAGGAGGCGCCTTCTTCCCACAAGCGGATGCTTGCTTGCTTTCTCTCGGCCCGTAATTTGGCGGCACCGTGCAACGCTTTCGCCGCCCCGTGGAGAGCTGTTCCATCAGAGGGCCATTCAGCGTACTCGAGAGTCAACAGGCGAGGGGCCACGAACGGCCCTTTAAAGAAAGGAGCTGCTGGTGCGTTTCTCCAGGACACGCGGTTCTGTTATTTTCGGGCTTGAAACACTATTTGGGTTTCCGGCAAAAGCAGTGAAGGCGACGCATACAAGCTTGTGTAAGGTTCCATGCCATTGGGAAATAACGAAAATATGAATAGTGAAAATAAACAATACACACAGGAAACAAACTCCCAAAACCTCCCGTGAATCTGCTTCTCCGCAGTTGCATCTGAGTGACCGCTCATTTCTATCGGAGGCAGAAAAGAGGCCATTTACTAGTCTCGGCACGTCATTTGATTCGAAGAAACCGGGTATAAGTCGAGGCTACAAGCAGACTCATAAAAAGAAATCACACATAACTGCCGTTTGTGCGGGTAGAATGCTAACCAGTGCCTTTATTAAAGCGTGTTCATGAAACTAAACGAAAGTAACACACCAGGTTGAAGCTTTTGATGTATTTGGCAAGTTCGGCTTTATGCATGTTTCCAGTGTAAGAGTACTTGACCCCCTGTGCCCGCTTCTGGTTCTAGGGATGTGAATTGCCTGTTCCGCTTCTTATGCTAGGACTGAACTTTGTGTATTCCCCTTCGGTAGAATGACAGAAGTTTGATGCTGCCGGAAATATAAGGAGAAAGAACTAATTTTCTGTTTTTCGTAGTGCTCTTCAACATCAGGTATAGACTAAATTTTAATCATCTTATGTAGATACCGCTGCCTATTCAATCCGAGGCCCAATTGCCGACCAGAGTTCATAGATATACGATACTACTGCACTCGAAAACCTAGGGATTCACAATGTGGATAGCAAAAAACCGTTGTATTCCGCTGTTTTATGGTAGGTATTCTGACGAAAGAATGAATTGTCCTCAGGGTGTCGGTCTTTGACAGCGGAAGTAAGATAATGCGTATTGTATTGTGGCCTGTTCGGCCAACTTCATCAGCCAAATAGTTGCAGATGCAGAAGCGCAACCATTACGTACTTGTCACGAGAAATACTCCCACCTTGCCTTCGTACATATGAGCCCATCACATTGGCCCCTTTTTGAAGCCGTGTCCTGCCTGTGGTCGTGTGGGACCAGAAGACCAGATACAAATTTGATCGGGAGAAATGAACACCCAAACATATTTTTTTTTTGGGGGGGGGGGGAGACTTTTATTCAGGACACGAATATTCGTAATATGCCCTATAGCCTTTTCTATACAGTAAAGGAGTGCACCTAAATCCCCCATCTGACCCTTAATACCAACCGCAGTTATGGGCAGGGGGGGCCCGGATGACCAGTTCAGGCCCTTCTCACTAGCGAGTCTTAGTAACCAGAGCCCGCACTGCTACCGAGGACCTGGGTTCACCCAACTAGGAAGTCCCCCAACGGGGCAGGTGTCTCTGGCATCAAGCTCAATTGACTTTTTTCATCGACCCATTGACTTCTTACTGGCTTTTCTCGTTGACATGTTGTCATATCTCGTTCACGTTTCTCACCGACACATTGGCTTCTCTTTTTCCCCATTTCACCATAAAGGTTTATTCAATCAACCGACCAATCAATGTGAAAGCTTTCGCGAGTCAATGAGAGCTAGTGTGGAAAGCTACGTTCTTAGCCCTCCACTTTTAGAAACGCTATGTTGAATGAAGTGCTGTGGACGCTGTGTTCTCCCCTGCCATAAAGTTCTTTCGGGCAAGAAACTTTAGAGCAAACTCGTCCACGGAGTCTGACATGCCGCAGAGTGTCATGAACAGCATCGTGACCGACATTGTCGTTGGTCCCCTTAAGGTCAAGAAATGGGCTTCCGACGAACGTCTGCGGCTTTCTCCTTGCTGTGCAAACACTACCAAGTTGACCACTCAGGTGATAGAGCAACGTCGCCATCGTACACTAGCCATAGCTTCAAGAAATGTATTGTGGTGTTCGAGGTATAACAGCAGTCCCGTGATGATAATCCTTTTCGCGATCTTG
Source organism: Haemaphysalis longicornis (assembly GCA_013339765.2). Taxonomy (NCBI): domain Eukaryota; kingdom Metazoa; phylum Arthropoda; class Arachnida; order Ixodida; family Ixodidae; genus Haemaphysalis; species Haemaphysalis longicornis. The sequence continues at coordinate 25,787,359 of CM023453.1, read as the reverse complement.
TCAACGCAGCCTGCCAGGAAACTTGGGAGGAACGATTCCAGGCAATGCGACAATTTGCCAGCCTTTAGCAGAGGAACTGGTCGGCTAAATTTCCTCTCTAGACGTACGAGACCATTAACCTAGGTATGATTAAATCAACCCGACAGCATTCAAAGGGTTTCATAGCCAAGGTTGCTTAAGGTGGGGGGGTGGTGATTTCATAGTGACAAGGCGATGAACTACGCGTGCAACACCCAGGACTGGCTCCAACTGTCCCATGGAACCCTGGAACACAGCACGTTCATACGTTTCTCATGAAAGGTATGAACGTAGTATTAAGATCATGTAAAGGGCCTGTCTTCTCTGCATTTGCTGGTATACAACGTCATGAATGCTGTATCTTATATTCCGAATAGATTGGTATCTTTTCTTGTTGCCAGGGCAAGAATGAATAGCCAGCAAAGCTGTTTTGTGCTTGGTTAAGTGGTTGACTAGCTAATAAAAACAACGTTG